>CAWUFW010012832.1:0-516087 GCA_963921515.1 Calotriton arnoldi | reverse complement strand
GTGTCGCTTGTGTTGAGAGTGCTCTATACAGCAGCTGCTTTCCACCTAAACTTGAGAACTACCCAGAGTTCTCTGCTTCTTTTTTGCATAATTTATGCATCACTCTATGCCTGAAAGGGTATTGTTTTGACTTACACTGGGGGCTCCCTTGTGTCTGGACAAAGCTATATCTCTCTGAAGAGCTCTAAGTTGGGCGAAACACTGTGTCAGGCGTTGCTTTTACTCATTTCAGGTTTGCTTGGTTCGTATTTTACCAATTCAAAGCTGTAATACTGTGCCTGGAATGGTAAATGGCTTTTGTCATTTTACTGTTTGACATGGACAGCACTGTGCTAGTCCTATGCTTAAAGACTTTGCTGTAGAAATGGCAGAAGACTTTGGGGCATATTAGCAAGAAATGGCGATAACTATCGCTAACCTAGGTTAGCGCTAGTTTTTCTATCGCCGTCGATCCCTGCAAGTTATCGCCCTGTTAGCGACGTATTACAACGTTTTGCTAACACTCGATAGCTGCAGGGATCTGCGGCGAAAACCGTCGCTAACATTAACGCAACGGCGTTAATGGAACCAGCGATAGCGGGTGGAATCCAGCGATAGAAAAAGGCACGCTAACCTGCAATTTCTGACTTAGCCTATCTGGCCACCTCCAACATAAAAGATGCACCAAAAAAAAAGGATTAATGCAGATTTGAGCAGCCAGGGCATAGTGCAGCACACACCAACAACCCCCTCAAGCCACCCAACATCACGGTTGACCAGGATGAGATCCTGGTCCCCACGCAGGACCTGCGTCTGGTTCCTGCATCCCTTGCTGGACCTGTGTCTGGTTCCTGGATCCCTCGCTGGACCTGCGTCTGGTTCCTGGATCCCTCACTGGACCTGCGTCTGGTTCCTGGATACCTCGCTGGAGCTGCGTCTGGTTCCTGGATCCCTTGCTGGACCTGCGTCTGGTTCCTGGATCCCTCGCTGGACCTGCGTCTGGTTCCTGGATCCTTCGCTTGACCTGCGTCTGGGGCCTGGAGTGGGATGTGGAGAAGATGTGGAGTCGATGAGCCGTGGCGAGAGACATTGATGTGCGACGATCACCCGTACCTGGTGGTGAAGTCTGGCAGGTCGCATGGAGACACGTTGCTGACCTGTGTGAGAAGCCCGCCTTGCGCACCTTGGTGCAGTCAATGCTAGAGGTGATCCTGCGCACCAACGTAGTGATGTCCGCTTTGCATACTATGATTCACCACTACACAGGGTGCACGGAGGGGATTACCAACGGTGGGTGCCGTCTCCCTGCATCACAGGACGGATGATGTTGGGCTGGCCGGACGCCCTGGAGGGTGAGGCCCCTGTGCGACACCGAACTTGTGTGGACTGAGCGCTGCAACTACACGCCTAAGGGAGCCCTGCTGCATCAACTGCATTGGGCGGTCCACCAGCCGACTACGCGGAGACTGCTGTACCCAGCCCAGTGAAAGCACACCTGCGCAGGCTCCTGCTGGCTGAGTCACAGATGTGGAGAGAGTGCAGTGGATTGCGCCACGGGGTCAATGTCCAGGTAAGGAGAAGGTGGGACGCGTAGCGCAGGAGGGCCGGGGGGGAGTCGCTCATACCCATCACACGTAGATGACGCACCCCCAGTGGCGGGTCTACCGCTATGTTGGAAGAGCGTTGCCCCACCACCTCAAGCAGTGCAGAAGAGGAACAATCATCACATGATGATAACTCAATCAATCAATCACTCAGGGGAATTGTAAGCGCGCCACACACCCGTGAGGGTCGCAAGGCACTGAGGGTGGGGGTCCGCAGATCTGTAAGCCAAAGAGCCAGGTCTTGAGGGTCGTCCTGAAGGTGTTCAGGGAGGGGGCACCTCTGTTGTCTGCTGGTAGCTCGTTCCAGGTATTGGATGCAATGTGGGAGAAGGATCTCCCGCCTGCTCTGGCTCTGTGGATGCGCTGCGTTTCGGACAGTGCGAGGTTGGAAGATCGGATGTCTCATTTGTGTACATGGAAGTTGATTCTGTTGTTGAGGTATTTGGTTACGTTGTTGTGTAGGCATTCGGAGGCGTGAGTGATGATTTTGAAGGTGACTCTTATCACCACGGGGAGACATTGGAGTCTACGTAGGTGTCGGCCGATGTGTTAGTGCCGGGGGATGCCGAGGACGAGTCTGGCGGCGTTGTACTGTAATGTCGGTAGTTTGTGGTGTATAGACTTGTAAATGGCGGCGTAGAGTGCGTTTCCAATGTCCAGTCTGCTGGTGATGAGTGCATGGATGACTGTCTTCCTTGACTCTGGGGGTATCCATTGGAAGGTCTTGCGGAGGATGGGGAGGGTGTTGAAGCAGCTGGAGGTGACGGCGTAGTCCTGTCTGTTCATGGTGAGGGATGGGTCGAGTACGATGTCAAGGTTTCTGGCGTGGTCCGAGGGGGTAGGTGGGCTTCCGAGGGCGAAGGCCAACAGGTGTTGTCCCATGCTGAAGGTGTGGTTCCAAGGACAAGGACTCCTGTCTTCCCGGCGTTGAGCTCCAGGCAGCTGTTGGTCATCCAGACTGCGACGTCCTGCATTCCGCTCTGGAAGTTGAGTCTGGCGGTGGTGGTCTTTTTGGTGAGGGGGAGGATGAGCTGTGTGTCATCAGCGTAAGATATGATGTTGAGGCCGTGCTGTTTGACGTTGGCATCGAGGGTGCCATGTAGATGTTGAAGACGGTCGGGCTCAGAGATGAACCCTCTGGGACTCCGCAGGTGATTTACGTGGGAATGGAGAGGAAGGTTGGCAGTCTGATCCTTTGGCTTCTTCCGGGGAGGAATGATCGGATCCAGTCGAGGCCTGTTCCTTGTATGCCGGCGTCGTGTAGTCTTGCGACTAGTGTGTGGTGGGAGACGGTGTTGAAGGCCGCTGAAAGGACGAGTATGATGAGGGCTGCGGAGTGGCCTTGGTCCAGGAGTGTGCGGATGTCATCTGTGGCGGCCAGTAGGACGGACTCGTTGCTGTGGTTGGTTTGCAATCCGGATTGGGACGGGTCGAGGATGGCGTTGTCATCAATGAATCGTGTCACTTCCCTGTTGACTGTTTACTCTGCAACTTTGCAACTTTGGCTGCGAAGGCGAGGAGCGAGATGGGCCGGTAGTTCTTGAGGTCGGTGGGGTCAGCTGTGGTCTACTTGAGAAGGGGCCAGACTTCTGCACGCTTTCAGTCGTCTGGGTAGGTGCCTGTCTTGAAGGTGGTGTTGATGGTGCATTGCAGTTCATGTGTGATGGTGGCCGCGGCTCTGTGGTAGATGTGGGAGGGCATGGGTGGGTGGGGGCCCACAAGTGCATGCCTTTCATGGTTGAGGCTGTGTCGTCGGCTATGACTGGCGTCCAGGTGGAGATGGTGGGCTGGCTGGTGTGTCCGGGGCCCGGGATGTCTGTAGACGAGGGTTCCTTGGAGTGTGGAGTTGTGGCTGGTCTGGATCTGGAAGTGCAGGTGTTTGGCGGAGGGGAAGGTTCCGCTGGGGGTGGTGAGGCGGAGGATGCTCTTGTGTGCAATGGCGAGGCACCCTCCCGGGTGGTTGGTGCGGTCCTTCCGCTGGATCCTGTATCCGTCCGGGATGGCGGTCTTGATGTCGGGGCCAGAGGAGGCGTTGGTCCAGGTCTCCGTGAAGAAGGCGATGTCGGGCGAGAGAGAGTAGAGTAGGTTCCAGATTTCCACGCCGTGTATGTGCACGGAGCGCCCGTTGAGGGGGATGCATCCTAGGGTGTAGCCGGTGCTGGTGTCGGCTGTGTTGGAGTCCGGAGTGGTGGTTAAGCCCCGGCGGCAGTGGAGGCAGGAGAACTGGCCGTGGGCCGTGTTTGCCGAGGCCTGTTGTCAGTCTCTGACTTTCCCGGGTTTGAGTGCGTGGAGGGTGGCTGTGCCGTAGCAGTGGGTGGCCCGTGATCCAGGCTTACTGGCGCTGGTCGCGGTTGGGTTGCAGACGTGACCAGACGGGCTTGTCTTAGGTGCGCCTTCTGCGCGCCAGCAGCGCCTGTCCGCTAATTGCACAGCGTCTGCCATTAAGTAGGGGAGGGCGGAGGGACGATCAGCTGGGAGGCGGGAATGTGCGAGGACAGAGGCGCGGGGCCGCAGGGGCAGCAGCGGCGGGAAGCGTGTAGTGCGGGCTCAGAGAAGCCAATGAAACAGTTAATAAAGGGACAAATAACGGATAAATAACGGATGTAATAATGCTATGTATCCTCAGGGGTTGGGCGGGTGGGTAGGACTGCTCCAAACACGGAGCAGGGAATGTGCGGATTGGCATGCACACTCAAGTGCGCAATGACTGTTTGGTCGGCCCACTCAGGCCGCACAATGCAGACATGCGCACTTCTCTGTTCGCAATGCAGGCTGCATTGCAGCCTGCATGGAGAACATGCCCACCCCTCCGGCCCCTGGCTGCATGACTTGTCCTGTTGCCAAATTACAATACCACCGCCTCATCGCAGCGTTGTGAATGACTCATGCGAGGGAGCCTGGCTGCCTACTTCCTTTTCCTGGAAGCAGACGCAGGAGAGCAGGACCTACGTAGACACGGGACACGGCTTAGAGGTGAGACTTCCCTCAATACATTTTTAACTACACAAGCTCACACACACATCCCCGTGGCCACGCACCATCCAGTGTTCATTACGGGGTTTACCACCTCACAGCTGTCCAGACACCCCCCCCGCACTTCTCAATGTTGGCCGCTATGCGCCCATGCACAGCGGGCGTACCACTCGTGTGCCAAAGGCACATACGTAGTTGCGATGCATGCCATGACATCGCATTCCATTCTAATACATACTAATACTAGGCACATTTCAACAGTAGAGTAGGTGTTGCATAGCTGAAACATGACGATCACTGTTCCCACTACAGTGAGTGCGACCCAAGAATAACCTTTGCACAACAGACCCAACCGTGAACCCTGGAATTCATTTCTGAACCCCCAAAAGACACCCAAAAGATCACATTTGAGACAAATGCACCCCCCAAATTTCTCTTCATTTTGGCACAAAACACACCCAGGATTTAGAAATTTGACCCCAAAAAATGACTGGTGGTTCCAATTGAATTTATTCTTCATACATTGTGTCCATTTATCACTTTTGTGGAAAATGTTATTATTTCAACAATGTTTTTAAACTGCATTGAGTATGTTTGGGAGTATGATTGACGGACATGAAAGTGAGTGTATGAATACTACAGATCATCCAATTGTTAAGAATTAAAATAAATGAATTTTTGTATTTTTGATAAATAGTTGTTGTTTCTTTGGTTCTTTCCATTTCCTATTGCTCATGTATTAATACTCATTATCATTATTTGAATAGTTGCCTTAAATCTGTACATTGATTGATTTTTCCCTACCTTAAGGAACCTCACCTAAATAGTAGGGGGGCCTCTTCTTTTGCGCTTGTTGAGAGTGCTCTATACAGGAACTGCTTACCACCTAAACTTGAGAACTACCCAGAGTTCTCTGCTTCTTTTTTGCATAATTTATGTGTCACTCTATGCCTGAAAGGGTATTGGGTGCTCCTGTGTGTCTGGACAAAGCTATACCTCTCTGAAGGGCTCTAAGTAGAGCAAAACACTGTGTCAGGGTTTGCTTTTATTCGTTTCAGGTGGGCTTGGTTGCTATTTTACCAATTCAAAGCTGTAATACTGTGCCTGGAGTGGTAAATGGCTTTTGGCATTTTATAGTTTGACATGGACAGCACTGTGCTAGTCCTATGCTTAAAGACTTTGCTGTAGAAATGGCAAAAGACTTGTCCCTTACTATCTCGGCGTGGATGGCACTGTGTTAATCCTATGCTTAAAGATTTTGATAGAAAAGCAGACATTTGAGGCCCAACCCCTCTATTGCTTAGGATCTGATTTACAGAGGCATCACCTGACGGCTGGTGCAAGGGCTTGTTGCGCAAGGAACCTGATACAATTGAAACTAATGTGAGGTGCAGAAACAGCAGTCCGCCGTCAAAGTATCTTTGCTAATTTTACACGATTCATAGTAAGACAAGTGTAAAAAACGCTTACGTTAGCTCCCAACGACAATGGAGTTGATTACCATCATGGACAAGTAGACACAGCATAGGTAGGACCTGGAAAATGGGGTTCAAGATGGAAACGGAAGTGAGAAACAGAAAAAAGGTAAGTTTCTAGCTCATTTCCTTCGATTCCGCTAACTCAGAATAGGAGGTATCCCCGCCACAGTTTCCACGACAGAAAGGCTCATTGTGATTGGCCCGGCGGTAATGTTGGCTGGACTCCTGCCGACAGACGCTTCTGCCTCTGATGTCGTCGATGCGGGAGAAAAAATCCTGGCGGAGTCGGGGGCACTCAGACAGTCTTTTGTCCGTAGACCCGCCAAGATCTAAATAGAGTGGGCGGACAGCCAATTATGCGGGCAGTGAAACCATCTAAAAAGTTATGGCGGGACCATTACAGTTAAGATCTAAATCAGGCCCTAAGTCAGAAGATAACATTTTTGACCAGAATAAACCTGGTTGGGGTATCCGACTGACGCTCCAATGCAGTCAGCCTGAAATTACTCCAAGATCCTGGTCTACCGCAACCGTAGACTATCATTGGTGCTTAGTGCTTTTTGGCTCTATTTCTACTTAAAACGTTTTAAAAATCTGATAGACAGCCTTTGCAATGCTGTCTTTACAACAGAAAGCCTTTACCATGCATCTTTTACCATGCAGTACCTTTACTACACAATGCCTTTACCACGCATGCATGCCTTTACCAAGAATATGCCTTTACCACACACTCCTTTACAACAAAAGGTATTTAAGGGAAGTGTTAGTGTGTGTGTGTGTATATATATATTCACTAAAAAAACCATAGGTTTCAGGGACGTTATAGTTAGTTGGACATTTCACATACAAAACCATAGAACTTCCCCCGTTATAGTTAGTTCAGCAAACTATAACTTGCGCCCCCGCAATGCACTGCTGATGATGTCACATATTACATCAATCATGACATGGTCAGTGACATCACTGATGACATCACTGATGACATCTCAAATGACATCACTGATGACATCACTGATGACATCATCCACGTCAAAATCTGATGCACCTCCTCACACTCTAATATAATCTCTGATACACCCACTGTAAAATACAGACTACCATTTTCGAAACCATCGACACACCAATACCAGTTACTACATACACACTCACTAATTCCTAGGTCTACACACACATCCACTCATTCACCCATACAATCACTCATACATACAGTCTCTCATCAACACAACACTATCATATGCACTCATACACCTATACAGACACTCACACACCGCCACTCATCCATGGAGTTACTCACACACCTAGTCAGTCATGCAAAGAATCAATCACACTCCCTTTTCCTCACCTATACAGTTATACACACACCACCTCACTTATTCAAACATATACTAAGACATACTTACTCTCTTATACAATCACTGATACAAGTAAACACTCATCCATACAGCCACTCTCACAGTCACTGACTCTCACGTATAGTCATTTATATACTCCAAGTCTCACATACACTGCCTTTTACATATGTAGATACTTGGACATGTACCACTGAGACATCCAATCTCTCACCAATACACCCATACACACACTCACCCGCCCATACAGCTGTTTCCACATGCACTCTTGAACCCATACACCCAGTGAATCAACCACTCACACATCTATGCACAGAGTCACACACCTCCCACCCACCCACACACACACTCAGTCTCCCATACAAATACCCAGGCAACCAATCAATAACCCATATAGACACTCATGTAGCTACTGACCATCACATGCAGCAGCTTACACAACAACAGACATACTGATACACACATTCAGACAGTTTAGTCACTAACCCATGCATTCAGTTAGACACATTTAATCACTCACTTATACAGTCAGTCACGCACATACTAAATCCTCCATCCAGACACTTATACACCCACTCATTCTTCAATACACCTTGGCATATATATAAAACATATTTAAACTTTAGAGAAACGCACAGTCACTGGATGATGTCATCAGTGATGTCATCAGTGATGTCATTTGAGATGTCATCAGTGATGTCATCAGTGATGTCACTGACCATGTCATGAATGATGTAATATGTGACGTCATCAGCAGTGCATTGCGGGGGCGCGAGTTATAGTTTGCTGAACTAACTATAACGGGGGAATTTCTATGGTTTTGTACGAGTGAAATGTCCAACTAACTATAACGTCCCTGAAACCTATGGTTTTTTTTGTGAATTTCTAAGGTTTTTTAAATGCTAATTTCTAACTATAACGTGCCTGAAACCTCAGGTTTTTTCAGTGAATTTCAATGGTTTTTTAAATGCTAATTTCTAACTATAACATGCCTGAAACTATGGTTTTTTCAGTGAATTTCAATGGTTTTTTAAATGCTAATTTCTAACTATGCCTACAAAGTTAGGACATGTGAAGAAAGAGGAAGAAAAGCGCAGCAACAAGCAAGACAAATGCTGAAAGAGGCAACAGAAGTCCAGAAAGACGAAAAAAAGTGCAGGAAGAAGCAAGAGATGTGCAGAAAGAACCAACAGAGGAGCAGAAAGTCCTCCTGTGCCCCCAACTTTTTAGTGATGGGTACTGGTGGTAACTGACTCTGACTAACGAGGACAAGCCAGTGCTATGCTAAAAGACACTTAGAATACAGTGAAAACACCTACATACACTAGGGAACACTATGCGTTGGGGTACCCCTGTAATGAGCATGACCTCCTCTGTATTTGCCATGAGTTAGTGCCTGGGTCATTGCATGAGTACCTGGGTAGTGACTGGATGATTAGAGTGCTGCAAGGACAGTGCATGGTGATTTTATAACTGCTTGTGGTGTTTGTGTAGTGTAGGGGGTCATGCTGGGGGTAGATTTAGGATTTAGGGTAGTGCAGTGGTGTTTGTGTAGTGTAGGGGGTCGTGCTGGGGGTAGTGTTTTAGGGTTTAGGGTAGTGCAGTGGTGTTTGTGTAGTGTAGGGGGTCGTGCTGGGGGTAGTGTTTTAGGGTTTAGGGTAGTGCAGTGGTGTTTGTGTAGTGTAGGGGGTCATGTTTTAGGGTAGTGCAGTGGTGTTTGGCTAGTGTAGGGGGTCATGCTGGGGGTAGTGTTTTAGGGTTTAGGGTAGTGCAGTGGTGTTTGTGTAGTGTAGGGGGTCATGCTGGGGGTAGTGTTTTAGGGTTTAGGGTAGTGCAGTGGTGTTTGTGTCGTGCAGGGGGTCGTGCTGGGGATAGTGTTTTAGGGTTTAGGGTAGTGCAGTGGTGTTTGTGTAGTGTAGGGAGTCGTCTTTTACGGTAGTGCAGTGGTGTTTGGGTAGTGTAGGGGGTCATGCTGGGGGTAGTGTTTTAGGGTTTAGGGTAGTGCAGTGGTGTTTGGGTAGTATAGGGGGTCGTGCTGGGGGTAGTGTTTTAGGGTTTATGGTAGTGCAGTGGTGTTTGTGTAGTGTAGGGGGTCATGCTGGGGGTAGTGCTTTAGGGTTTAGGGTAGTGCAGTGGTGTTTGTGTAGTGTAGGGGTCGTGCTGCGGGTAGATTTAGGGTTTAGGGTAACAGTGGTGTTTGGGTAGTGTAGGGGGTCATGCTGGGGGTAGAATTAGGGTTTAGGGTAGTGCAGTGGTGTTTGTGTGGTGTAGGGGGTCGTGCTGGGGGTAGCGTTTTAGGGTATAGGGTAGCGCAGTGGTGTTTGGGTAGTGTAGGGGTCGTGCTGGGGGTAGTGTTTTAGGGTTTAGGGTAGCGCAGTGGTGTTTGTGTAGTGTAGGGGGTCGTGCTGGGGTAGTGTTTTAGGGTTTAGGGTAGCGCAGTGGTGTTTGGGTAGTGTAGGGGGTCATGCTGGGGGTAGTGTTTTAGGGTTTAGGGTAGTGCAGTGGTGTTTGGGTAGTGTAGGGGTCATGCTGGGGGTAGTGTTTTAGGGTTTAGGGTAGCGCAGTGATGTTTGGGTAGTGTAGGGGGTCGTGCTGGGGGTAGTGTTTTAGGGTTTAGGGTAGTGCAGTGGTGTTTGGATAGTGTAGGGGTACTGCTGGGGGTAGTGTTTTAGGGTTTAGGGTAGTGCAGTGGTGTTTGGGTAGTGTAGGGGGTACTGCTGGGGGTAGTGTTTTAGGGTTTAGGGTAGTGCAGTGGTGTTTGGGTAGTGTAGGAGGTAGTGCTGGGGTAGTGTTTTAGGGTTTAGGGTAGTGCAGTGGTGTTTGTGTAGTGTACGGGGACGTGCTGGGGGTAGTGTTTTAGGGTTTAGGGTAGTGCTGTAGTGTTTGTGTAGTGTAGGGGGTCGTGCTGGGGTAGATTTAGGGTTTAGGGTAGTGCAGTGGTGTTTGGGCAGTGTAGGGGGTCGTGCTGGGGTAGTGTTTTAGGGTAGTGCAGTGGTGTTTGTGCATTGTAGGGGGTCGTGCTGGGGGTAGTGTTTTAGGGTTTAGGGTAGTGCAGTGGTGTTTGTGTAGTGTAGGGGGTCGTGCTGGGATTAGTGTTTTAGGGTTTAGGGTAGTGCAATGGAGTTTGGGTAGTGTAGGGGGTCATGCTGGGGTTAGTGTTTTAGGGTTTAAGGTAGTACAGTGGTGTTTGGGTAGTGTAGGGGGTCGTGCTGGGGGTAGTGTTTTAGGGTTTAGGGTTGTGCAGTGGTGTTTGTGTAGTGTAGGGGGTCGTGCTGGGGGTAGATTTAGGGTTTAGGGTAGTGCAGTGGTGTTTGTGTAGTGTAGGGGGTCATGCTGGGGGTAGTATTTTAGGGTTTAGGGTAGTGCAGTGGTATTTGTGTAGTGTAGGGGGTCGTGCTGTGGGTAGTGTTTTAGGGTTTAGGATAGTGCAGTGGTGTTTGTGTAGTGTAGGGGGTCATGCTGGGGGAAGTGTTTTAGGGTTTAGGGCAGTGGTGTTTGTGTAGTGTAGGGGTCGTGTTTTAGGGTTTAGGGTAGTGCAGTGGTGTTTGTGTAGTGTAGGGGTCGTGTTTTAGGCTTTAGGGTAGTGCAGTGGTGTTTGGGTAGTGTAGGGGTCGTGCTAGGGGTAGTGTTTTAGGGTTTAGGGTAGTGCAGTGGTATTTGGGTAGTGTAGGGGGTCGTGTTGGGGTAGTGTTTTAGGGTTTAGGGTAGAGCAGTGGTGTTTGTGTAGTGTAGGGGGTCGTGCTGGGGGTAGATTTAGGGTTTAGGGTAGTGCAGTGGTGGGGGTCATGCTGGGGGTAGTGTTTTAGGGTTTAGGGTAGTGCAGTGGTGTTTGGGTAGTGTAGGGGGTCGTGCTGGGGTAGTGTTTTAGGGTTTAGGGTAGTGCAGTGGTGTTTGTGTAGTGTAGGGGTCGTGCTGGGGGTAGTGTTTTTGGGTATAGGGTAGTGCAGTGGTGTTTGTGTAGTATAGGGTGTCATGCTGGGGGTAGTGTTTTAGGGTTTAGGGTAGTGAAGTTGTGTTTGGGTAGTGTAGGGGGTCATGCTGGGGCTAGTGTTTTAGGGTTTAGGGTAGTGCAGTGGTGTTTGGGTAGTGTAGGGGGTTGTGCTGGGGGTAGATTTAGGGTTTAGGGTAGTGCAATGGTGTTTGCGTAGTGTATGGGGTCATGCTGGGGTAGTGTTTTAGGGTTTAGGGTAGTGCAGTGGTGTTTGGGTAGTGTAGGGGGTCGTGCTGGGGGTAGTGTTTTAGGGTTTAGGGTAGTGCAGTGGTGTTTGGGTAGTGTAGAGGGTCGTGCTGGGGGTAGTGTTTTAGGGTTTAAGGTAGTGCAGTGGTGTTTGGGTAGTGTAGGGGGTCGTGCTGGGGGTAATGTTTTAGGGTTTAGGGTAGTGCAGTGGTGTTTGGGTAGTGTAGGGGGTCGTGCTGGGGGTAGTGTTTTAGGGTTTAGGGTAGTGCAGTTGTGTTTGGGTAGTGTAGGGGGCATGCTGGGGGTAGATTTAGGGTTTAGGGTAGTGCAGTGGTGTTTGTGTAGCGTAGGGGGTCATGCTGGGTGTAGTGTTTTAGGGTTTAGGGTAGTGCAGTGGTGTTTGTGTAGTGTAGGGGGTCGTGCTGGGGGTAGTGTTTTAGGATTTAGGGTAGTGCAGTGTTGTTTGTGGAGTGTAGGGGGTCATGTTTCAGGGTAGTGCAGTGGTGTTTGGATAGTGTAGGAGGTCATGCTGGGGGTAGTGTTTTAGGGTTTAGGGTAGTGCAGTGGTGTTTGTGTAGTGTAGGGGGTCGTGCTGGGGGTAAAGTTTTAGGGTTTAGGGTAGTGTTGTGGTGTTTGTGTCGTGCAGGGGGTCGTGCTGGGGGTAGTGTTTTAGGGTTTAGGGTAGTGCAGTGGTATTTGTGTAGTGTAGGGGGTCATGTTTTAGGGTAGTGCAGTGGTGTTTGGGTTGTGTAGGGGGTCATGCTGGGGGTAGTGTTTTAGGGTTTAGGGTAGTGCAGTGGTGTTTGGGTAGTGTAGGGGGTCGTGCTGGGGGTAGTGTTTTAGGGTTTATGGTAGTGCAGTGGTGTTTGTGTAGTATAGGGGGTCATGCTGGGGTAGTGTTTTAAGGCTTAGGGTAGTGCAGTGGTGTTTGGGTAGTGTAGGGGTCGTGCTGGGGGTTGTGTTTTAGGGTTTAGGGTAGTGCAGTGGTGTTTGGGTAGTGTAGGGGGTCATGCTGGGGGTAGTGTTTTAGGGTTTAGGGTAGTGCAGTGGTGTTTGGGTAGTGTAGGGGGTCGTGCTGGGGTAGTGTTTTAGGGTTTAGGGTAGTGCAGTGGTGTTTGTGTAGTGTAGGGGGTCATGCTGGGGGTAGTGTTTTAGAGTGTAGGGTAGTGCAGTGGTGTTTGGGTAGTATAGGGGGTCATGCTGGGGGTAGTGTTTTAGGGTTTAGGGTAGTGCAGTTGTGTTTGGGTAGTGTAGGGGGTCGTGCTGGGGGTAGATTTAGGGTTTAGAGTAGTGCAGTGGTATTTGTGTAGTATAGGGGTTATGCTGGGGTAGTGTTTTAGGGTTTAGGGTAGTGCAGTGGTGTTTGGGTAGTATAGGGGTCGTGCTGGGGGTAGTGTTTTAGGGTTTAGGGTAGTGCAGTGGTGTTTGGGTAGTGTAGAGGGTCTTGCTGGGGGTAGTGTTTTAGGGTTCATGGTAGTGCAGTGGTGTTTGGGTAGTGTAGGGGGTCGTGCTGGGTTTAGTGTTTTAGGGTTTAGGGTAGTGCAGTGGTGTTTGGGTAGTGTAGGGGGTCGTGCTGGGGGTAGATTTAGGGTTTAGGGTAGTGCAGTGGTGTTTGTGTAGTGTAGGGGGTCATGCTGGGGGTAGTGTTTTAGGGTTTAGGGTAGTGCAGTGGTGTTTGGGTAGTGTAGGGGGTTGTGCTGGGGGTAGTGTTTTAGGGTTTAGGGTAGTGCAGTGGTGTTTGTGTAGTGTAGGGGGTCGTGCTGGGGTTAGTGTTTTAGGGTTTAGGGTAGTGCAATGGAGTTTGGGTAGTGTAGGGGGTCATGCTGGGGTTAGTGTTTTAGGGTTTAAGGTAGTACAGTGGTGTTTGGGTAGTGTACGGGGTTCGTGCTGGGGGTAGTGTTTTAGGGTTTAGGGTTGTGCAGTGGTGTTTGTGTAGTGTAGGGGGTCGTGCTGGGGGTAGATTTAGGGTTTAGGGTAGTGCAGTGGTGTTTGTGTAGTGTAGGGGGTCATGCTGGGGGTAGTATTTTAGGGTTTAGGGTAGTGCAGTGGTGTTTGTGTAGTGTAGGGGGTCGTGCTGTGGGTAGTGTTTTAGGGTTTAGGATAGTGCAGTGGTGTTTGTGTAGTGTAGGGGGTCATGCTGGGGGAAGTGTTTTAGGGTTTAGGGCAGTGGTGTTTGTGTAGTGTAGGGGTCGTGTGTTAGGGTTTAGGGTAGTGCAGTGGTGTTTGTGTAGTGTAGGGGTCGTGTTTTAGGCTTTAGGGTAGTGCAGTGGTGTTTGGGTAGTGTAGGGGGTCGTGCTAGGGGTAGTGTTTTAGGGTTTAGGGTAGTGCAGTGGTATTTGGGTAGTGTAGGGGGTCGTGTTGGGGTAGTGTTTTAGGGTTTAGGGTAGAGCAGTGGTGTTTGTGTAGTGTAGGGGTCGTGCTGGGGGTAGATTTAGGGTTTAGGGTAGTGCAGTGGTGGGGGTCATGCTGGGGGTAGTGTTTTAGGGTTTAGGGTAGTGCAGTGGTGTTTGGGTAGTGTAGGGGGTCGTCTTGGGGTAGTGTTTTAGGGTTTAGGGTAGTGCAGTGGTGTTTGTGTAGTGTAGGGGTCGTGCTGGGGGTAGTGTTTTTGGGTATAGGGTAGTGCAGTGGTGTTTGTGTAGTATAGGGTGTCATGCTGGGGGTAGTGTTTTAGGGTTTAGGGTAGTGAAGTTGTGTTTGGGTAGTGTAGGGGGTCATGCTGGGGCTAGTGTTTTAGGGTTTAGGGTAGTGCAGTGGTGTTTGGGTAGTGTAGGGGTTGTGCTGGGGGTAGATTTAGGGTTTAGGGTAGTGCAATGGTGTTTGCGTAGTGTATGGGGTCATGCTGGGGTAGTGTTTTAGGGTTTAGGGTAGTGCAGTGGTGTTTGGGTAGTGTAGGGGGTCGTGCTGGGGGTAGTGTTTTAGGGTTTAGGGTAGTGCAGTGGTGTTTGGGTAGTGTAGAGGGTCGTGCTGGGGGTAGTGTTTTAGGGTTTAAGGTAGTGCAGTGGTGTTTGGGTAGTGTAGGGGGTCGTGCTGGGGGTAATGTTTTAGGGTTTAGGGTAGTGCAGTGGTGTTTGGGTAGTGTAGGGGGTCGTGCTGGGGGTAGTGTTTTAGGGTTTAGGGTAGTGCAGTTGTGTTTGGGTAGTGTAGGGGGCATGCTGGGGGTAGATTTAGGGTTTAGGGTAGTGCAGTGGTGTTTGTGTAGCGTAGGGGGTCATGCTGGGTGTAGTGTTTTAGGGTTTAGGGTAGTGCAGTGGTGTTTGTGTAGTGTAGGGGGTCGTGCTGGGGGTAGTGTTTTAGGGTTTAGGGTAGTGCAGTGTTGTTTGTGTAGTGTAGGGGGTCATGTTTCAGGGTAGTGCAGTGGTGTTTGGATAGTGTAGGGGGTCATGCTGGGGGTAGTGTTTTAGGGTTTAGGGTAGTGCAGTGGTGTTTGTGTAGTGTAGGGGGTCGTGCTGGGGGTAAAGTTTTAGGGTTTAGGGTAGTGTTGTGGTGTTTGTGTCGTGCAGGGGGTCGTGCTGGGGGTAGTGTTTTAGGGTTTAGGGTAGTGCAGTGGTATTTGTGTAGTGTAGGGGGTCGCGTTTTAGGGTAGTGCAGTGGTGTTTGGGTTGTGTAGAGGGTCATGCTGGGGGTAGTGTTTTAGGGTTTAGGGTAGTGCAGTGGTATTTGGGTAGTGTAGGGGGTCGTGCTGGGGGTAGTGTTTTAGGGTTTATGGTAGTGCAGTGGTGTTTGTGTAGTATAGGGGGTCATGCTGGGGGTAGTGTTTTAAGGCTTAGGGTAGTGCAGTGGTGTTTGGGTAGTGTAGGGGGTCGTGCTGGGGGTTGTGTTTTAGGGTTTAGGGTAGTGCAGTGGTGTTTGGGTAGTGTAGGGGTTCATGCTGGGGTAGTGTTTTAGGGTTTAGGGTAGTGCAGTGGTGTTTGGGTAGTGTAGGGGGTCGTGCTGGGGGTAGTGTTTTAGGGTTTAGGGTAGTGCAGTGGTGTTTGTGTAGTGTAGGGGGTCATGCTGGGGTAGTGTTTTAGAGTTTAGGGTAGTGCAGTGGTGTTTGGGTAGTATAGGGGGTCATGCTGGGGGTAGTGTTTTAGGGTTTAGGGTAGTGCAGTGGTGTTTGGGTAGTGTAGGGGGTTGTGCTGGGGGTAGATTTAGGGTTTAGAGTAGTGCAGTGGTATTTGTGTAGTGTAGGGGGTTATGCTGGGGTAGTGTTTTAGGGTTTAGGGTAGTGCAGTGGTGTTTGGGTAGTATAGGGGGTCGTGCTGGGGGTAGTGTTTTAGGGTTTAGGGTAGTGCAGTGGTGTTTGGGTAGTGTAGAGGGTCTTGCTGGGGGTAGTGTTTTAGGGTTCATGGTAGTGCAGTGGTGTTTGGGTAGTGTAGGGGGTCGTGCTGGGTTTAGTGTTTTAGGGTTTAGGGTAGTGCAGTGGTGTTTGGGTAGTGTAGGGGGTCGTGCTGGGGGTAGATTTAGGGTTTAGGGTAGTGCAGTGGTGTTTGTGTAGTGTAGGGGGTCATGCTGGGGGTAGTGTTTTAGGGTTTAGGGTAGTGCAGTGGTGTTTGGGTAGTGTAGGGGGTTGTGCTGGGGGTAGATTTAGGGTTTAGAGTAGTGCAGTGGTATTTGTGTAGTGTAGGGGGTTATGCTGGGGTAGTGTTTTAGGGTTTAGGGTAGTGCAGTGGTGTTTGGGTAGTATAGGGGGTCGTGCTGGGGGTAGTGTTTTAGGGTTTAGGGTAGTGCAGTGGTGTTTGGGTAGTGTAGAGGGTCGTGCTGGGGGTAGTGTTTTAGGGTTCATGGTAGTGCAGTGGTGTTTGGGTAGTGTAGGGGGTCGTGCTGGGTTTAGTGTTTTAGGGTTTAGGGTAGTGCAGTGGTGTTTGGGTAGTGTAGGGGTCATACTGGGGGTAGTGTTCAGGGTTTAGTGTAGTGCAGTGGTGTTTGTGTAGTGTAGGGGGTCGTGCTGGGGGTAGATTTAGGGTTTAGGGTAGTGCAGTGGTGTTTTTGTAGTGTAGGGGGTCATGCTGGGGGTAGTGCAGTGGTGTTTGTATAGTGTAGGGGGCATGCTGGGGGTAGTGTTTTAGGTTTTAGGGTAGTGCAGTGGTGTTTGTGTAGTGTAGGGGGTCATGCTGGGGGTAGTGTTTTAGAGTGTAGGGTAGTGCAGTGGTGTTTGGGTAGTATAGGGGGTCATGCTGGGGGTAGTGTTTTAGGGTTTAGGGTAGTGCAGTGGTGTTTGGGTAGTGTAGGGGGTTGTGCTGGGGGTAGATTTAGGGTTTAGAGTAGTGCAGTGGTATTTGTGTAGTGTAGGGGTTATGCTGGGGTAGTGTTTTAGGGTTTAGTGTAGTGCAGTGGTGTTTGGGTAGTATAGGGGGTCGTGCTGGGGGTAGTGTTTTAGGGTTTAGGGTAGTGCAGTGGTGTTTGGGTAGTGTAGAGGGTCTTGCTGGGGGTAGTGTTTTAGGGTTCATGGTAGTGCAGTGGTGTTTGGGTAGTGTAGGGGTCGTGCTGGGTTTAGTGTTTTAGGGTTTAGGGTAGTGCAGTGGTGTTTGGGTAGTGTAGGGGGTCGTGCTGGGGGTAGATTTAGGGTTTAGGGTAGTGCAGTGGTGTTTGTGTAGTGTAGGGGGTCATGCTGGGGGTAGTGTTTTAGGGTTTAGGGTAGTGCAGTGGTGTTTGGGTAGTGTAGGGGGTTGTGCTGGGGGTAGATTTAGGGTTTAGAGTAGTGCAGTGGTATTTGTGTAGTGTAGGGGGTTATGCTGGGGTAGTGTTTTAGGGTTTAGGGTAGTGCAGTGGTGTTTGGGTAGTATAGGGGTCGTGCTGGGGGTAGTGTTTTAGGGTTTAGGGTAGTGCAGTGGTGTTTGGGTAGTGTAGAGGGTCGTGCTGGGGGTAGTGTTTTAGGGTTCATGGTAGTGCAGTGGTGTTTGGGTAGTGTAGGGGGTCGTGCTGGGTTTAGTGTTTTAGGGTTTAGGGTAGTGCAGTGGTGTTTGGGTAGTGTAGGGGGTCATGCTGGGGGTAGTGTTCTAGGGTTTAGGGTAGTGCA
This sequence comes from Calotriton arnoldi, assembly GCA_963921515.1. Lineage (NCBI taxonomy): Eukaryota > Metazoa > Chordata > Amphibia > Caudata > Salamandridae > Calotriton > Calotriton arnoldi. The sequence goes on along the minus strand of CAWUFW010012832.1, from coordinate 498,529 downwards.
GTAGTGTTTGTGTAGTGTAGGTGGTCGTGCTGGGGGTAGATTTAGGGTTTAGGGTAGTGCAGTGGTGTTTTTGTAGTGTAGGGGGTCATGCTGGGGGTAGTGCAGTGGTGTTTGTATAGTGTAGGGGGTCATGCTGGGGGTAGTGTTTTAGGGTTTAGGGTAGTGCAGTGGTGTTTGTGTCGTGCAGGGGGTCGTGCTGGGGGTAGTGTTTTAGGGTTTAGGGTAGTGCAGTGGTGTTTGTGTAGTGTAGGGGGTCATGTTTTAGGGTAGTGCAGTGGTGTTTGGATAGTGTAGGGGGCATGCTGGGGGTAGTGTTTTAGGTTTTAGGGTAGTGCAGTGGTGTTTGTGTAGTGTAGGGGGTCATGCTGGGGGTAGTGTTTTAGGGTTTAGGGTAGTGCAGTGGTGTTTGTGTCGTGCAGGGGGTCGTGCTGGGGGTAGTGTTTTAGGGTTTAGGGTAGTGCAGTGGTGTTTGTGTAGTGTAGGGGGTCGTGCTGGGGGTAGTGTTTTAAGGTTTAGGGTAGTGCAGTGGTGTTTGGGTAGTGTAGGGGGTCGTGCTGGGGGTAATGTTTTAGGGTTTAGGGTAGTGCAGTGGTGTTTGGGTAGTGTAGGGGGTCGTGCTGGTGGTAGTGTTTTAGGGTTTAGGGTAGTGCAGTGGTGTTTGGGTAGTGTAGGGGGCATGCTGGGGGTAGATTTAGGGTTTAGGGTAGTGCAGTGGTGTTTGTGTAGTGTAGGGGGTCGTGCTGGGGGTAGTGTTTTAAGGTTTAGGGTAGTGCAGTGGTGTTTGGGTAGTGTAGGGGGTCGTGCTGGGGGTAGTGTTTTAGGGTTTAGGGTAGTGCAGTGGTGTTTGGGTAGATCGACAACAATAGAACTCGCCAAGCAAGCAGCGCATGCGCTGCGTCGCTAGGCGAGACCTAAAAAGCATTGCACCAAGATGGCTGCCAACACTTCCTGGTTTGAAGTGTTGGTAGCCAATCAGAGGCAAGCTCGTGCTTGGGTATTAGGCTCCGCCCACATATATATATATTTTTTTCTTTAATATCTCAAAAACTACTGAACGGATTTACACCATTTAAAAAAAAGGTCGCTTTCTGAACCAAGCACTACCTTTTTGCCAAATTTGGTGTAATTCCGTTCAGCAGTTCGGGCTGTAGCGTTGCCTAAAGTTTCCTATGGGAAAATGATTTTTTGACTATTATTTTTTGAATTTCTCAGCAACTACTGAACGGATTTACACCATTTAAAAAAAAGGTAGCTTTTTGAACCAAGAGCTACCTTTCTGCCAAACTTGGTGTAATTCCGTTCAGCAGTTCGGGCTGTAGCCTGTCTCAAAATTTCCTATGGAAATTAACACACAAAAACACTTTTTGGGACCCCCCTTTTTTCTCCGCCCCCGCTTGACGAATCACCCCCAAACTTTCAGGATAGGAGCTGACCTGGATAGACTTTTTTTGGGAGAATTTCACAAAGATTCGTTAAACGACGCCAAAGATATTAGCAAATCAAAAAATGCTTTTCCTATGGAAACTAGGTTCTAACTATAACTACCTACTGGCGACCGCCAGTAGGTAATATATATATATATATTACCTGAAAAAACCATAGGTTTTAGGGACAGTTATAGTTAGTTGGACATTGCACTCGTACAAAACCCGTGAAATTCCCCCGTTATAGTTAGTTCAGGTAACTATAACTCGCGCCCCCGCAATGCACTGCTGATGACGTCACATATTACATCACTCATGACATGGTCAGTGACATCACTGATGACATCACTGATGACATCTCAAATGACATCACTGATGACATCATCCAGTGACTGTGTGTTTCTGTAAAGTTTAAATATGTTTAATATATATAGGGAAAGGCGTATTGAAGAATGAGTGGGTGTATAAGTGTCTGAATGGATGATTTAGTAGGTGCGTGACTAACTCTATAAGTGAGTGATTAAACGTATCTTACTGAATGCATGGGTTAGTGACTAAACTGGGTGAATGTCTGTATCCGTCTGTCTGTTGCTGTGTAAGTGGCTGCATGGGTTTGTGAATAGCTACATGAGTGTCTATATGAGTTATTGATTGGTTGTCTGAGTATCTGTATGGGTGCCTGAGTGTTTGTGTGGGTGGGGTGTGTGCGACTCTGTGCATAGATGTGTGAGTGGGTGATTCACTGGGTGGATGGTTTCAAGAGTGCATCTGTGATAGACTGTATGGGTGGGTAAGTGTGTGTAAGAGTGTGTTAGTGAGTGAATGTATGTCCCAGTGGTACATGTGTGAGTAACTACATATGTGAAAGGCAGTATATATGTGTGTTGGAGTATATAAATAGCTATAAGCGAGAGTGTGTGATTGTGAGAGTGACTGTATGGATGAGTGTGTGCTTGTATCAGAGATTGTATAAGAGCGTAAGAATGTGCTAGTATTTGTAAGAGTAAGTGAGCTGGTGTGTGTATAACTGTATAGGTGAGTAAATGGGTGTGTGCTTAATATTTTGCATGACTGACTAGGTGTGTGAGTACCTCTATGGATGAGTGGCGGTGTGTGAGTGTTTATATAGGTGTAGAGTGCATATAATAGTCCTGTACTGAGTGACTATAAGTATGAGTGACTGTACGGGTGAGTGAGTAGATGTGTGTGTGTAGACCTAAGAATCAGTGAGTGTGTATATAGTAATTGGTGTTGGAGTGTCTATGGTTTTGACAATGGCAGTCTGTAATTTACAGTGGGTGTATCAAAAGTTATATTAGGGTGTGAGAAGATGCATCAAATTATCACATGGATCATGTCATCAGTGATGTCATTTGAGATGTCATCCGTGATGTCATCAGTGATGTCAATGACCATGTCATGAGTGATGTAATATGTGACGTCATCAGCAGTGCATTGCGGGGGCGCGAGTTATAGTTACCTGAACTAACTATAACGGGGGAATTTCACGGGTTTTGTACGAGTGCAATGTCCAACTAACTATAACTGTCCCTAAAACCTATGGTTTTTTCAGTGAATTTGTAAGGTTTTTTAAATGCTAATTTCTAACTATAACGTGCCTGAAACCTATGGTTTTTTCAGTGAATTTCAAAGGTTTTTAAATGCTAATTCCTAACTATAACATGTCTGAAACCTATGGTTTTTTGCAGTGAATTTCAAAGGTTTTGTAAATGACAATTTTTAAATGTATTAATTGTTATATTTATTTTTATGATACTGATTTACTACATTTTTTTAAACTATTTATTTTTAGATATTTTATTTTTTAAAATACATTGTAATTACATTATACATTACATTACAAAATATACTTTCTCAGAATGAATTACTTTAGTTTAAATACTTTGCAAATAGGCAATAGACTTTTAAGTACAGTAGTTACAGTTGTTGCAATGGGCAACACAATTTCAAACACAATGCAACATTGAGCTCAATGTGAATTTCAAGTTAAATGCAATTAGTTACTTTATGGATTACTTTTCTAACCACTGGACTGGATCCTAGATTCAGTCCTGGGACATCTCCTGTAAACAGTTGAGTAAAAGCGTTTTGGTTACAGTAGTGATTTTTAAGGAATATTATTGTATTTTAAAAGTTGAAACTTAGAAACTTTTTCACATAGAATCACCAATGATATCCAATGGGAGGAAATTCACTTAGCAGGTAAGTAGTGTTATCGTTACTTTTTCTTACTCAGTGGTGGATCCTGGATCCAGCACTGGTGCATCTCCTGTAAACAGTTGAAAGAATGCGTTTAAGTCATACAGGCGATTTTTAAGGAATATTTGTAGTTTGTGAAAATCGACACTTTGAAACTTTTCTGCTGAAAACCAGACAATGGATTCCTATGGAAGGAAATTCAAGTTACTGGTAAGTACGGTTAGAATTACTTTTCAGGGTCAGTGCTGGGCTAAAAGATGCAGCACTGAGGTCTCTCCTGATAACAGGTGAGTAAATCGGAATTCGTAGTTCTGCTGATTTTAGAGGAATATTTGTATGTTTCAAAAATCGACACAGAAACTTTTTCAGCAAAAAGCAGGCAATGATATCCTATGGAAGGAAATTCAAGTTACTGGTAAGTACGGTTAAAATTACTTTTCAGGATCAGTACTGGGCTCAAAGATGCAGCACTGAGGTCTCTCCTGATAACAGGTGAGTAAATCGGAATTCGTAGTTCGGCTGATTTTAGAGGAATATATGCACAATGGTGAAGGAAGGGGGTGGGGCCTGAGGTGACATGTCTGCAAACACGCCCTGTGGTGCGTTTTAAGTTGGAGAATTAATTCCTCCTCAATCCCGAGGGTCCCTAGGGGCCAAGTAGCCCACCAGATACCTCCAGTATGCGCCAGAGAGCTGCGTTGCAGAGAGGTGTTCAGAGGCCACGCCCCTTTTTACACCTCTCTGCAACGCAGCTCTGTGGCGCTTTCTGGACGTACCTGGTGGGCTAGTTGGCCCCCAGGGACCCTCAGGATTGAAGGGGATTTAATTCCCCATCTTAAAACGCGCCACGGGGCCTGTTTGCACACATGTCACCGGAAGCCCAGCCCCCTCCCTTCACCACTGTGCAAACGCGCCCGTGGCGCGTTTTATGTTGGGGGATTAAGTCCCCTTGAATCCTGAGGGTCCCTTGAGTCCAACTAGCCCACCATGTACCTCCAAAAAGCACCACAGAGCTGCGTTGCAGAGAGGTGTAAAAAGGGGCATGGCCTCTGTACACCTCTCTGCAACGCAGCTCCCTGGCGCATACTGGAGGTTCCCAGGGACCCCCAGTATTCAAGGGGAATTACTTCCCCTTCTTAAAACGCGCCAGGGGGCGCGTTTGCAGACTGCTGCAGGGTGGGGGCGGGGCCTCCGGCACGATGCCGGTCTTTTTTTTTTTTGTATGGGAGGGGGGCTGCGTGGCCCCCCTTCCCTTGGCCTCTTTTGGCCCCGGGGACCCCATCCCCCGGGGCATGAGGATTTTCATTTTTAAAACAAAAAAAACAAAAAAAACGGGAAGGGGGCCGCGTGGCCCCCCTTCCCTGGGCCTCTATTGGACCCGGGGACCCCATCCCCCGGGGCATGCCCTCTTTTTTTAAAAATAAAAATATTTGGAGGGGGGCTGCGTGGCCCCCCTCCTCAGGCCACTTAAGGCCCCGGGGACCCCATCCCTCGGGGCCGGCCTTTACTTTTTTTTTTTTTTTTTTGGGGAGGGGGGCTGCTAGGCCCCCCTCCCAGGCCACTAATAGCCCCGGGGACTCCATCCCCCGGGGCCTGCCACTCGGGGACCGTGGGGGGGTCCCCAATCCCCGCACGGTCCCGCCGGCTCCCGCGTCCTGCGGGAGCCGGCATTGCTTTTCCATAAGGGGAGCTGCTGACATGCAGCTCCCCTTATGGAAAAGCAATTCTGCTTGCTTCATTGAAGCGAGAGCAGGTTTCCTGCTCTCGCTTCAATGAAGCAAGCAAGTTTGCAATGACAGGGCGGGAGCCGCGAGGCTCCCGCCCTGTCATTGCAAACAGCAGTGTCCCGGGGGTAGGCACCCCGGGACACTGCAGGAGCCGGCCCTGGGGGTGGCGGTCCCCAGGGCCACCACAGGCTCCAGGAGGGGGGCCGCGCGGCCCCCCTCCCAACATCAACTGAGCCCCGGGGAGGTGGTGGTCCCCGGGGCTTCGGGGGTCCGAAACGGACCCCCACATTTCTTTTCTAAGGCCCCCCACACAGGTTACTTAAATTTAAAAAAAAGAAGCCCGGGGGGTGGCGGTCCCCGGGGCTGCGGGAGGGCGGAGAGCCCTCCTGCACCATTTTTTTTTTAAAGCCCCGGGGGGTTGGTGGTCCCCAGGGCTTGGGGGGCCTCTAAAACCTAAATAAACCCCAGCATGCCCCCGGGACTTGGCCCACCCGGGGGCCAATTAACAAGGAAGCGCGGGAGACCGCGCTTCATTTTTTTTTTTTCTCGGCGGGATCCGCGCACCCTAAGCGCATCCCGCCGATTTGTTTTAAAAAAAAATGCTTTTTTCTGCCCAGGGGGTCCTTGTGGGACCCCCTGAGCAGACCTAGGGGGTCAGGGTGTTTCTACCCTGCCCCCTTTGTGCGTTTTGCGCACTTGTTTTTTTTTTTCTTTCTCGGCGGGATCCGCACACCCTAAGGGCATCCCGCCATTTAAAAAAAAAAATGCTTTTTTCTGCCCAGGGGTCCTTGTGGGACCCCTGAGCAGACCTAGGGGTCAGGGTGTTTCTACCCTGCCCCCTTTTTGCGCTTTGCGCACTTGTTTCTGTCCCTTGGTTCTACCGAGGGACAAAATGGCTGCCAACACTTCCTGATTTGGAGTGTTGACAGCCACTTGACAGCCAATTAGCATGCAGCTCGTGATCGGGTGGGTACGCGGACCCTACTCGGCCATAGATATATATGTGACTTTACTTTTGATTTTCTCAGGAACTACTGAACGGATTTACACCATTTAAGCTAAAAGGCATGACACTGAACCAAGGGCTACCTCTTTGCCAAATTTGGTGTAATTCCGTTCAGCAGTTCGGGCTGTAGCTGCGACTAAAGGTTCCTATGGAAAAATAAATGGCGAAAACATGTTTTGGGACCCCCCTTTTTTCTCGGCCCCCGCTTGACAAATCACCCCGAGACTTTCAGGATAGGAGCAGACCGGAGCGCCCCAACAAGTTGGAAGCTTTCGCGAAGATTCGTCAACCGGCGCCAACGTTATTGCAAATAGAATGTTGTGGATTTCCTATGGAAAATAGGTCCTAACTATAACTATCTACTGGCGACCGCCAGTAGATAATATATGTATATATATATATATATATATATATATATATATATATATATATATATATATATATATATATCTACTGGCGGTCGCCAGTAGATAGTTATAGTTAGAACCTATTTTCCATAGGAAATCCGCGACATTCTATTTGAAATAACTCTCTTGCCGGTTGACGTATCTTCGCGAAATTTTCAAACTTTGTGGGGCGCTCCGGTCCGCTCCTACCCTGAAAGTCTCGGGGTGATTCGTCAAGCGGGGGCCGAGAAAAAGGGGGTCCCAAAACGCGTTTTCCCATTCATTTTTCCATAGGAAACTTTAGACACGGCTACAGCCCGAACTGCTGAACGGAATTACACCAAATTTGGCAAAGAGGTAGTTCTTAGTTCAGAAAGAACCCTTTTTGTTAAATGGTGTAAATCCGTTCAGTAGTTGCTGAGAAAATCAAAAGTAAAAGTACATATATATCTATGGGCACGGAGGATCCGCGCACCCTGAGCGCACCCTGCGCGCACCGTCCCGATCACGAGCTGCATGCTAATTGGCTGTCAACACTCCAAATCAGGAAGTGTTGGCAGCCATTTTGTCCCTCGGTAAAAAAAAATTAAATCGGCAGGATGCGCTCAGAGTGCGCGGATCCTGCCGAGAAAATCGAGCGCGGGCTCCCGCGCTCGATGTAAATTTGCCCCGGGTGGCCCAAGTCCCGGGGGAATGCGGGGGGAGGGGGTGTAAATTGTTTATATGGGGGCCTCTAAGGCCCCCAAGCCCCGAGGACCGCCACCCCCGGAGCTTAATTAAAAAAATGGTGCGGGAGGGCTCTCCTGCCCTTCCGCAGCCCCGGGGACCGCCACCCCCGGGGCTTCTTTTTTAAATTTAAAATAATGTGTGGGGGCTCCAGCCCCCCCACACGCCCGGGACCACCACCTCCCCGGGGCACATAGAAAATAAATGTGGGGGTCCGTTACGGACCCCCGAGCCCCGGGGACCACCAACACTGTAGTTTGCAATGACAGGACGGGAGCCTCGCGGCTCCCGTCCTGTCATTGCAAACTGCTTTGGATATTGGAAGCGAGAGCAGGGAAACCTGCTCTCGCTTCCAATATCCAAAGACAATTGCTTTTCCACATGGGGAGCAGCATGTTAGCTGCTCCCCATGTGGAAAAGCAATGCCGGCTCTTGCAGGAGGCGGGGAGCCGGCTGGGACTGTGGGGGGATTGGGGACCCCCCCACAGTCCCCAACCAGAGGCCAGGCCCCGGGGGATGGGGTCCCCGGGCCCATAAGTGGCCAGGGAGGGGGCCACGCAGCCCCCTCCCCAAATTAGTAAAAAAAAAAAAAAAAGTGCAAGGCCGGCCCCGGGGATGGGGTCCCCGGGGCCTTAAATGGCCTGAGGGGGCCACGCAGCCCCCTCCAAATAAAAAAATTGAGGGCATGCCCCGGGGGATGGGGTCCCCGGGGCCAATACAGGCCCAGGGAAGGGGGGCCACGCGGCCCCCTTCCCGTTTTTTTTTTTTCATTTAAAAAAAAAAAAATGCTCAGGCCCCGGGGGATGGGGTCCCCGGGGCCAAAAGTGGGCAAGGGAAGGGGGGCCACGCAGCCCCCCTCCCTTTAATTTTTTTTAAAAAAAAAACAAAAAATGACCGGCATCGTGCCGGAGGCCCCGCCCCCCTCCCTGCAGTACTCTGCAAACGCGCCCCCTGGCGCGTTTTAAGAAGGGGAAGTAATTCCCCTTGAATACTGGGGGTCCCTAGGGGCCAACTAGCCCACCAGGAACCTCCAGTATGCGCCAGGGCTGCGTTGCAGAGAGGTGTACAGAGGCCACGCCCCTTTTACACCTCTCTGCAACGCAGCTCTGTGGCGCTTTTAGAAGTATATGGTGGCCTAGTTGGACTCCAGGGACCCTCAGGATTCAAGGGGACTTAATCCCCCAACTTAAAACGCGCCACGGGCGCGTTTGCACAGTGGTGAAGGGAGGGGCGGGGCTTCAGGTGACATGTGTGCAAACAGGCCCCGTGGCGCGTTTTAAGATGGGGAATTAAATCCCCTTCAATCCTGAGGGTCCCTGGGGCCAACTAGCCCAACAGGTACATCCAGAAAGCGCCACAGAGCTGCGTTGCAGAGAGGTGTAAAAGGGGTGTGGCCTCTCTACACGTCTCTGCAACGCAGCCCCTGGCGCATACTGGAGGTTCCTGGTGGGCTAGTTGGCCCCTAGGGACCCTCATGATTCAAGGGGACTTAATCCCCCAACTTAAAACGCGCCACGGGCGCGTTTGCACAGATGTCACCTCAGGCCCCGCCCCCGCCCTTCACCATTGTGCAAATATTCCTCTAAAATCTGCCGAACTACGAATTCCGATTTACTCACCTGTTATCAGGAGAGACCTCAGTGCTGCATCTTTCAGCCCAGTACTAATCCTGAAAAGTAATTTTAACCGTACTTACCAGTAACTTGAATTTCCTTCCATAGGATATCATTGCCTGCTTTTTGCTGAAAAAGTTTCTAAGTGTTGATTTTTGAAACATACAAATATTCCTCTAAAATCAGCCGAAATACGAATTCCGATTTACTCACCTGTTATAAGGAGAGACCTCAGTGCTGTATCTTTCAGCCCAGTACTGGTCCTGAAAAGTAATTTTAACCGTACTTACCAGTAACTTGAATTTCCTTCCATAGGCTAACATTGACTGGTTTCACTTGGAAATTCTTGTGTGTGGAGTTTTGGAACTTTATAATATTCCTCTAAAATCAACCAAAGTACGAATTCCAATTTACTCACCTGTTATCAGGAGAGAACCCAGTGCTGCATCTTTTAGCCCAGCACTGACCCTGAAAAGTAATTTTAACCGTACTTACCAGTAACTTATATTTTCTTCCATAGGAATCCATTGTCTGGTTTTCAGCAGAAAAGTTTCAGTGTCGATTTTCACAAACTACAAATATTCCTTAAAAATCGCCTGTATGACTTAAACGCATTCTTTCAACTGTTTACAGGAGATGCACCAGTGCTGGATCCAGGATCCAACACTGAGTAAGAAAAAGTAACGATAACAGTTTTTACCTACTAAGTGAATTTCCTTCCATAGGATAACATTGGTGATTCTATGTGAAAAGGTTTCTAAGTGTCAACTTTTAAAATACAATAATATTCCTTAAAAATCACTACTGTAACCAAAACGCTTTTACTCAACTGTTTACAGGAGATGTCCCAGGACTGAATCTAGGATCCAGTTCTGTGGTTAGAAAAGTAATCCATAAAGTAACTAATTGCATTTAACTAGAAATTCACATTGAGCTGAATGTTGCATTGTGTTTGAAAATGTGTTGCCCATTGCAACAACTGTAACTACTGTACTTAAAAGTCTATTGCCTATGTGCAAAGTATTTAAACTAAAGTAATTCATTCTCAGAAAGTATTTTTTGTAATGTAATGTATAATGTAATTACAATGTAATTTAAAAAATAAAATATGTAAAAAAAAATTGTTTCTAAAAATGTAGTAAATCAGTATGACAAAAATTAATATAACAATTAATACATTTAAAAATTGTCATTTACAAAACCTTTGAAATTCACTGAAAAAACCGTAGGTTTCAGACATGTTATAGTTAGGAATTAGCATTTAAAAAACCTTTGAAATTCACTGAAAAAACCATAGGTTTCAGATATGTTATAGTTAGAAATTAGCATTTAAAAAACCTTTGAAATTCACTGAAAAAACCATAGGTTTTAGGGACAGTTATAGTTACTTGGACATTGCACTCGTACAAAACCCGTGAAATTCCCCCGTTATAGTTAGTTCAGCTAACTATAACTCGCGCCCCGCAATGCACTGCTGATGACGTCACATATTACATCACTCATGACATGGTCAGTGACATCACTGATGACAACACTGATGACATCTCAAATGACATCACTGATGACATCATCCACGTGATAATCTGATGCACCTCCTCACACCCTAATATAACCTTTGATACACCCACTCTAAATTACAGACTGCCATTCGCAAAACCATAGACACTCCAACACCAATAACTACATACCCACTCACTGATTCATAGGTCTACGCACACATCCACTCACTCACCCGTACAGTCACTCATACTTACGGTCACTCAGTACAGGACTATCATATGCACTCATACTCCTATATAGACACTCAAACACCGCCACTCATCCATAGAGGTACTCACACACCTAGTCAGTCATGCAAATAATTAAACACACTGCCATTTACTCACCTATACAGTTATACACACACCAGCTCACTTACTCATACAAATACTAGCACATTCTTACGCTCTTATACAATCACTGATACAAGCACACACTCATCCATACAGCCACTATCACAATCACTCACTCTCGCTTATAGCTATTTATATACTCCAACACACATATATACTGCCTTTCACATATGTAGTTACTCACACATGTACCACTGGGACATACATTCACTCACTAACACACTCTTACACACACTCACCCACCCATACAGTCCATCACAGATGCACTCTTGAAACCATGCACCCAGTGAATCACCAACTCACACATCTATGCACAGAGTCACACACACCCCACCCACACAAACACTCAGGCACCCATACAGATACTCAGACAATCAATCAATAACCCATGTAGACACTCATGTAGCTATTCAGAAAGCCATGCAGCCGCTTACAAACCAACAGACAGACGGATACAGACATTCACACAGTTTAGTCACTAACCATGCATTCAGTAAGATACATTTAATCACTCACTTGTAGAGTCAGTCACTCACGTACTAAATCATCCATTCAGACACTTATACACCCACTCATTCTTCAATACGCCTTTCCCTATATATATTAAACATATTTAAACTTTACAGAAACACAGTCACTGGATGATGTCATCAGTGATGTCATTTGAGATGTCATCAGTGATGTCATCAGTGATGTCACTGACCATGTCATGAGTGATGTAATATGTGACGTCATCAGCAGTGCATTGCGGGGGCGCGAGTTATAGTTAGCTGAACTAACTATAACGGGGGAATTTCACGGGTTTTGTACGAGTGCAATGTCCAAGTAACTATAACTGTCCCTAAAACCTATGGTTTTTTCAGTGAATTTCAAAGGTTTTTTAAATGCTAATTTCTAACTATAACATATCTGAAACCTATGGTTTTTTCAGTGAATATATATATATATATATATATAGATATATACTGCTCTTCATCTGAAACTTGGGAACTAGCCCGGGTTGCCTCCTCTTTTCTTCTTTTTTAAAAAGAAAATAATTTATGTTGCACACTAAGCCTTAAAGGGCATTTATTATATAGGGAATGCCCCTTTTAAGGCTCAATACATTAAAAATTTAAATATTAAATGAAGACAGCCCATGGTTTAGCTAAAGGTTATATGCGACGATGAAGTCGACTCTACCCCATGTTTTGTGCAGTAATTTATTGACATGTTAGGCACAAACTCCCTCTTTAACTTACAGAGCAGCTATCCAATTTTTATTTCCCCCTGTAATTCTGACCCCTTGTACTACTCTGTGGATACTGCTTTCACTATTCTGTGGATGTTGGGGTTTTTTCCCCCAAACTCGCGGTAGTTTCGACCGCACCTAAACTCACTGATTTTCCGCGAGCTGCCCCCTTCGTTGGCACGCACCGTGTGATACGTGTCACATGGCATTATCGGCGCATCACCTCACGCCGCACACTAGCAGCTGCTCGGAGGGACATTACATCTACTAGTATACATACAGTTCCATAGAACCCCTTCGTATGCTAAGATTGTTAATCATTTCGAAGAAACCATGGCCTACATATATGTGTAACTATATAGGTATTACGCACATTAAGAACTGCTGCATTCTTTTCGTGGCTGAAGCAAAAAAATATCCCGTGGTCAGCATGTGTAGGGGAACAGAAGGCACATATATATATATGTATATATGTTATGTTATGTTAACTATAGTTTATATAGCGCATAATCACCTGCAGGTCTCTTAGCGCTTGGAGAGAGAGCTCAGATACCCTCTACCATCCCTGATGAGCACCAAACAGATGTGTTAAACTGTGTCCAGAGCCTCCCTAAACAGAAGGGTTTTGAGGCGTTTCCTGAAGGGGAGGAGGGCGGGTTCCTTACGGAGGTTCTCAGACAGTTCGTTCCAGAGTTGGGGAATTAGGACAGAGAAGGCTCTGCCACCTTTAGATGCAATTTTGGCCTGAGAGTGAGCCAGAAGACCTGCCTCGGACAAACGAAGTATGCGTCCCGGTGCATACTTCACCAGGCGCTCCTTGATATAGCCAGGAGCCTGACCATAGATGGCTTTGTGGGCAATGCAGAGGCCCTTGAACTTTGCTCTTTGCTTGACCGGGAGCCAATGCAACCTGTGCAGCAGAGGGGTGGCATGGGCCCTTCTAGGGAGCCTAAAAATCAGCCTAGCTGCGTCGTTCATGGTCACCTGCAGCTTGCTGATTAGTTTCTCAGGGAGGCCAATGTACAAGGCATTGCCATAGTCCAACCTGGATACAATCGTGGCCGACACAATCATCTGTAGAGTAGTGGGCGAGAGCAAAGGGGCAAGTTTCCGCAGCTGTCGCAGTAGGCCCAGGCAGGTGCCGACCACAGAGGCAACTTGATTGGTCAGGGAGAGGTTGGCATCGATCTTAATGCCCAGGCTCTTTACGACGGGAACTGGCGTGGGGGCAGTGCCGAGCTCTTGAGGCCAAAAAAGGTCATTCCATATATATATATATATTTAAATATAGGTTATATGTATATATGCATATAAAAATATGTATATATGCATATATATATGTGTGTGTGTATATATATACGCGTAAGGATAAAGGGTTGTTTCACGCTGCCACGCCACACAGACCAATAAAGCGTCAGTTTTGAAGGATGCCGTAGCTGTGGGCTCTGTTTTCTTTTGTCTGTGCAACTAACAGAATTCTCCATTCCTGCTTGGGAGCCCGCCCTGCAGAGTCGGAGGCCCCCGGTAAAGTGGAGCTCTTCGTGTGTGTATCTTAACGGAGGGGGCATGACACGCTCTATACCACACCAATCATTGGACTTCCAGGATTATTTGGTGGTGGTAGTGAGAAAGGGAAACGAAGGAGGGGTTGCCCTCTTTCTGGCAGACTCGGTGTTTCCTTTTCAAACAAACATTTTTTTCGGAGTGGCAGCGAAGTGCACTGTGCGTTTTATTTTTACTTTCCATTTTTGCATCGTGAACACTATATAACTGGCAATCATGCAACGCTATTTTAGCATAAATTGAAACGTGAGCCAAGTCATTGATTTGAATACTGATGCATTCTGGGTATGGTGGTCTAGAGTAAGGACCATGTGACCACTTGGACTTGAATTATGTACAGAATCAACTCACTTGTGACCGAGGCGCTTCGCGCCGAAACGCGTAAGGATAAAGGGTTGTTTCACGCTACCACGCCACACAGACGAATAAAGCATCAGTTTGGAAGGATGCCGTAGCTGTGGGCTCTGTTTTCTTTTGTCTGTGCAACTAACAGAATTCTCCATTCCTGCTTGGGAACCCGCCCTGCAGAGTCGGAGGCCCCCGGTAAAGTGGAGTTCTTCGTGTGTGTATCTTAACGGAGGGGGCATGACACGCTCTATACCACACCAATCATTGGACTTCCAGGATTATTTGGTGGTGGTAATGAGAAAGGGAAACGAAGGAGGGGTTGCCCTCTTTCTGGCAGACTCGGTGTTTCCTTTTCAAGCAAAAAAAAATTTCGGAGTGGCAGCGAAGTGCACTGTGCGTTTTATTTTTACTTTCCATTTTTGCATCATGAACACTATATGGACTGGCAATCATGCAACGCTATTTTAGCATAAATTGAAACGTGAGCCAAGTCATTGATTTGAATACTGATGCATTCTGGGTATGGTGGTCTAGAGTAAGGAGCATGTGACCACTTGGACTTGAATTATGTACAGAATCAACTCACCTGTGACCAAGGCGCTTCGCGCCGAAACGCGTAAGGATAAAGGGTTGTTTCACGCTGCCACGCCACACAGACCAATAAAGCGTCAGTTTGGAAGGATGCCGTAGCTGGGGCTCTGTTTTCTTTTGTCTGTGCAAAAAACAGGATTCTCCATTCCTGCTTGGGAGCCCGCCCTGCAGAGTCGGAGGCCCCCGGTAAAGTGGAGTTCTTCGTGTGTGTATATATATATATATATATATATATATATATATATATATATATATATATATATATATAAATATATTACCTACTGGCGGTCGCCAGTAGGTAGTTATAGTTAGGACCTTGTTTCTATTCAAAAAGCGTTTTTTCTTTTGCCAATATCTTTGGTGCCGTTTGACGAATGTTCGCGAAATTTTCAAAACTAATGGGGCGCTCTGGTCAGCTCATGTCTTGAACGTTTCAAGGTGATTTGTCAAGCGGGGGCCGAGAAAAAAGGGGGGTCCCAAAACGCGTTTTACACATGTTAATTTCCATAGGAAAATTTAGACAAGGCTACAGCCCGAACTGCTGAATGGAATTACACCAAATTCAGCAAAAAGGTAGCTCTTGGTTCAGAAAGCGCCCTTTTTTTTTAAAATGGTGTAAATCCATTTAGTAGTTTTTTAAATATTAAAGGAAAAAGAAATGTATATATCTGGGCGGAGCCTAACCACACATCTCATCGTGAGATCTGATTGGCTGTCAGCACTTCATCCAAGAAGTGTTGGCAGCCATCTTGGGACCAATATACATGATAGCACCCCGTTAAAATGCATTGTAGTGAATGGAAGGTTTTGAGGGTCACCAAAAGGAGAACGTATAAAGGGTGATAAGACTTTAGTTACATTATAAATCATTTGTTGATGGTACCATACTAATTTTAGGAATTGGGGTGTGTTCTAAGGTGATTTTACCCTGTGAAAAAGCCTTCTGCTGGGATATCATGAATCATGTTTGAGAGAAAACTATTTTCTCATACTTTTCCCATAGAGGTTTGGAAGGTGATCTAGAAGCTAAAATGAGAGCATATTTTCTGTAAATTCACATTATCTTTCTCAGTCATGTGAGAATGAAGTCTGACATTCTCCGTAAAACATGTACATCCAACAAGGGCAGAGACTGTCAGTTGATTCCTTTGTGTTCTACTGCAGCTTCCCAGAGTGTTCTAAAGAACAACTAGAGCGCTAACAGTCTTACTTATGACAAAAGTATGGCACACCTGAAGCCATCTTGATTGGAATAAACTGGTAACACTTAAAACATTTAATTTAAAAAGGAACAAACTGAGGGGTTCATTTTGCCATAGAAATTATGATTAGTGCTGCAGAAAGAAAAATTAGGGCACATTTTGAGTGACTTCTCAAATCCTCTTCTATTTCATTAAAAAATTCTGACATGCAGACTGAAACATTCACTTTCAATACCAGCAGCAGACTTCCCTGGTGAGCATTAGCTTTACTACAGTGATCTAATGAGCAACTAGAGTGCTAACATTCTGAATTTATGGCAAATGTGTGACACATCTAAATGCCTTCTTGATGGAATCAAAGTAAAAAACTGAAAGTATTTACTACTGAGGAGACTGCAGTAAATGAGGAAATTAGGAAACTTCATAACAAATAAATCTCCCAAGATGGCCACCAGAGACAAAAGAGCCCAAATGTAGCAAAAATATCACCCAGATGTAGCCCACGTATAGCCAAATGACAGAATGTCCCAGAGTGTTCTAAAGAACAACTAGAGCGCTAACAGTCTTACTTATGACAAAAGTATGGCACACCTGAAGCCATCTTGATTGGAATAAACTGGTAACACTTAAAACATTTAATTTAAAAAGGAACAAACTGAGGGGGTTCATTTTGCCATAGAGATTATGATTAGTGCTGAAGAAAGAAAAATTAGGGCACATTTTGAGTGACTTCTCAAATCCTCTTCTATTTCATAAAAAATTCTGACATGCAGACTGAAACATGCACTTTCAATACCAGCAGCAGACTTCCCTAGTGAGCAGTAGCTTTACTACAGTGATCTAATGAGCAACTAGTGTGCTAACATTCAGAATCTATGGCGAATGTGTGACACATCTGAATGCCTTCTTGATGGAATCAAAGTAAAAACTGAAAGCATTTCCTACTGAGGAGACTGCAGTAAATGAGGAAATTAGGAAACTTCATAACAAATAAATCTCCCAAGATGGCCACCAGAGACAAAAGAGCCCAAATGTAGCACAAATATCACCCAGATGTAGCCCACGTATAGCCCAATGACAGAAGTGTGCAAAACACTTTTTATTTTTTGTTTTTTTGCAGTTTTATATAGTGCAGACTGGTCAGGTATTGGAGTGCTTTACATGAGCATTGGTTACATCACACAAGGACAAAGTCATGTTGGTTGTAGACATGGGGAGATTAAGTGATTTGACCAGAATCACAGAATGTCGAGCTGAAGCAGAAACTCCAACCTGGTTCCCCAGTTGCAAAGTCTGCAGCTCTGGAAGTAATACCACATCCTCTCCCCTAAGTGCAACATTTAATCAAGTGGTCAACTGGATAAAAAAACATAAAGATAACAAATAATTTAAAAGTGCTTTGTCGCTATTTAAAAACTCAGAAAATATGTCCTCATTTTCGTTTTTTAGAGCACTAATCATAATTTTGATGCAAATAATACCCTCTCATTTCTGTAATTTCTAAAGGAAATGCTCTAGGTATTACAGTTTTGATTACATCAAGATGACGTCAGGCGTGCCACACTTTTGTAATAAATATAGAATGTTAGCAATCTAGTTGTTCATTAGGATACTGTTGAGAGGCAGAGGCCAGGGGCACGGACTCAGAAAATTGAAGGCAGGTAGGAGGGTGCAGAGGCAACAATTTGACCACACTGGGCAGGCAGGAAGGGCAGTGGCAGCACAACAGACTATGGAGGGCAGTGGAAAGGGGGCAGGGGCAACAAACCAACAATGCAGGACAGGCAAGAGAGGCTGTGGCAATATAATAGACCATTGTGGGCAGAAGGAAGAGGCAGTGGTAGTACAACCATACATGCCAACAGACCCGATTCAGCCAGAAAACGCCCAATGTTTTTAAGCCCAAATGGGCTTTATTTGATCTGTCTCCTGTCTACAATCTCCTCTTTTTCAATGTAAGTCAATGGGGAAAATCAATACCCCAGTTTTTTTTTTCAATTCTCCCTTTTACCAAGTTCAAAATGTTAGCAAGTATGGTACATTGGATCACGGAAGGCAGGAGGAATTGGGGTAGGGACATGGACTCGGAAACCAGAGGACAGGAGGGACATGGACAGGTGCACCAAACTGACCTTACAGGGAAGGCATCAGGGTTTGCAGCAGCACAATACACCACACAGGGCATGCGGGACGGGAGTGCAGCACAACAATCCATGGAAAGCAATAGGAAGGGGACAGGACCATGCACATGGACAACAGAGAACAGAGGGGAAAGAGGCAATGGCAGCTAGCTGACCATAATGGACAGACAGGAGAGAAAGCTGCAGCATAACGGACCATAATGGGCAGGAGGTAGGGATCAGGGGCATTACAATGGAACAGACAAGCCAGGAGGGAGGGAATAGGGGTCTGCACATGGAAAACAGAGGGCAGGGGACAAGGGGGCAGGGCAGGAGCAGCAAGCTGACAATGGAGGTCAGGCAGGATGGGCACTAGAAGCAAGACACACCATGGAGACCAACAGTAAGACTATAATGGCATACACACAGACCATGGAGGGAAGGTGGGAGGGGGTCAGGGGCAGCTAGCTGACCACACAGGGAAGGTGGGAGGGGCCATGGCAGCACAGAAGACCATGCATGGCAAGCGGGAGGGTTAGTGGCAGCACAATGGCCATGATGGGAGAGAAGGAGGGGGCAGGTGCATGCAGAAAGGACCATGGAGGATAGAAGGGAGGGGTAGGAGCTGGGCACAGACAAGAGAGTTCAGGGGAAGGGGCCTCACAACAGACCACGCGGGGCAGGCAGGAGGAGCAGTTGCAGCACAACAGACCAGGGAAGGCAGAAGGGTGTGGCAGTAAAATGGACCATGGAGGACAGGAGGAAGGGGATAGGGGCATGGAACGTGGACAGGCAGGGTGGAAGTAGCAAGGACAGGTTACAGTCATCTGACAATGCTAGGCAGGTGGGAGGGGAGTGGCAGCTCAACAGAACACTCAGAGTAGATAGGAGGGGCAGGTCCATGGAACATGGTGGGCAAAAAGGATGGAGCAGGGGCATGCACACAGACATCGGAGGGCAGAGGGAAGGAGAGTAGGGGCAGCAAGCTAAGCACAGAGGCTAAGCAAGAGGTCAATGATGGGGCATAGAATTGGGCAATGGAGGGCAGGAGGAGTGGACTGGGACATCATGCTAAATGGAGGGCAGTGGCAGCACATCAGACCATGCATGGCAGGAGGGAGAAGGCTAGTGCATGGATTCAGACAACAGAGGATAGGGAGGAGGTGGATGGGGCAGCAAGCTAACTGTTCAGAGAAGGCGGGAAGGCCAGTGGAGAACAACGGCCACACAGGGCTGTAATGAGGGAGCAGGGGCATGGACTTGGACAATGGATGGCAAGGAGGAGGGGAGGCAGGAGCAGCAAGCTTGGGTGGGGCAGCACAATGCCAGGCCAGGCCCTGCTTCCAACCCCCAACATCCATTGTGATAGGCATCTTACTTAACGTTAAAAAAACCTAGAAATTCGCTGAAAAAAACAAAGATTAAAGGGACGTTATAGTTAGACTCAGATTTCACTCGTACAAAACCAGTGAAATTCAGCAGTTATAGTTGCCTGAGCTAACTATAACTTATACCCCCGCAATGCACTGCTTATGACCTCAGACATTACATCATTCATGACATGGTCAGTGACATCACTCATGACATCACTCATGACATCTCAAGTGAATGGAATGGAACTATAATCGCTAGAACTTTATTTATGGATAGTGTGTGTATATTAACACCCCTTTTTTTCTTTTCTTTTGTGTAAGAACCATTATAATACGCAACGTGCCCAGATCAATATGGCCGATAGCCGTTCACTTTAAAGTAATGTGTAGTCCATTGTTTATGTTGATGTTTGCAATCCTAAGTATGTTTATTATGAACAAGTCACGTTGACGAACATACAGGTACGGCAGTCACGGGGCAAGATATGCTGAAATGACAATTTGTGCATATTAACACTTGTTTTCTTTTCTTTATTGTATCAATTCCTGAATTTTCCCATCGTGACCAGGCCAATATGGCCACCAGCTTTTTGGATTAAAGTAATATGTAGTCCTTTGTTAATGTTGGCAACTGGAGGCATTTGTACATTTAAATAAGGAAGCTACAATGACGTCTTGTATCGTTATCAAGGTTCGGACGAGCCGAAACGCGTGGATCGCATTTCGCATTTGAGATGTCATCAGTGATGTCATCAATGATGTCACTGATCATGTTATGAGTGATGTAATATGTGACGTCATCAGCAGTGCATTGCGGGGGCGTGAGATATATATATATATATATATATATATATATATATATATATATATATATATATGTCCACAGTAAGCTCCTGCCGATTGCTGGGGACCCATGGGAGGTGGCAAATACACCGGCGGAGCGTGCCGGTAAACTTAAATTCCAAAGAAGTCGAATCACAAATGCTCTCAGGAACCACAGACTCACGGAAAATCCAAGGGTGTTTAATCAAACAACGCGTTTCAGCCTCACAGGAAGCCTTGTTCACGTATGATTATGTGCACACGGAGCCATACTGATAAAGTAAAAACAGCTAAACATTGTTGTAGGACTACAGATATTCAGGTCTCAAATTGCACTAAATAACGGCAGACATCTTGGAATGGACTAATAGCAATAGTGCAATGTTACAATACAATGATATAATGCAATACATTCCAACCAAGATGCATGAAGCTCGTACAAATTGTAATTTAAACAATGATCATGGTAAAAGGGAAGCGAAAATAAATGGTAAGTCAAATACAACAAACTTCCAAATTCATGCTGTCCTGTCCATAGCTATAACAATACAAATGCCCAAATCCTAATGGTAAATGCGAAATCGCTGGGGATAAAATAGCCCCGCTGAACAAATGTAAGCAGTAACCATTTTGTATGTAAGCATGATCGGGCTCATGATCACAATGAAAAATAAACTAGTAACAAAGACTCATGTGAGTCTATGCATGTTAAAGCATAGGTCATGCTGTCAATGAGAAAGACTGTATCAGGGCAAGTGCCCAGGTCCTAATAATGAACTAAAGTTGGCTGTATATACAATACCCATCAGTAGAATTTTGAAGGTGTAAAAGGGAAGAAGGGGGAAAAGGGTAGGATGCCCGTGCACGGTGAATGTGGAAGTCTGGGCTCCTTCCTTTCCTCCTGTAAAAAATATAAAGAAATAGGTGGTCCCCGGGGCTTTTGGGGGTCCGTAACGGACCCCCATATTCAAATCTTTAGTGCCCCGGGGAGGTGGCGGTCCCGGGGTGTGTGGGGGCTGGAGCCCCCCACACAGGTCAAAAAATTTAAAAAGAAGCCCCGGGGAGGTGGCGGTCCCCGGGGCAGCGGGAGGGCAAAGAGCCCTCCTGCACCATTATTTTTTAAGCCCCGGGGGTGACGGTCCCCGGGCTTGGGGGGCCTTAGAGGCCCCCCCACATATTAAAAAGAAACCCTGCATGCCCCCGGGACTTGGCCCACCCGGGGGCCAATTAACAACGAAGCGCTTCGTTTTTTTTTTTTCTCGGTGGGATCCGCGCACCCTGAGCGCATCCCGCCGATTTTTTTAAATGCTTTTTCTGCCCAGGGGTCCTTGAGGGACCCCTGAGCAGACCTAGGGGTCAGGGTGTTTCTACCCTGCCCCCTTTGTGCGTTTTGCGCACTTGTTTCTTCTGGGTTTTTTTCTAATCGGCAGGATCCGCGCACCCTGAGCGCATCCTGCCGATTTAAAAAAAAATGCTTTTTCTGCCCAGGGGTCCTTGTGGGACCCCCTGAGCAGACCTAGGGGGTCAGGGTGTTTCTACCCTGCCCCCTTTTGCGCTTTGCGCACTTGTTTCTGTCCCTCGGTTCTACCGAGGGATAAAATGGCTGCCAACACTTCCTGATTTGGAGTGTTGACAGCCACTTGAAAGCCAATTAGCATGCAGCTTGTGATCGGGAGGGTGCGCGAATCCGACGCGGCCATAGATATATATGTGATTTTCCTTTTGATTTTCTCTGGAACTACTGAACGGATTTACACCATTTAACAAAAAGGGTTCTTTCTGAACCAAGAACTACCTCTTTGCCAAATTTGGTGTAATTCCGTTCAGCAGTTCGGGCTGTAGCCGTGTCTAAAGTTTCCTATGGGAAAATGAATGGGGAAAACAAGTTTTGGGACCCCCTTTTTCTCGGCCCCCGCTTGACGAATCACCCCGAAACTTTCAGGGTAGGAGCGGACCGGAGCGGGCCATAAAGTTTGAAAATTTCGCGAAGATTCGTCAACCGGCAAGAGAGTTATTTCAAATAGAATGTCGCGGATTTCCTATGGAAAATAGGTCCTAACTATAACTATCTACTGGCGACCGCCAGTAGATAATATATATATATATATATATATATATATATATATATATATATATATATATATACTGCTCTTCATCTGAAACTTGGGAACTAGCCCGGGTTGCCTCCTCTTTTCTTCTTTTTTAAAAAGAAAATAATTTATGTCGCACACTAAGCCTTAAAGGGCATTTATTATATATAGAATGCCCCTTTTAAGGCTCAATACATTAAAAATTTAAATATTAAATGAAGACAGCCCATGGTTTAGCTAAAGGTTATATGCGACGATGAAGTCGACTCTACCCCATGTTTTGTGCAGTAATTTATTGACATGTTAGGCACAAACTCCCTCTTTAACTTACAGAGCAGCTATCCAATTTTTATTTCCCCCTGTAATTCTGACCCCTTGTACTACTCTGTGGATACTGCTTTCACTATTCTGTGGATGTTGGGTTTTTTTCCCCCCAAACTCGCGGTAGTTTCGACCGCACCTAAACTCACTGATTTTCCGCGAGCTGCCCCCTTCGTTGGCACGCACCGTGTGATACGTGTCACATGGCATTATCGGCGCATCACCTCACTCCGCACACTAGCAGCTGCTCGGAGGGACATTACATCTACTAGTATACATACAGTTCCATAGAACCCCTTCGTATGCTAAGATTGTTAATCATTTCGAAGAAACCATGGCCTACATATATGTGTAACTATATAGGTATTACGCACATTAAGAACTGCTGCATTCTTTTCGTGGCTGAAGCAAAAAAATATCCCGTGGTCAGCATGTGTAGGGGAACAGAAGGCACACCATGCCTGCATCAAAGAAGCAGAAGGCAAAAAACACCCACACTTTTTGCCGTAGAACATTATTTTCAACAGGGGCTTTTAATTATTTTCGATAAAGTTTTGTATTCTAAATTTCTGCCTCCATTGTGAATTGGGAGTAGGGTGTGCATTTGGTGTTTTACACACAACTCGTTCATTCTTTGCAAAATGTACTTGTGTTTCTTCTAGCTTTCGGTTGTTTGTCTTTCTGCCTGTCTTTTTCTTTATTTCTAAGAGTGTTTTTTGTTATTCGCTTCCCACCGGTCTTTCTGTTATCATCTCAGTCTGGTTTCACTCCATTTCCCTTTTATGCTAGTATCTGTCCTTCTGCCATCCACTAGCTGCAAACGTTTTTCAATCTATGTATTTTTCTATTTGCCCTCCCCTCTATATAGAAGCCTGTCTTATGCTTTTTAAGTCTTTCAACCGACCTATCTTTCCCCCTTTTATCATCCGCTGCACATCAGTAGCACTTGTCTTTTCGACATTTTCTATCTGCTTTTCTTGTTTTCTCTCTGTCTGCCCAACTCTCCTATGTTCAAGCTGTGCATGGCTGCCCGAATGTGTGGTTGCCATTTTCTGTCTGAGTTCCCATCCGCTTGTCATTCCATTTGTCTTTTGCCGAATTTCTTTTTACCCTTTTGTGTCCGTGTGCCGTTTGCTCATTCTCTGTCCTACTGCTTAATGGTTGTTCTACTTTTCAGTCTGTCTTTCGTCATTTTTTTATTCGTCTGTCTGCCTGGTTAAACCTATTTTTTGGCTTTTTTAACTGCCTGTTTTTTTTATATTATTGTATCTGTCCCTTATCCTGCCTTTCTTCATTTTCCCCTCTTGGTTTACTTGTGTGTATCCCTTCTTTAACTGTCTGCCTGCCTTGTTGTCATTCTCTGTTTGCTTTTACTTTTTCCATAGCTAGCTTTTCTCTGCCTTTTATCTGCCTTCCTGTGTCTCTTTGCTGCGTGGCACCTGTCCGTCTGAATATTCGTTCATCCTTTTGCCTTTTTTTCTATCTGCCTGCCTCCGCTTTAGCCATAGCTCACTGTAACTGTCTCTTTGTTGTGATTTTAATTTTTTTATCTGCGTGTTTCCCTTGTTACCTTTGTTTCTGTCTGTCTTGTCTCATTTTCTATCTATCTTAATCTTTTCTGCCTGCCTTTTGTGACAGTTGACCACTCTGTCTCTTTTCCCCTCCTGCCCCTCTGCCCATCTTTTCCCATTTTCTATGTGTGCATCTTCTCTGTTTTCTACTTTACTTACCTTTTTCGAACACTCCAACCGTCAGCCTCCTCACGCCCCCTTGCCTTTTCTATATGTTCCTGTTTTATTCTCATTATACATATATTTTTTTCTAATTCTCCCGCTTGTTTTGTACCTAACTCTAAACATTTGTGAAGTCATGCCATCTTGTCCCCGAGCTCTTTGGTACAATGCATGTAGATGCTTAGCAAGTGACAGTACCGCAGGACAGGCTTCTGCAATGGTTTACAAGGCTCACGTCATGGGTCAGAGGGACCTGAAGACAGACCGGCATTTTACAGCGCATATGTGCCCACACAGCGTACCTCTCCACACCCTGCAGCAAGCACGCCAGATTCTAGATTAGCAAATGGTACTGCGTGGATCAATATGTCATAAGCCTCTTTTTGCACCTCTGTTGGTTCTTTCTGCACGTTACCTCTTTTGCAAATTTCTGCATCCCTCTTGCCTATTTCTGCACCCCTCTTCCCTTTTTTTCCACCTCTCTTACTTCTTTCTGCACTTCTCTTGCTTCTTTCTGCACTGCTCTTGCTTCTTTCTGCACCTCTCTTGCAAATTTCTGTATCCCTTTTGCCTCTTTCTGCACCCCTGCACCCCTGTTCCCTCTTTCTGCACCTTTCTTGCCTGCTTCTGCACTTGTCTTGACTCTTTCTGCACCTCTGTTGCTTCTTTCTGCACTTCTCTTGCCTCTTTCTGCACACCTCTTGCCTCTTTCAGCACCTCTGTTGCTTCTTTCTGCACCCCTCTTGCCTCTTTCTGTACCCCTCTTGCCTCTTTGTGCACCTCTCCTGCCTCATTCTGCACCTCTCTTGCCTTTTCATGCAGTTCTCTTGCCTCTTTCTGCACCTCTTTTACTTCGTTCTGCACTTCACTTGCCTCTTTCTGTCCCCCTCTTGCCTCTTTCTGCACCTCTGTTGGTTCTTTCTGCACTGCTCTTGCTTCTTTCTGCACCTCTGTCCCAAATTTCTGCATCCCTCTTGCCTCTTTCTGCACCACTCTTCCCTCTTTCTGCACCTCTCTTGCCTCAGTCTGCCCACCTGTTCCCTCTTGCTGCACCCCTTTTGCCTATTTATGCAACTCTCTTGCCTCTTCCTGCAGTTCTCGTGCCCCCTTCCGCACCTCACTTGCTTCTTTCTGCACCTCTGTTGGTTCTTTTGCACTGCCCTTGCTTCTTTCTGCACCTCTCTTGCAAATTTCTGCACCTGTCTTGCCTCTTTCTGCACCCTCTTACCTCTTTCTGCACCTCTCTTGCCTCTATCTGCACCCCTGTTCCCTCTTTCTGTACCTCTTTTGCCATTTCTGCAAGTCTCTTGCCTCTTTCTGCAGTTCTCTTGCCTCCTTCTGCACCTCTGTTGCTTCTTTCTGCACTTCTCTTGCCTCTTTCTGCACCCCCATTGCTTCATTCTGCACTTCTCATTCTTCTTTCTGCACCTGTCTTGCTTCTTTCTGCACCCCTGTTGTCTCTTTCTGCACTCGTCTTCCCTCTTTCTGCACCTCTCTTGCCTCTTTCTGCACCTCACTTGCCTCTTTCTGCACTTCTCTTGCTTCTTTCTACACCTCTGTTGCTTCTTTCAGCAATTCTCTTGCCTCTTTCTGCACTTCTCTTGCCTGTTTTTGCACCTCTCTTGCCTCTTTCTGTACCTCTCCTACCTCTTTCTGTACCTCACTTGCTTCTTTCTGCACCCCTCTTGCCTTTTTCTGCACTCTTCTTTCCTCTTTGTGCAACTCTCTTGCCTCTTTCTATACCTCTCTTCCCTCTTTCTGCACCACTCTTGCCTCTTTCTGTACCTCAGTTGCTTCTTTCTGCACTTCTCTTGCCTCTTTCTGCACCCTTCGTGCCTCTTTCAGCACCTATGTTGCTTCTGTCTGCACTTCTCTTCCTTCATTCTGCCCCCTCCTGCCTCTTTCTGTACCCCTCTTGCCTCTTTGTACACCTCTCCTACCCCTTTCTGCACCCCTCTTGCCTCTTTTTGCACCTCTGTTGGTTCTTTCTGCATTGCTCTTGCTTCTTTCTGCACCTCTGTTCCAAATTTCTGGATCCCTCTTGCCGCTTTCTGCACCCCTCTTCCCTCTTTCTGCACCTCTCTTGCCTCAGTCTGCCCACCTGTTCCCTGTTTCTGTACCCCTTTGCCTGTTTCTGCAACTCTCTTCCCTCTTTCTGCAGTTCTCTTGTCTCCTTCCGCACCTCTGTTGCTTCTTTCTGCACCTCTCTTGCAAATTTCAGCACCCCTCTTGCCTCTTTCTGCACCCCTCTTGCCTCCTTCTGCACCTCTGTTGGTTCTTTCGGGACTGCTCTTGCTTCTTTCTGCAACTCTTTTGCCTGTTTCTGTACTTCTCTTGCCTCCTTCTGTACTCAAATGGGAAGTGCAAGCTGTCAAGTTTAAAGGTCTGCGTGCTCTCGCGACTGAGGTATATGTCTACTTGTATATGTATTCTTATATGTGTTATGCATCTGAAGATGGTAGCTTAAAAAGCGGGTAACTTCTCCAATAGGTGGTCAAATCTTTTCAGTTCTGCTCTGTCATTCGGTTGCACAGGCAGACATTTAATTTAATTTAATTTAATTAATGCGATTTTATATAGCGCGAACATTACCCGAAGGTGTTAGAGCGCTTTACAAAAGAACCAGTTGCGTTACATAAGGACTTTGGATTACATGAGTTACATAAGAGATACAAACAGAAAAAATTGCAAATGTACAAGTTGTAAAGTCACTCAGGGAAGAGATACAAACAGATAAACTCTAAGATCACATAGGAGTGGTAGTAAGTACAAAGGTCTACTACATATACTAGTGCTTAGAGTTATATATATACAAATTGCAAATTCACTCAGGATTACATTTTAACAGCGATTAGGCTTGGACAATTATATATTACATATTTACAGAGCAGGAAATTCTTGCCATCGTTCAGCCAGGTGTTTAGGTGGTGTTGCACTTAGGGGCGGTGGTCTTGGGTCTGTAGGGGTCCCCGAAGAAAACGTTACCTAAAATTACAGCTACATTGGTTGCTGGTTCAGTTAAAAGATGTGTAAAACAAGACCAAAGGAGCAGGCCAAGGGGTAAAGTACTGGCAAGGAACACCATAAAGGTCAGAAGTTGACAAAACCAGTGGTGATTCCTGAGATCACCCAGTGTGAGGCCGGTCACCCTCACCGCGTTGGACTGCAAAATAAAGACGTGAAGGGTGCCTCATTGGGATAATGTCATGAAGGAGCAAGATTCAAATACGGGGGTAAACTGAGGGCGATGGTCAAAAGGTGGAAGGAAGGCGCTGACCAACAGTAAGGATCAGTCCGAGTGTCAGTTGCAGCCGCAAGATGGAGGGTCAAGGTCATGGAGGTAAATACCTCACAACAAAATGGCGGGCAATGCGTGCAAAACCGAACCGGCTGAAAAGTCAGAGAGAACACCTACCCCAGGAACAAGGCTGAATTGGAAGGCAAAGTCACCAAAATTTGAAGGAGGAACAGCAGGGTGTCGTCGATCCCTCGCCGGGCATCGAAAGTAAGGGGAGAAGTCAGCGCAGGCTCGGATCCGTAAGGGAATGGCAGTTGCGGGGTCAGGAGGGCGCGACACAGCCAAAGGGGAAAACAAGCTCGGAAAGACGGGCTTCTGCGTCGCGGCACTCTCCAGGAAACTCCGTCCGGGGTCGCAAGATCCACACGATTCAACTGCAGCCCCAAAGCGGCGCCGCCGGAAGATAGGAATTCGCAACAAAGGTCTGGGAAGGCAAGCGTAGATCGACGGGACCGCCCGGACAGCAGAGTCAGGTATCAGCTGCAGCGAGGCGGACAGGCAGCCAGCAGACCCACCGGAGTTCACAAGAAGGCGGGGGAAGAAAGAAGACATGTCTTATGTATACATGTGTTATAGAGCCCCTCAAATATACTATTGAATACCCATGTGCCCTGTATTGTGAGCAGAAAGAAATGCATACATCTTCTTTTATACAAATTTACAGAGTATGCTGTTTGAAACACAGGTATTTAAGTGTTTGCATGTTTATTTTAATTTAACATGTCACTAGGTAAAAGCATAGACACGCATGCATGCCTTCACAAACTTGGTCAAACTTACAACAGTGATATGCTTAGGATTGCTGTTTTATATTTGGTAGGCCTAACATTCTGAGCAGTCGATTAATAGTGAACCTTCAAGAGAAAAGTGAGGTTAAAGACATCTTCAGAGAAGGATTAGTGATTAGGGTACTTTGTATGAGTCTGTTGTAAGGTACAGTCAAAGTAGGCCTCTTTCTGCCCCTCTGTTGGTTCTTTCTGCACATCTCTTGGTTCTTTCTGCACCTTTCTTCCTCTTTCTGGACCTCTGGTGCCTCTTTCTGCACTTCTCTTGCTTCTTTCTGCACCTTTCTTCATCTTTCTGCACATGTCCTACCTATGTAGGCATATTTAGAAATTAGCATTTAAAAACCTTACAAATTCACTGAAAAAAACAGAGGTTTCATGGACGTTATAGTTAGGAATTACCAGTTAAAAACCTTTGAAATTCACTGAAAAAACCACAGGTTTCAGGGACGTTATAGTTAGTTGGACATTTCACTCATACAAAACCAGAGAAATTTGGCCGTTCTAGTTAGTTGAGCTAACTATAACTCGTGCCCCCGCAATGCACTGCTGATGACGTCACATATTACATCACTCATGACATGGTCAGTGACATCACTGATGACATCACTGATGACATCTCAAATGACATCACTGATGACATCATCCACGTGATCATCTGATGCACCTCCTCACACCCTAATATAACCTTTGATACACCCCTCTAAAATACAGACTACCATTCTCGAAACTATAGACACACCAATACCAGTTAGTACATACCCACTCACTGATTCATAGGTCTACACACACATCCACTCACCCATACAGACACTCATACACGCAGTCACTCATCAATATAGCCACTGAAATATGCACTCATACACCTATACAGATACTCACACAACACCACTAACCATAGAGTTACTCACACACCTAGTCAGTCATGCAAAGAAACAATCACACTCCCATTTACTCACCTATACAGTTATACACACACCACCTCACTTATTCATACAGATACTAACACATACTTACTCTCTTATACAATCACTGACACCAGCACACACTCATCCATCAAGCCACTCTCACAATCACTCACTCTCACATATAGTCATTTATATAGTCCAACACTCACATATACTGCCTTTCATATATGTAGTTACTCACACATGTACCACTGAGACATCCATTCACTCACCAACACACCATACACACACTCACCCACCCATACAGCCCTTCACAGATGCACTCTTGAACCCGTACACCCAGTGAATTATCCACTCACACATCTATGCACAGTCACATACCCCCCACCTACCCACACAGACACTCAGGCACCCATACAGATACTCAGACAACCAATCAATAACCCATGTAGACACTCATGTAGCTACTCACCAACCCATGCAGCCGTTTACACACCAACTGACAGACTGATACAGACATTCACACAGTTTAGTCACTAACCCATGCATTCAGTAAGACACGTTTAATTACTCACTTATACAGTCAGTCACGCACCTACTAAATCATCCATTCAGACACTCATACACCCACTCATTCTTCAATACACCTTGGCATATATATATATATATAAAAAACATATTTAAACTTTACAGAAACACAGAGTCACTGGATGATGTCATCAGTGATGTCATTTGAGATGTCATCAGTGATGTCATCCGTGATGTCACTGACCATGTCATGAGTGATATAATATGTGACGTCATCAGCAGTGCATTGCGGGGGCGCGAGTTATAGTTAGCTGAACTAACTATAACAGGGGAATTTCTATGGTTTTGTACGAGTGAAATGTCCAACTAACTATAACGTCCCTGAAACCTGTGGTTTTTTCAGTGAATATATATCTATATATATATATATATATATGAGTGACAAGGGTGTTTTTAGGGTTTGGGGGCGGGTAGGGGTATAGGGTGATAAGGGTGTTTTTATGGTTTAGGGGTGGGTAGGAGTTTATGGTGGTAAGTGTATTTTTAGGGATAAGGGGTGGTTAGGGGTGTAGGGTGATAAGGGTGATTTTATGGTTTAGGGGTGGGTAGGAATTTATGGTAGTAAGGGTATTTTTAGGGTTTAGGGGTGGGTAAGGGCATTGAATGATAAGGGTGTTTTTAGGGTTTAATGGCACAGGGTGGTATGGGTGTTGGCACAGGGTGGTATGGGTGTTTTTAGGGTTTAGGTGTGGGTAAGGGTATGGGATGGTAAGGGTATTTTTAGGGTTTCTGGGTGGGTAAGGGTACTGGGTGGTAAGAGTGTTTATAGGGTTAAGGGTAGGTAAGAGTATAGGGTGGTAAGGGTATTTTTAGGGTTTATGGGTGGGTGGGGCATAGGGTGGTAAGGGTATTTTTAGGTTATAGGGATGGGTAAGGATATTGGATGTAAGGGTGTTTTTTTGGGTTTACGGGTGGGCCAGGGTATAAGGTGGGAAGGGCATTTTTAGGGTTTAGTGGTGGGTAAGGGTATAGAGTGCAATGTATGTTTTGAGGATTTAGGGGTGGGTAGAGTTATAGGGTGGTAATGGTGTTTTTGAGGTTATGGGGTAACTAAGAGTATAGAGTGGTAAGGGTATTTTTAGGGTTTAGGGATGGGTAAGGGAATAGGGTGGTAGGATTACAAAAAGGAGGGGTTTGGTAGGATTACCCCCAAACAGAAATAAAATATTTTTGTAATAATTAATAAAAATGGGAAACCTTTGGGGTCTCCCCCAATTAAGAAAATATTTAAATGTACAATATTTACCATTGTACATGGGAGGGGTTTGGGGGTATCCCCAATAAAAAATAAATACAATTATTTTTGGGTAATACGTATATATATATATATATACACACACATATATGTATATATTATCTACTGGCGGTCGCCAGTAGATAGTTATAGTTAGGACCTATTTTCCATAGGAAATCCGCGACATTCTATTTGAAATAACTCTTGCGTCGGTTGACGAATCTTCGCGAAATTTTCAAACTTTATGGACCGCTTCGGTCCGCTCCTACCCTGAAAGTTTCGTGGTGATTCGTCAAGCAGGGGCCGAGAAAAAAGGGGGGTCCCAAAACGTGTTTTCCCCATTCATTTTCCCATAGGAAACTTTAGCCACGGCTACAGCCCGAACTGCTGAACGGAATTACACCAAATTTGGCAAAGAGGTAGTTCTTGGTTCAGAAAGAACCCTTTTGTTAAATGGTGTAAATCCGTTCAGTAGTTCCTGTGAAAATCAAAAGGAAAATCACATATATATCTATGGCCGCGTCGGATTCGCGCACCCTCCCGATCACGAGCTGCATGCTAATTGGCTGTCAACACTCCAAATCAGGAAGTGTTGGCAGCCATTTTGTCCTCGGTAGAACCGAGGGACAGAAACAAGTGCGCAAAGCGCAAAAGGGGGCAGGGTAGAAACACCCTGACCCCTAGGTCTGCTCAGGGGGTCCCACAAGGACCCCCTGGGCAGAAAAAAGCATTTAAAAAAAAAAAAATCGGCGGGATGCGCTCAGGGTGCGCGAATCCCGCCTAGAAAAAAAAAAACAAGTGCGCAAAACGCACAAAGGGGGCAGGGTAGAAACACCCTGACCCCTAGGTCTGCTCAGGGGTCCCACAAGGACCCCCTGGGCAGAAAAAAAGCATTTAAAAAAATAAAAAAAATCGGCAGGATGCGCTTAGGGTGCGCTGAATTTCGCCGAGAAAAAAAGAAACAAGTGCGCAAAACGCACAAAGGGGGCAGGGTAGAAACACCCTGACCCCTAGGTCTGCTTAGGGGTCCCACAAGGACCCCTGGGCAGAAAAAAGCATTTAAAAAAAATAAAAATCGGCAGGATGCGCTCAGGGTGCGCGGATCCTGCCGCAAAAAATCGAAGCGCGGTCTCTTGCGCTTCGATGCAAATCTGCCCCCGGGTGGCCCAAGTCCCGGGGGCATGCGGGGGTGGGTTTATTGTTTATGGGGGCCTCTAAGGCCCCCAAGCCCCGGGGACCGCCACCCCGGGGCTTTTTGAAAAAAATGATGGCGGGAGGGCTGGGCGCCCTCCCGCTGCCCCGGGGACCGCCACCCTCCGGGGCTGTTTTTTTAAAATAAAAACCTGTGTGGGGGCTCCAGCCCCCACACGCCCCAGGGACCGCCACCTCCCCGGGGCACTAAAGATTTAAATATGGGGGTCCGTTATGGACCCCCAGAGCCCCGGGGACCACCACCTCCCCGGGGCTTTGAACAAGTTGCGAGGGGGGCCGCGCGGCCCCCCTCCTGGAGCCAGTGATGGCCCTGGGGACCACCACCCCCAGGGCCGGCTCCTGCAGTGTCCCGGGGTACCTACCCCCGGGACACTGTAGTTTGCTATGACAGGACGGGAGCATCGCGGCTCCCGTCCTGTCATAGCAATCTTGGTTTGCATTTTGAAAGAGAGAGCAGGAAACCTGCTCTCTCTTTCAAAATGCAAACCCAATTGCTTTTCCACACGGGGAGCAGCATGTTAGCTGCTCCCCATGTGGAAAGCAATGGCCGGCTCGCGCAGGAGGCGGGGAGCTGGCTGGGACTGTGGGGGATTGGGGACCCCCACAGTCTCCAACGAGAGGCCAGGCCCCGGGGGATGGGGTCCCCGGGGCCATAAGTGGCCCGGGAGGGGGGCCACGCAGCCCCCCTCCCCAATTATAAAAAAAGGGCAAGGCCGGCCCTGGGGGATGGGGTCCCCGGGGCCTTAAATGGCCTGAGGAGGGGGGCAACGCAGCCCCCCTCCAAATATATATATATTTTTTAAAAGAGGGCATGCCCCGGGGATGGGGTCCCCGGGGCCAATAGAGGCCCAGGGAAGGGGGCCACGCGCCCCCTTCCTGCAGCAGTGTGCAAACGCGCCTCCTGGCGCGTTTTAAGAAGGGAAGTAATTCCCCTTGAATACTGGGGTCCCTAGGGGCCAACTAGCCCACCAGGAACCTCCAGTATGCGCCAGGGGCTGTGTTGCAGAGAGGTGTACAGAGGCCACGCCCCTTTATACACCTCTCTGCAACGCAGCTCTGTGGCGCTTTTGGAGGTACATGGTGGGCTAGTTCGACTCCAGGGACACTCAGGATTCAAGGGGACTTAATCCCCCAACTTAAAACGCACCACGGGGCGCGTTTGCACAGTGGTGAAGGAGGGGGCGGGGCTTCAGGTAACATGTGTGCAAACAGGCCCCGTGGCGCATTTTAAGATGGGGAATGAAATCCCCTTCAATCCTGAGGGTCCCTGGGGCCAACTAGCCCACCAGGTACGCCCAGAAAGCGCCACAGAGCTGCGTTGCAGAGAGGTGCAAAAGGGGCATGGCCTCTGAACACCTCTCTGCAATGCAGCTCCCTGGCGCATACTGGAGGTACAGGGTGGGCTAGTTGGACCCCAGGGACCCTCATGATTCAAGGGGACTTAATCCCCCAACTTAAAACGCGCCATGGGGCGCGTTTGCACAGATGTCACCTCAGGCCCCGCCCCTCCCTTCACCATTGTGCAAATATTCCTCTAAAATCAGCCGAACTACGAATTCCGATTTACTCACCTGTTATCAGGAGAGACCTCAGTGCTGCATCTTTGAGCCCAATACTGATCCTGAAAAGTAATTTTAACCGCACTTACCAGTAATTTGAATTTCATTCCATAGGCTAACATTGACTGGTTTCACTTGGAAATTCTTCTAAGTGTGGAGTTTTGGAACTTTATAATATTCCTCTAAAATCAGCCGAACTACGAATTCCGATTTACTCACCTGTTATCAGGAGAGAACCCAGTGCTGCATCTTTTAGCCCAGCACTGACCTTGAAAAGTAATTCTAACCGTACTTACCAGTAAATTGAATTTCCTTCCATAGGATATCATTGCCTGCTTTTTGCTGAAAAAGTTTCTGTCGATTTTTGAAACATACAAATATTCCTCTAAAATCAGCAGAACTACAAATTCCGATTTACTCACCTGTTATCAGGAGAGAACCCAGTGCTGCATCTTTTAGCCCAGCACTGACCCTGAAAAGTAATTCTAATCGTACTTACCAGTAACTTGTATTTCCTTCCATAGGCTAACATTGACTGGTTTCACTTGGAAATTCTTCTAAGTGTGGAGTTTTGGAACTTTATAATATTCCTCTAAAATCAGCTGAAGTACGAATTCCGATTTACTCACCTGTTATCAGGAGAGAACCCAGTGCTGCATCTTTTAGCCCAGCACTGACCCTGAAAAGTAATTCTAACCGTACTTACCAGTAACTTGTATTTCCTTCCATTGGAATCCATTGTCTGGTTTTCAGCAGAAAAGTTTCAAAGTATCGATTTTCACAAACTACAAATATTCCTTAAAAATCGCCTGTATGACTTAAGCGCATTCTTTCAACTGTTTACAGGAGATGCACCAGTGCTGGATACAGGATCCACCACTGAGTAAGAAAAGTAACGATAACACTACTTACCTGCTAAGTGAATTTCCTCCCATAGGATAACATTGGTGATTCTATGTGAAAAAGTTTCTGTCAACTTTTAAAATACAATAATATTCCTTAAAAATCACTACTGTAACCAAAACGCTTTTACTCAACTGTTTACAGGAGATGTCCCAGGACTGAATCTAGGATCCAGTCCTGTGGTTAGAAAAGTAATCCATAAAGTAACTAATTGCATTTAACTAGAAATTCACATTGAGCTCAATGTTGCATTGTGTTTGAAATTGTGTTGCCCATTGCAACAACTGTAACTACTGTACTTAAAAGTCTATTGCCTATTTGCAAAGTATTTAAACTAAAGTAATTCATTCTGAGAAAGTATATTTTGTAATGTAATGTATAATGAAATTACAATGTAATTTAAAAAATAAAATATGTAAAAATAGTTTAAAAAAATGTAGTAAATCAGTATCAAAAAAATAAATATAACAATTAATACATTTAAAAATTGTCATTTACAAAACCTTTGAAATTCACTGAAAAAACCATAGGTTTTAGGGGCGTTATAGTTAGAAATTAGCATTTAAAAAATCTTTGAAATTCACTGAAAAAACCATAGGTTTTAGACACGTTATAGTTAGAAATTAGCATTTAAAAAACCTTTGAAATTCACTGAAAAAACCATAGGTTTTAGGGTCAGTTATAGTTAGTTGGACATTTCACTCGTACAAAACCATAGAAATTCCCCCGTTATAGTTAGTTCAGCTAACTATAACTCGCGCCCCCGCAATGCACTGCTGATGACGTCACATATTACATCACTCATGACATGGTCAGTGACATCACTGATGACATCACTGATGACATCTCAAATGACATCACTGATGACATCATCCACGTGATAATCTGATGCACCTCCTCACACCCTAATATAACCTTTGATACACCCACTCTAAATTACAGACTGCCATTCGCAAAACCATAGACACTCCAACACCAATAACTACATACCCACTCACTGATTCTTAGCTCTACACACATCCACTCACTCACCCATACAGTCACTCATACTTACGGTCACTCAGTACAGGACTATCATATGCACTCATACTCCTATATAGACACTCAAACACCACCACTCATCCATAGAGGTACTCACACACCTAGTCAGTCATGCAAAAAATTAAACACACTGCCATTTACTCACCTATACAGTTATACACACACCAGCTCACTTACTCATACAAATACTAGCACATTCTTACGCTCTTATACAATCACTGATACGATCACACACTCATCCATACAGTCACTCTCACAATCACACACTCTCGCTTATAGCTATTTATATACTCCAACACACATATATACTGCCTTTCACATATGTAGTTACTCACACATGTACTACTGGGACATACATTCACTCACTAACACACTCTTACACACACTTACCCACCCATACAGCCTATCACAGATGCACTCTTGAAACCATCCACCCAGTGAATCACCCACTCACACATCTATGCACAGAGTCACACACACCCCACCCACACAAACACTCAGGCACCCATACAGATACTCAGACAACCAATCAATAACTCATATAGACACTCATGTAGCTATTCACAAACCCATGCAGCCACTTACACAGCAACTGACAGACGGTTACAGACATTCACCCAGTTTAGTCACTAACCCTTGCATTCAGTAAGATACGTTTAATCACTCACTTATAGAGTCAGTCACGCACCTACTAAATCCTTCATCCATACACTTATACACCCACTCATTCTTCAATACACCTTTCCCTATATATTAAAAATATGTAAACTTTACAGAAACACAGTCACTGGATGATGTCATCAGTGATGTCATTTGAGATGTCATCAGTGATGTCATCAGTGATGTCACTGACCATGTCATGAGTGATGTAATATGTGACGTCATCAGCAGTGCATTATGGGGCGCGAGTTATAGTTAGCTGAACTAACTATAACGGGGAATTTCTATGGTTTTGTACGAGTGAAATGTCCAACTAACTATAACTGTCCCTAAAACCTATGGTTTTTTCAGTGAATATATATATACATACATATATATATACATACATACATATATATATATATAAATATATATATATATATATATTTAAAAAAATCTCCAGTTTCCGCTCTGAACCGGGCATTGACACTGCAGACTCAGTTCTAATTTATCGCACTGTTTATTCGCTACTTGCTGTAACGCATTTCAGCAGATTCTCCTGCCTTGCTCACACACTGAGCATCATTACTCCCCATTCTTTTTTGGAAGCAGTCGGTCACATGGTGTAACTGACATAGACAACATACTACAAAACTGCAATGGTACAATCTTGCACAAATGAACTATAGTGCGTTTCATACTAAAACTCCTCACGTTAAGTGTTTCATTTTTTAAAAACTTTTTTCAAATTTCTTTTACCATTCATTTTATTTTATTTTTTTATATCATTTTATATTTTTACTTCTGTTTTTGTGAATTTTCTTAACGTGCCAAATGGAAATTCATATAAAACATTTCTATCTGAATTTAACCATTTTATCTCGGAGATCAATTCATGTCACTGAATTAGCATTGACATTCGTCTTGTTAATTCACAAGAGCGAATATTGACAAATCCTAGACCATATAATACTAGAATATTCCACTATGTCATGAGCATATATATGCTCCCTCAATGCAACAAAACTAAAAGCAAGGAAAACATTTCTGTAAAAGTCACTTTTGAACTCTTATTTCACGTTTAACCTGTATCGTATTAACTTTTTATTATTCATCTGTGCCAATATCTGGGTGTCACCATATATACTGAGCATATTTTTCATTCAATACCTTAGCTCAAAATAATGATGATAAAGAGCAAGCGCATTTTTGCAGATTAAAGTGCAAGTGCATTTGTGCAATATATCATGAAATCTTCGCTCTAGCATGTTTCTCATTCAACACCTTAGCTCACATTAATGATGATAAAGTGCAAGTGCCTTGTTGCAGATCAAAGTGCAAGTGCTTTCATGCAATATATCATGGAATCTTCACTCGGGGAGTCATATATACCGTTTTCATATCTCGCCATTACGCATGATTTCTCAACCGATCGCATGGCTGTTTCAGAAAAAGGGCAAGTGCTGGAATAAAACATTTCATACAAGTGCTCAAATATTTCCATTCCTAATCCTGGTTGCAAGGTGCAAGTGCAAATTTCCTAACTACTCTTCATGTTAAATGGCTATTTCTATGTCAACTCCCCAATATGACACATTCAGACCTGGAAAAAGTACAAATATAAATGACTCATTCATCTGACTCCCTATGCTTTCTCTTTTCCTATAAGCCTCCGAGAACATAAAAAGTGAGTATCTGATTGCATCTTCTTATTTTGTTGTAACCTCATGTGGTATCTTGATATGGGTTGACAGCCAAGAGGACATACGCCCTCTAGATGTGGACATACAAATCTTCGTCTGAATTGAGACCATGGGGGATCTTGGTATTCAACATATTTATGTACCTTAACTCTAGCTGCCTGAGTTTTAATTCTCGGTTCCCCTCGCCTGTTCTTCAGGACTGAATCAATCACAAAATAAAAAAACTCGTTTGTATTCCCCTCATGGACCTCATT
Source organism: Calotriton arnoldi (assembly GCA_963921515.1). Taxonomy (NCBI): domain Eukaryota; kingdom Metazoa; phylum Chordata; class Amphibia; order Caudata; family Salamandridae; genus Calotriton; species Calotriton arnoldi. The sequence goes on along the minus strand of CAWUFW010012832.1, from coordinate 460,017 downwards.
CATATGTCTTGCAATGGGGTAGGTCCTGTCTTTGTTCTTTACTGTCCTCAAATGCTGGAGGATTCTCACATGCACCATGTGTATTGTACTTCCCACATACAGTTTAGGGCACGTGCATTGAAGGATATATATTACATGATCACTTTTACAATTATAAAAGCGAGGAATCTTCCAAGATCTATTTAATAGAGGCGATTTAATTTCTTTCTTGTTTACACCATGTTGGCAGGCCTTATACTTCTGGCATTTATTAAAACCTGGATTAGCTTTTAGCCACCCTTCAGTTTCTACCACCTCAGGGCTGCCCACTACTAGTTGTTGTCCCATAGATTTCACCCTCCTGAATGTCAGAAGTGGTCTGTGTGGAACATTACTGCCTAATATAGGATCATTCCTCACTAGATGCCAATACCTATTCATGCAATCTCTCACCTTGACATGATAGGCATTGTATCCCGTGATCATTCTAATGTCATCCTTCTTCTTACTATTTTTAGTCCCTCCTACTGTTTCCGGGAGCAGAGTGATTCTCTAGAGATTCCCTCCACCTTGTACAGTGCTGGGTTCAGGACCTGGTTGCGGTACCCTCTCTCAATAAATCTCTGAGTTAGTCCGATCTGGGCATCTCTCAAGGACGACAGCTCACTACAATTTCTCCTCATGCGGAGCTGCTCTACATAAGGAATTCTTTGTTTAAGTTTCTGCGGGTGAAAACTATCAGAATGTAAAATAGAATTCCCTGCCGTCAGTTTCCTATGTGTACGTGTATGTATCTTTTCATTGTTAATAAATACTTCACGGTCAAGGAAACACACCTGGGACTCACTGATGGTACTTGTACATTTCAGGTTCAAGGAGTTCTCATTTAAGGCAGACACAAACCTATCAGCTGTCTCACATGGGCCTTTCCAAAGAATAAATAAATTGTCTATGAATCGTGACCAGGCCTGGGAGTCCCGGATTTCAAGGCATACTGTTATGCGAGTCAACTCCAGTGGCTCTCATATTGGATTGCAGGATGCGATTTGCAAGAGATAGGTATGTCGCAGCGAACATGGGAAAGAGGTGAGCTCCATACCCTGTTGTTGCCGAAATGTAGGCCCCCAATAGCAGCACCTTCACTATTAAAAGTGGCCCTATTATACTGGAAGAAGGCCATCCATTACACTAATGATTTACTTCCCTATGCCCCTAACATTCCATTAGTGGGAATCCCCACACCGTCTAGAATAGTCACTACTAGATGCATTTCCAAATGGTCGAAAGAGGGAGTAAATACGATTGGGATGCTGTTTGCTGATAATACGTTAATGGACCACAATACTTTTGTTAGGGAACAAAGGGTCCCCAACTGCCTGTATATACTCCATGCTAGCCTTAGCAGATATGTGAAAAATACCTGGGCACCAGATGGTAAGGAACCCCCACGCACGATTTAGTACATATGCAATACCTAATGGGTAATAGAGGACATTTAACCAGGTAGCTGTACAGAGGTATCCGATCACACGCGGTAACTCCTCTCCAGGCGCTTAGAGACAAATGGAATGCGGATATAGGCCGAGAACTATCAGACAAGGAATGGGAAAGAATTCTGGAACACCCCAAGAATGTATCCCGTAACCCCAAGTTCAAACTTATTCAATATATGGTACTACATAGGGCTTACCTGACTCCGCACAGATTGAGCAAGATGGTCATGGACATGGCAGACTTATGTCCCCGATGCCACACACAAAACGCTGACTTATTACACATGATGTGGTCATGCTCACGATTGGCTCCATTTTGGGCAACTGTGCTTAAAATACTAACTGAAGTTGCGCCTATAGAGGGGGGTGATACACTCGATTATTGCATGTTGGGGTTATGTAATAAACACAAGAAAAAGGAGTGCAATCCCGGTTTGCCAATCTGGCGCTGATTGGCAAAACGCTTGGAGAAACGGGCAATTACGATGCGATGGAAATCTGCATTGCCCCCAATGGCTTTGTCATGGCACAATGAAGTGGTCCGATGGGGTAGAGCTGAAAGTATGGAAATTAGGAGGGAGGAAAATAGAGGCCTGCGAAAGAATCCAATCTCGCTGGAGTGGGATGCAATGCTAGAACTGTTTATTTGAACTGAACCTTCATTGAATTGAGACTCGGAAACATTAGTTATCTTATTAGTAAACTTATGTGTGCACTCATGTAACAGACCCCTCATGTGCCCAATAGAGCTGTGAAATGTATGCCTAAAGGCCTGGTAAATGGGACTATTTGCTAGGAATTTGACTAGTCTGCCAACCTATAGTCTATGTTAACAATGTAGTGAGTCTGTGGGTAGGGAGGGGGTGGGACTTCCCAGTTTTTTCTTTGATCAGGGAGGCGGGAGGGCACTTCTTAGTTGGCTTTGGAATAATTTGTCTGTATAGATATATCCGACGTTACTGCAGAAGACCACAAGGTTATCACTGTTATTGATGCGATTGTACTTACTATCGGAATTCCTCTTACAGTCTCAATAATCCTGTATTATCAATAGATTGTTCTTAAGGGATCCGGGTACTGTATTACCTAATGCCGCTTTGGTTTGTTATTCTTGAAAACTCAATAAAATATGTTTAAAAAAAAAAAAAATTGTGACCAGACTACTATGTTTTCCTTCCATTCAGTTGCATACTCAACCTTGAGCACCTGCTCCTCCCACCAGCCCATGTAAAGATTCGCATAGCTGGGGGCCAAGAAGGTGCCCATGGCTGTGCCTCTCACTTGTCTGTATGTGTCTCTACTAAACAAGAATAACTTGTTCTCGAGGCATAATCTGGCCATTTCAAGTATCATTTCTGAGTGTTGGTATAGATTTATCGGTCTAGTGAGTAGGAAGTGCCTCATGGCCCTGAGCCCATCTTCATTAAAGATACTTGAATATAGCGAAGCTACATCAAGTGTAATTAGAAGGTATGATTTGTCCCAAGTTAGATTGTATATCTTCCTTAAAAAGTCTCTTGTATACTGAATATAGGAAGGGAGACCCTTTACTAGATCTTGTAAGAAGTAATCTATGTACTGGGAAGATGTTTCAAATAAACTGCCTATAGCTGATATTATAGGCCTTCCCGGGGAGTTGGCTAGATCCTTATGCACTTTGGGGATCAAATACAATATTGGTATGATAGGATCATCAACTTTCAAATACCGATATTATTCCTCTGTGGTAACGCCAATTCCTCTCCACCTTGCTAGATCTTTGTAGTACTTGTTTTTAACTTCAATTAGATTACTCTGTTGTGGGACCCTTTGGTAACACTTGGAATCTTTCAGTTGCGATTTCGCTTCATTGTTGTACATGCTCAGGGGCCACAAGTCTACATTACCACCCTTGTCCGACTGGCGGACTACAATTTCCTTTCTTGAATTTATTTTCTCCATTACTTTGGAATAGTCTCTTTCTCTTTGTTTGGTGCCTTTAAAGAATTCCTCACTGGATGACAAAGATAGTGATTTTAATTCCATGATGACCCGATCAGAAAATACATCAATTGAATCCCTTGGTAAGTTCGGAGCAAAAATAGACTTTCGTCTAAAGGGTGTTGCGACGCTCTCATAAATGTAAAGTCCTAAAAGATCTGCAGTCTCCTTGCAGGATGTAGTCAGACAGATATCATCCTCTCCCCTCTCCAATTGTTCCAAGTCACGTAATACAGTTAGATCGCCCACCACTAAATTCGAGGTAGTGTGCTGTTGCATTCCCCTTGCATTTACTTGCTAGTGAATGAAATTCTTCAATTTTAATTTTCTTATAAATTTGTAGAAGTCAATCCACATTTGACCATAATTAAAGTTAGTTCTCGTACAGAAAGACAGACCCAATGCTAAAATTCTAAGCTCTTCCTTTGTTAACACCAAGTCGGATAGATTAATAACCGTAGTTGTGGATTCACTCATTTGCATTGCCTGTTCTCTTTGGTCTTGGCTACTGAACGGAGTTCCATACCTCCTCCTTCTTCTTTTGCGTTGCCTCGATTGCCTTTTCCTCTGCTTTGGGGTCTCGGTCTGATGTTCATAGTCCTGTCCAGCCCTAAAAAACGCATCTCTTCGACAACTGAGGTTTTTTTTTCTGGATTTCCACTGTTGCTCTGATGCCCGGATCCATCTTCCTGATCCGTATCCAGCTCAGAGAACTAAATTCTGAGCTGGTTTCAGTAGTTGTTCTCTTCCCTTTGCCTTTATTGTCCAGGCCAGCATTATCTGATAACTTTTGATGATGCAAAGTGTTAAAGCGTAGCTCGAATGTAGAAATCTGACCTCTTTGGTAATGAATTCTGTCTCTCGTGAACTTGATCACCTTTCTCTCTCTAATCGATTGTTCGTGATTGTTCAACTTGACTTCCAATTCTTTCTCAAATTTTAATACCACATCTCTCTATCCCGTTTACCAAACTTAAGATTCTCATCATGTTTTGAGAAGATTCAGCACTGTTATTGGCCCACTCCTGCAGCATTTCCGGGTCCAGATTTTCAAAGGTAGGGGCAATCAAGATTCGTAGGCCTCGAGGCACTCTTCCCACCTCTAAATATTTCTCTAAGGACTTGCATTCCCACCATTTTGATACTTTCGTTTTCCTCAGTTTTTCCAATCTGCACATTTTCACTTGCACATTCATTTCTGGTGGTACTGCATCCTTCACCGCATATCGGTTTAACCCACTCGTGCTTGCCATATTCTCATCAAACACCATATCCGCCGCCTCCTCCCTGTCCTTAATCCAATTTTCCATTGTATAACGCTGCCATATGCTATTAACTTTTCGCTCAGTTTCCCAGCAATTGTAGTGCTAACCAAGTCCCGCCGGTTTTGTTTTCCCAGTGCCTCTCCCCGATCTCAAAAAGACTTTCCACCGGGCGGGGAAAGCTTACCTGCTGGCAGGCATCCTACGACACTCTGTTCACAGGTGCTCCTCGCCGCCCATGGCAGTTTGCTACTGTCGCGTCTATATATTATATATATATTATATATATATATATATATATATTCACTGAAAAAAACATAGGTTTCAGGGACGTTATAGTTAGTTGGACATTTCACTCGTACAAAACCAGAGAAATTCCACTGTTATAGTTAGTTCAGCTAACTATAACTCGCGCCCCGCAATGCACTACTGATGACGTCACATATTACATCATTCATGACATGGTCAGTAACATCACTGATGACTTCTCAAATGACATCACTGATGACATCACTGATGACATCATCCACGTGATAATCGGATGCACCTCCTCACACCCTAATATAACCTTTGATACACCCACTCTAAAATACAGACTACCATTTTCGAAACCATAGACACACCAATACCAGTTACTACATACCCACTCACTGATTCCTAGGTCTACACACACGTCCACTCATTCACCCATACAGCCACTCATAGATGCAGTCACTCATTAATACAGCACTATCATATGTACTCATACACCTATACAGACACTCACACACCACCACTCATCCAGAGTTACTCACACACCTAGTCAGTCATGCAAAAACTCAATCACACTTCCATTTACTCACCTATACAGTTATACACACACCACATCACTTATTCATACAGATAGTAACGCATACTTACTCTCTTACACAATCACTGATACAAGTACACACTCATCCATACAGCCACTCTCACAATCACTGACTCTCACGTATAGTCATTTATATACTCCAACTCTCACATACACTGCCTTTTACATATGTAGTTACTTCGACATGTACCACTGAGACATCCATTCACTCACCAACACACCCATACACATACTCACCCACCCATAGAGCTGTTTCCACATGCACTCTTGAACCCATACACCCAGTGACTCAACCACTCACACATCTATGCACAGAGTCACACCCACACACACACTCAGGCACCCATACAAATACTCAGGCAACCAATCGATAACCCATATAGACACTCATGTAGCTACTGACCAACCCATGCAGCAGCTTACACAACAACAGACAGACTGATACAGACATTCACACAGTTTAGTCACTAACCCATGCATTCAGTAAGGCACATTTAATCACTCACTTATACTGTCAGTCACACACCTACTAAATCCTCCATCCAGACACTTATACACCCACACATTCTTCAATACACCTTGGCATATATATAAAACATATTTAAACTTTATAGAAACACACAGTCACTGGATGATGTCATCAGTGATGTCATCAGTGATGTCATTTGAGATGTCATCAGTGATGTCATCCGTGATGTCACTGACCATGTCATGAGTGATGTAATATGTGACGTCATCAGCAGTGCATTATGGGGCACAAGTTATAGTTAGCTGAACTAACTATAACGGTGGAATTTCTCTGGTTTTGTATGAGTGAAATGTCCAACTAACTATAACGTCCCTGAAACCTATGGTTTTTTCAGTGAATTTCTAAGGTTTTTTAAATGCTAATTTCTAACTATAACGTGCCTGAAACCTATGGTTTTTTCAGTGAATATATATATGTGATCAAGGGTCATGGCTGAGGTCTGAACAAGCTGCATTAAACAACTTACAGCTTTGCACAAAATTGTGGTCCGGGCTCCTGTTTTTCATCCGTTTGATCGCAGTACGAAGAGGTGTTGCTGCTATATATATATATATATATATATATATATATATATATATATATATATATATATCCAAACACTAACCGGTTGTCAATTCTTTTACGAAAGAAAACACCGGAGCTGTGGCCTCAATTCCATAAAGTGTTTATTTACACGGCGTCTAGGTCCCGACGCGTTTCGGAGTTAAACAGCACTCCTTTCTCACGGGCAGTGAATAGTGCGTTTTCGCTTTCTTTTAAAGTGACATAGTGCTTAGTTTACACAATAGATATAAACAACATACTTCTGTTTGTTCATTGCATGGTATACAATAAAGTTGTTAAGTGCAAAAAGTTGGGGAAAAGGCAGAGATAACATAAATAAATCTCTACTTCAAGGGATAAATATCCATAATTAATCTCACCACTACTAATACAAATGCTCAAACAAGACGACAAGTATATAAACCATAGTAACATGTTATTGTGACTAATGTCGTCTTTGTGATAGTCAATAAATCATGTTGTGTTATAAATGTTGCAGGTTTGTACCTCGGCTGGTGGGAGAAGCAAGTAGTCAGCAACAGCAGACAGTATATTGACCACGTCGTTCTCTGGGTACGTTACATAGATGATATTTTTTGTATCTGGAAAGGTACAGATATCCAGGCACAGGAATTTGTCACAATGTTAAACCAGAACTCACTTAATTTACACTTTACAAGTGAGACTAATACTACCATCATTGAATTTTTAGATCTTCAATTAGAAATTCGGGATAATAAAATCTCAAGTAAACTTTTCCGGAAAGCCACTGCGGGCAACAGTTTGCTTCATGCGAACAGCTGCCATCCTAAAAACCTCATTCATAGTATCCCCTATGGGGAACTCATGAGGGCTAAACGGAATTGCAGTACTAAAGAAGGCTACCTAGAAGAAAAAGGTACTATGATTAAAAGATTCCAAACACGTGGATATAATAACAAAATTATCCGTAAAGCTGCCAGTAAAGTGGATAATATAACTAGGCAAGAATTGCTGGTCCCTAAAAACAAAGATAAAGTACCACAAAAGGAACAGATAAGATTTATTACCAAATACAGCAGTCAGGCGTGGGAAATTAAGAAAAGCCTACTTAAATTTTGGGATATTCTAAAAGGGGATGACGACCTGAAAGAATATGTAGGTAATAGTCCCTCCCTCACCTTTAGGAAACCTCTATCCCTAAGCGACTGTCTTAGTAAAAATCTTGTCAATCGTATCGAAGAAACATAGTAATATCCAAGGATTCTTTACTTGTAATCAATGCAAAGCGTGCAAATTTAGTACTAGTTGCAAAACTGTCAGATTATGTAAAGAGAAACCCCGTATATTATTAAAAAACATGTTTCTTGTAACACAGAGTATGCTATCTATGCACTGAAATGTCCTTGTGACAAGGTTTACATAGGCAGTACCATCCATAAATGTAAAATAAGAGTTCTTGAACATCTTCGGGCTATTAAAAACAATGTAAAACAGTATCCAGTAGCACGACATTTCAATTTGTGTCATAAACAAAATGCTAACCTGCTAAAATTTTGTGTTCTTGACTGTATACCACTCAGAATTAGAGGAGGAGATAGAACCCAGGAACTGAGGAGAAGAGAGTCAAAATGATCATTAAATACAGAACTATGTCCCCCATTGGTTTGAATTTAGATGAAGAGATGTCAGTTCATTTGTAAGCAACCTAGTACTATATCTATCGATATAATTACTCTTGATGTTTTTAAAGTTTGTAGTTGTTTTCATTATATTTGTTTATATGCACTTTAACTATTTTAATCTCTTGTCTGTTTGGTCTATTACAGATGCTGTAAGGGGAATGTGGAAGAGCTGAAATATCTTATCACTTTATTCTGCTCATTATGTGGAGTTAAGATGGAAATCATATGCTCACTTGAGCTATGACGTATATATTTTGTCATTATAATTGTATGCGATTGCCCACTGGGGCTGTGGACTTCTTCTTTTTTGATAGCATACATCATGTCTAGTAATTTAGTGTGATACGCTGGTAGAACCAGGAAATGATATTCAATGCCCACTGGGGCTGTGGACTTTTTGATGCGATTATGTATCTTACAACATTTATAACACAACATGATTTATTGACTATCACAAAGACGACATTAGTCACAATAACATGTTACTATGGTTTATATACTTGTCGTCTTGTTTGAGCATTTGTATTAGTAGTGGTGAGATTAATTATGGATATTTATCCCTTGAAGTAGAGATTTATTTATGTTATCTCTGCCTTTTCCCCAACTTTTTGCACTTAACAACTTTATTGTATAACATGCAATGAACAAACAGAAGTATGTTGTTTATATCTATTGTGTAAACTAAGCACTATGTCACTTTAAAAGAAAGCGAAAACGCACTATTCACTGCCCGTGAGAAAGGAGTGCTGTTTAACTCCGAAACGCGTCGGGACCTAGACGCCGTGTAAATAAACACTTTATGGAATTGAGGCCACGGCTCCGGTGTTTTCTTCGTAAAAGAATTGACAACCGGTTAGTGTTTGGATATTAAGGGGTGGCTACCCTGCCGTGTTGCCCGCCGTGTAAAGAGGCTTGGGAACAGCCGTTGACGTGTGGATATATATATATATATATATATATAAATATATGGAAAATTACATGGGGAAAACGCGTTTTGGGACCCCCTTTTTTCTCGGCCCCCGCTTGATGATTCACCCCGAAACTTTCAAGACAGGAGCTGACCGGAGCGCCCCACTAGTTTTGAAAATCTCGCGAAGATTCGTTAAACGACGCCAAAGTTACTGGGAAAACAAAAAACGCTTTTTGAATAGAAACGAGGTCCTAACTATAACTACCTACTGGCGACCGCCAGTAGGTAATATATATATATATATATATATATATATATATATATATATATATATATGTAACTCACGCCCCCACAATGCACTGCTGATGACATCACATATTTCATCACTCATGACATGATCAGTGACATCATTGATGACATCACTGATGACATCTCAAATGTCGAAATGCGATCCACGCGTTTCGGCTCGTCCGAACCTTGATAACGATACAAGACGTCATTGTAGCTTCCTTATTTAAATGTACAAATGCCTCCAGTTGCCAACATTAACAAAGGACTACATATTACTTTAATCCAAAAAGCTGGCGGCCATAATGGCCTGGTCACGATGTGAAAATTCAGGAATTGATACAATAAAGAAAAGAAAGCAAGTGTTAATATGCACACAATGTCATTTCAGCATATCTTGCCCCGTGACCGCCATACCAGTATGTTCGTCAACGTGACTTGTTCATAATAAACATACTTAGGATTGCAAATATCAACATAAACAATGGACTACACATTGCTTTAAAGTGAAAGACTATCGGCCATATTGATCTGGGCACGTTGCATATTATAATGGTTCTTACACGAAAGAAAAGAAAAAAGGGGTGTTAATATACACACACTATCCATAAATAAAGTTCTAGCGATTAAGGTTCCATTCCATTCACAGCTCATTTGAGATGTCATGAGTGATGTCATGAGTGATGTCACTGACCATGTCATGAATGATGTAATGTCTGAGGTCATATGCAGTCCATTGCGGGGGTGTAAGTTATAGTTAGCTCAGGCAACTATAACTGCTGAATTTCACTGGTTTTGTACGAGTAAAATCTGAGTCTAACTATAACGTCCCTGTAATCTTTGGTTTTTTCAGCGAATTTCTAGTTTTTTTTTAACGTTAAGTAAGATGCCTATCACAATGGATGGTGGGGGGTTGGATGCAGGGCCTGGCCTGGCATTGTGCTGCCCCCACCCAAGCTTGCTGCTCCTGCCTCCCCTCCTCCCCACATCCATTGTCCAAGTCCATGCCCCTGCTCCCTCATTACAGTCCTGTGTGGCCGTTGTTCTGCCACTGGCCTTCCCGCCTTCTCTGAACAATTAGCTTGCTGCCCCATCCACCTCCTCCCTATCCTCTGTTGTCTGAATCCATGCACTAGCCTTCTCCCTCCTGCCATGCATGGTCTGATGTGCTGCCACTGCACTCCATTTAGCATGATGTCCCAGTCCACTCCTCCTGCCCTCCATTGCCCAATTCTATGCCCCATCATTGACCTCCTGCTTAGCCTCTGTGCTTAGCTTGCTGCCCCTATTCTCCTTCCCCTGCCCTCCGATGTCTGTGTGCATGCCCCTGCTCCATCCTTTTTGCCCACCTTGTTTCATGGACCTGCCCCTCCTATCTACTCTGAGTGTTCTGTTGAGCTGCCACTCCCCTCCCACCTGCCTAGCATTGTCAGATGACTGTAACCTGTCCCTGACACCTCCACCCTGACTGTCCATGTTCCATGCCCCTATCCCCTTCCTCCTGTCCTCCATGGTCCATTTTACTGCCACACCCTTCTGCCCTCCCTGGTCTGTTGTGCTGCAACTGCTCCTCCTGCCTGCTCCGCGTGGTCTGTTGTGAGGCCCCTTCCCCTGAACTCTCTTGTCTGTGCCCAGCTCCTATCCCTCCCTTCTATCCTCCATGGTCCTTTCTGCGTGCACCTGCCCCCTCCATCTCGCCCATCATGGCCATTGTGCTGCCACTAACCCTCCTGCTTGCCATGCATGGTCTTCTGTGCTGCCACGGCCCCTCCCACCTTCCCTGTGTGGTCAGCTAGCTGCCCCTGACCCCCTCCCACCTTCCCTCCATGGTCTGTGTGTATGCCATTATAGTCTCACTGTTGCTCTCCATGGTGTGTCTTGCTTCTAGCGCCTATCCTGCCTGACCTCCATTGTCAGCTTGCTGCTCCTGCCCTGCCCCCTTGCCCCCTGCCCTCTGTTTTCCATGTGCAGACCCCTATTCCCTCCCTCCTGGCTTGTCTGTTCCATTGTAATGCCCCTGATCCCTACCTCCAGCCCTTTATGGTCCGTTATGCTGCAGCTTTCTCTCCTGTCTGTCCATTATGGTCAGCTAGTTGCCATTGCCTCTTTCCCCTCTGTTCTCTGTTGTTCATGTGCATGGTCCTGTCCCCTCCCTATTGCTTTTCATGGATTGTTGGGCTGCACTCCCATCCCGCATGCTCTGTGTGGTGTATTGTGCTGCTGCAAACCCTGATGCCTGCCCTGTGAGGTCAGTTTGGTGCACCTGTTCATGTCCCTCCTGTCCTCTGTTATCCGAGTCCATGTCTCTACCCCAATTCCTCCTGCCTTCCATGATTCAATGTACCATACTTGCTAACATTTCGAACTTGGTAAGAGGGAGATTTTGAAAAAAAAACTGGGGTATTGATTTTCCCCATTGACTTACATTGAAAAAGAGGAGATTGTAGACAGGAGACAGATCAAATAAAGCCCATTTGGGCTTAAAAACATTGGGAGTTTCCTGGCTGAAACCGGTCTGTTGGCATGTATGGTTGTACTACCACTGCCTCTTCCTTCTGCCCACAATGGTCTATTATATTGCCACAGCCTCTCTTGCCTGTCCTGCATTGTTGGTTTGTTGCCCCTGCCCCCCTTTCCACTGCCCTCCATAGTCTGTTGTGCTGCCACTGCCCTTCCTGCCTGCCCAGTGTGGTCAAATTGTTGCTTCTGCACCCTCCTACCTGCCTTCAATTTTCTGAGTCCGTGCCCCTGGCCTCTGCCTCTCAACAGTATCCTAATGAACAACTAGATTGCTAACATTCTATATTTATTACAAAAGTGTGGCACGCCTGACATCATCTTGATGTAATCAAAACTGTAATACCTAGAGCATTTCCTTTAGAAATTACAGAAATGAGAGGGTCTTATTTGCATCGAAAGTATGGTTAGTGCTCTAAAAACTAAAATGAGGACATATTTTCTGAGTTTTCAAATAGCAACAAAGCACTTTTAAATTATTTGTTATCTTTATGTTTTTTTACCCAGTTGACCACTTGATTAAATGTTGCACTTAGGGGAGAGGATGTGGTATTACTTCCAGAGCTGCAGACTTTGCAATTGGGGAACCAGGTTGGAGTTTCTGCTTCAGATCGACATTCTGTGATTCTGGTCAAATCACTTAATCTCCCCATGTCTACAACCAACATGAATTTGTCCTTGTGTGATGTAGCCAATGCTCATGTAAAGCACTCCAATACCTGACCAGTCTGCACTATATAAAACTGCAAAAAAACAAAAAATAAAAAGTGTTTTGCACACTTTTGTCATTGGGTTATACGTGGGCTACATCTGGGTGATATTTGTGCTACATTTGGGCTCTTTTGTCTCTGGTGGCAATCTTAGGAGATTTATTTGTTATGAAGTTTCCTCATTTCCTCATTTACTGCAGTCTCCTCAGTAGGAAATGCTTTCAGTTTTTTACTTTGATTCCATCAAGAAGGCATTCAGATGTTTCACACATTCGCCATAAATTCTGAATGTTAGCACTCTAGTTGCTCATTAGATCACTGTAGTAAAGCTACTGCTCACTAGGGAAGTCTGCTGCTGGTATTGAAAGTGCATGTTTCAGTCTGCATGTCAGAATTTTTTAATGAAATAGAAGAGGATTTGAGAAGTCACTCAAAATGTGCCCTAATTTTTCTTTCTTCAGCACTAATCATAATTTCTAAGGCAAAATGAACCCCCTCAGTTTGTTCCTTTTTAAATTAAATGTTTTAAGTGTTACCAGTTTATTCCAATCAAGATGGCTTCAGGTGTGCCATACTTTTGTCATAAGTAAGACGGTTAGCGCTCTAGTTGTTCTTTAGAACACTCTGGGACATTCTGTCATTGGGCTATACGTGGGCTACATCTGGGTGATATTTGTGCTACATTTGGGCTCTTGTGTCTCTGGTGGCCATCTTGGGAGACTTATTTGTTATGACGTTTCCTAATTTCCTCATTTACTACAGTCTCCTCAGTAGGAAATACTTTCAGTTTTTACTTTGATTCCATCAAGAAGGCATTCAGATGTGTCACACATTTGCCATAGATTCAGAATGTTAGCACTCTAGTTGCTCATTAGATCACTGTAGTAAAGCTACTGCTCACCAGGGAAGTCTGCTGCTGGTATTGAAAGTGCATGTTTCAGTCTGCATGTCAGAATTTTTTAATGAAATAGAAGAGGATTTGAGAAGTCACTCAAAATGTGCCCTAATTTTTCTTTCTGCAGCACTAATCATAATTTCTATGGCAAAATGAACCCCTCATTTTGTTCCTTTTTAAATTAAATGTTTTAAGTGTTACCACTTTAATCCAATCAAGATGGCTTCAGGTGTGCCATACTTTTGTCATAAGTAAGACTGTTAGCGCTCTAGTTGTTCTTTAGAACACTCTGGGAAGCTGCAATAGAACACAAAGGAATCAAATGACAGTCTCTGCCCTTGTTGGATGTACATGTTTTACTGAGAATGTCAGACTTCATTCTCACATGACTGAGAAAGATAATGTGAATTTACAGAAAATATGCTCTCATTTTAGCTTCTAGATCACCTTCCAAACCTCTATGGGAAAAGTATGAGAAAATAGTTTTCTCTCAAACATGATTCATGATATCCCAGCAGAAGGCTTTTTCACAGGGTAAAATCACCTTAGAACACACCACAATTCCTAAAATTAGTATGGTACCATCAACAAATGATTTATAATGTAACTAAAGTCTTATGACCCTTTATACGTTCTCCTTTTGGTGACCCTCAAAACCTTCCATTCACTACTATGCATTTTAATGGGGTGCTATCATGTATATTGGTCCCAAGATGGCTGCCAACACTTCTTGGATGAAGTGCTGACAGCCAATCAGATCTCACGATGAGATGTGTGGTTAGGCTCTGCCCAGATATATAAATTTCTTTTTCCTTTAATATTTTCAAAATTACTGAACGGATTTACACAATTTAAAAAAAAGGGCGCTTTCTGAACCAAGAGCTACCTTTTTGCCAAATTTGGTGTAATTCCGTTCAGCAGTTCGGGCTGTAGCCTTGTCTAAAGTTTCCTACGGAAATTAACATGTGGAAAACGCGTTTTGGGATCCCACTTTTTTCTCGGCCCCCGCTTGAAGAATCACCCCGAAACGTTCAAGACAGGAGCTGACCGGAGCGCCCCATTAGTTTTGAAAATTTCGCGAAGATTCGTCAAACGCCACCAAAGATATTGGCAAAAGAAAAAACGCTTTTTGAATAGAAACAAGGTCCTAACTATAACTACCTACTGGCGACCGCCAGTAGGTAATATATATATATATATATATATAATATATATATACAGTGACGGCTCCTCCGCTATGGCGGAGGAGCATCGCCCCACTGTTTTTAAGCAGTGGGAAGCAGAAACATAGGATGATAATAACTTTGCGTTATCATTTTATGCTGCTTCCTGTTGCTTTGAAGGCGGGTGGGTGGGCGGGCTGCTCTGCCCTTGGAGCAGGGCAGTGGAGGAGTGGTTTGCCCAATCCTAAGTGCGCAATGACTGTTTGGTCGGCCCTCTCGGGCATTACAGCCTGCATGGAGAACATGCCCAGGCCCCCATTCCCTGGTTAATTTTCTACCAGGATGCTCAAAACCAAACACAACGCTGCGTCGTGATTGGTCAGGGGAGCATGGGTGCTTACCAATTGCAATGGTGCATTGCAGCGTTGTGATTGGTCAGTGGGGCCTGCTTCCTGTTCTTTGATGTGCAAGAGGAGAGCAGGAGGAGAAACACGGGTCCCGGCTGGCGGCAAGGTAAGTTTACTTTTATTTTTTTATTATTGCAGCAAGCGCGAGCCCCCCGGCCTTCCCCCCTCCCCCTGCGCGATACCCCCGTGCCCACCCCGCCACCTGCGAGCCATGCCGGCCACCACTGTGTATATCTATATACATATATGTAAATATATATATATATATATATATATATATATATATATATATATATATATATATATAGATATATATATATGTATCCATCAACAAAAGACTCCCTCGTCGAGGGCCCCCAACCCTGCAGGGCGGCCGTGGCTGACGGGGAAGGAGATCCCCTTAATTAAATCAATGAACAGAGGTGCCACAGCGCAGTTCCAGACTCCAAACAGCATTTATTGATGTTGCTGGCTGCATGTAGATGAACTCCTGACGCGTTTCGGTAAAATACCTTAATCATAGGAATCCCACCCAGAGATACCCACGGCAAACAGATTTTCGCTGTTGGATGACTCTGTCCCGCCACCAGGCAGCAATGAAGGGAGTGGTGAGAGAGAAATCCCAGCAGATACGCACAAAGCCTGTGTGTATAATCCTCCATTAAGTCATCTGGATGGTGAGGCCAGTCACGATGCACCAGGTTTGGCCATGGTTTAAGGGATGCTGAGTCAACTCTCTACTGAAATTAAAGAGCGATTTTCAACTTCGGAATCTAACCAAAAAAGGATTCAAGATACATGCAGTAGCCTAGAGGAAAATCTACTTGCACTAACTCAACGTACAGAATTACTAGAAAGCAAAGTTCAGGAGCTGGGGTTGAACATGAATGACAACACCCGGGAAGTGACAAGGTTAAAACAAAGGCAGAAAGATTTATCAGAAAGGCTAGAAAGACTGGAGAACAACTCTAGGAGGAACAACATTAGGATATTGGATGTCAAGGAGGGACCTCTTGACCAAAGCCTTCCCGCATGTCGCCTCTGTTACGACTCTGGAATCTGAAATTCAGCGGGTACATCATGATCCTCTTAAACCAAACCCTGGGCAAAAGAAACCTAGAAAAATCTTGGTGAACTTACAGTCTTACACACTTAAGGAAAAAATTCTAGGGTGCCGCCCTTAAGCAAAAAACCACACAGGTCCAGGATCTAACCTTTAAAATTAGGTCAGACATCTCTCGTGTGACAAAAGATAGACGGTGGGAGCTGGGCAAGCGAATAGAGCCTCTCAGGGAAATGGGTGCCCAAGTGCAGCTAAGGTTTCCAGAAATTCTGAAAGTGATGTGGGCCAATACAATGCACAATTTCCAATCCCCAGAAGAAGGGGACAGCTTTATGGCCCTTAGAAAGGCGGGTAAATAGAAAAGGCTCTCATGATTGAAGGCGGTTTGGTGGTGACAATTAAGCCTAGTTGTAAATACCGGATTCTGTGGGCAGCAGCTCAAATTGGCTTCCTTGCCAATAGGTAGTGGGGGAGGGTTCCCTGGGGAGGGAGGGTTTTTAGGGGGGGCACGAGTGGTGGGGAGCATAGGTAAAAGAATTGTCCTCACTTAGAATAGCAGGGGTCGAGAGATGTTGGGTGGCTTTGACAGACGATGATGGGGGATACGAGGAGACCGCAGTGGGGTGAGTTCTTGGAGGTTATGAGATGGAATGTGAATGGCTTAAGAGTCAAAAGGAGGCAGCGTTTGGTTCTTCAATACCTGAAGGAAAGCCCAGCTATGGTTCTTTTGCTCCAAGAAACTCACCTATTACGGCCAGAAAGTTTAGCACTGTTCACAAGGCAAAGATGGGTAGATAAGGTTATAGCCACAGACCAGAAATACTGCTCTAAAGGCGTCGCTAAAATAATTAAGGCAAATTCAGAGGTAGAGCTGCGGAGATCCCAGGCAGACGAAGGCGGGCACTGGATAGTAGCGGAAGTCAAAACTGGTCGATCTTTGTACACCTTGGCTAGCTATTATGGCCCGACTGAAGATGACATTTCACCTTTGACTAATCTCTGCTCAAGCTTGTTAGACTTTGAAGCCCCACTCATAATTGGCGGAGACTTCAATGTCCTTCTAAACAATAATCTGGACAGATCCTCTCCCCGCACTCAAATCACCTCACCACGAGTAAAAGCCTATCTTCTTTCCATGCTAGATAACCTGAATCTATGTGATGTGTGGTGCAGAGACAGAGGTGACTCTAGAAACTATTCTTTTTATAGTAAAAAGAATGGTCACTATTCTAGAATTGATCTTTTTTTATGGAAGTGTCAGAAGTTGAAAAAGTTAAAAAAAATTGATTACTCGCCTATTCACTTATTCGATCATGCTGCAATTTGGTTAAAAATCGAACTTCCCTTGAATTTGACTCTTAGAAGGTGGACCCTGAATAGAAGGTTACTCCTGCAATCAGATATTATGAGCAAGATAGAAGGGGTCGCAGCAGACTTCTTTAAATGGAATTCAGCTTCACCCCCGCACATGTGGTATGGGACGCATTTAAAGCCTGGTTAAGGGGGTCTTTGAAGGGTGCCTCGGCTGCTTGGGTTAGAGCAGATAAAAGGCACATTGCTCTACTCGAAGATCAGCTAGCGGTAGCCGAAGCCAACCTAAATCGGGGCTCTTCCACAGGAGGCGGAAAAGGAAAGGTTAGCTGGGAAAGTTGAGGATTTGCAACTTAAATTCAGACTTATGATGGAGGAGAATCTCCTGCAGAAAAGGGAATTCTGCAATTACTTCAGGAAAATCAAATTGGAAGGTTGGGATAGGGTTGTGGAGGACAAGGAAGGGATTGAGTTGGCCTTTACTAAATTCTTTCACGACCTATACCTCGAAGATCTTGTGGTGGATGAGGCTGCGTTAGATCACTGGCTCTCTGAAAAGCAGCTACTAAAATTGAGTACAGAAGATCAACTATATCTGAACCAGGATATATCAGGGAATAAAATTCTGACTGCTGTTAAAAAACTTAAAAAGGGGAAGCAGCAGAGCCGGACTTGATCCCAAATGAAATCTATGTATTACTGGCTGAAGTGATAATCCCGGTCTGACTAGAGCTTTTGAACGAAGTGTTGAGGGGCACCTCACCACTTCTGGAATCTCGGAACGAGGCTGTCATCTCCCTAATTTTAAAACCAGGCATACCGCCAGTCATACCGCCCAATATCTTTATTGAACTGTGATTATAAAATCTTCACATGGATATTAACAGCCCGTTTAAGTAAAATCGCTGGCTCTTTAATCAACGAGGATCAGAAGGGCTTCCTCCCAGGGAGGCAGATGAAGGAGCTCATACACACTCTGATAGGCTCAATAGACCTTGCCTTGATACAGGGAGCTCCTTTATCAATAATTACCCTTGATGCGGCAAAGGCCTTCGATCGGGTGAACTGGAAATATTTGAGTGGGACTTTGAAAGCTTTCGGCTTTGGCGAGACATTTAGGGAGGTCCTCAAAAAACTCTACAGGGCACTCCGAGCTCAAATACTGGTGAATGGCAGCTTCACGGCCCCCGTGCAAATAGTAAGAGGGACAAGACAAGGGTGTCCCCTATCGCCTATCCTCTTTGACCTATACATCAAGCCTTTGGCACAAAGTTTAAGGCAGAATAAGGAAATAACCCCCTTCTCTGTGCGCGGCTTCTCTAGGAAGTTGGCTCTGTAGGCGGATGAGCTGATTTTGTTCACCTCTGACATCAATCAGGCCCTTCCGGAACAGTTTTCTCAAGTGCAGACATTCAGGAAGATGCCTGGATATGAGATCAACAGTAGTAAGACTGAAGTTATGACCTGGAACAAAGATACCCATGATGTTAGGTTGTCAAAATAAATAAGATATCTAGGTGTAACAATATTACAAAAGCTAGAAGAGCTCCCTAAAGCAAATTTAATGAAAGTCTTCAAAGAAGTGGATAAGTTGCTAAAGAGCTGGCAGAACCTCCCGCACACGCAGTACGGACGGATTACCTCAGTTAAGATGTATGTCCTGCCCAAGTTTGCCTACCTGTTTGACAACATCCTATTGGAGTTTGATAAGAAACTTCTTGCCAAAATACAGGGAAGAATTTCTGCATTTATTTGGGCAGGTAAGGGGATTAGACTTTCCTGGAAAAAACATAAGACGGAGGCTTGTACATGGCGGTCTAGGCCTTTCGGACTTTCAACTGTACTGTTGGGCATATCAGCTAGAAAATGGCAGGATGCATTTACTCAGGCCTGATGATACTCCAGTGGGCCGTATGTATAAAGCTACGTTGGCTGGCAGTGTGGAAGAGGGTTTCATGTATAAATTCGGGGCTCCCAACTTCTTTAGGAAAGTCCGCTTGAAGGTCTTGAAAGCCGCAGCAAAATTATGGTTTGAATGACGCTCTCGTTTGGGCTTTCCTTATTACAGCGAATGGGCCCCAGTGTGGGACTCACCGGGAACTCCAGAGTGCCTTCTGGATGGTCCCTCAAAACCCCTGAAAACCGGTGGAGTCACATGTTGGAGGGAGATAGTAGAAGGTGATAGTTCCCTTTCCTGAGACGCCTGGAGAAACTGGACGAATGGCATGCTATCCAGGTTCAAGTTTTATCAAATTTCAGCGTGGTGTAGGAATCAGCAGTGGCAAGTTTCACCTGATAAATTAATGAAGAAAGACCTTCAAGACTTAAGACCTAGAAAGAAGGAGGTGGCCCTTTGGTATGGATACCTGCTCGCAGCAATGGAAGAAAGTTTGAGACTCCCCCACCTGGTCTGGGAAGGCTGCTTGCCTGATGAAGAGCTGAAAAATGTATGGCAAGTATCTTTAGACATGATGTATTCTGTGATTAAGTCTGCTGCACTGAGGAGAAATCATTTTTTCACTCTACACAGAATCTACTGCTCTCCGCTTAAGCTGTCTAAAATAAGAGTTGGAGGAGATGCTAAATGTAAAAGGTGTGGAGGTCAGGAAGTAGACGATATCCACAAGTTTGCCAGCTGCCCGCGCTGAAAAAGTTTTGGGATAGTGTGGGTAAGACTATGTCGGATACTTTGGGCAAAGAAGTAAAGGTAAGACCTACCTATAATTTTGTTTGGTATCATGCAGCCAATGGGCGGCTTGGAAGGTTCTTTGGGGCTGCAGTACAAGCTTGTATTTTACTTAATTCTTTTGGCAAGAAGGGAGATATGTAAAAGGTAGTGCCAGGTGGCTCACCCCACATGGAATGAGTGGTGGAATTCTGTGAGATTCTTTAGAAATCTCGATCAAAAGACTAACCGGCTTGAAAAAAAACAGAGCTTGGGTTATTCTGGAACTTATTGGATGATGAACACTATGATTGGGAAGTCCAATGATTATACCTCTTGGTCATCTCATGATGTATAGCGCGGGTTGAAACTTGCAGTGACATCAGCTGAGATTAGACCCCCAAGATATAAGCAATTGGGACAGCAGAGAGCAGGAGGATGCTTATCTATCTGAGGTACTATGAAGACAAAAAAAAAAGGAATTTTTTACCTGAATCATCCATTAATTTCTCTATGTACTTTAACGTGTTTTCAAACAGGAAGACTATTGAGGATACGATAGGACGCAGTAGGGGATTTCTTTCATTTTTCTGCAATTTGGGAAGTCAATATAATACAGGAATTTTCAGACAGGCAAATTTTAAGAACAAAAATTCCTCCCATTCAATTAAATCTTTGTTCATCCAATTTGCCTGTTGCAATTACAAGATGAATTGTGCTACACACCCACTACGAGAATTTAGGTAAATAAATCTAATACTAGATACATTGGAATGTTGACAGATTGGAGGGTACAAAGATTTAATTGAGTGGGAGGAATATTTGTTCTTAAAATCTGCCTTTCCTAAACTTTCTGTATTATGTCTACTTCTGAAATTGCACAAAAACTAAACCAATCCCCCAGGCTGTCCTGGCACACTCTCAATAGGCTCCCTGTTAGAAAATACGTTGAAGTACATAGACCACTACTTGAGACCCTTTGTCTCTGCACTACAGACCTCCATCAAATATACCAGCCATTTCGTAACCATCATGGATGGGATACATTGGGAAGAAGATTATATACTGATGACACTAAGGGCCCGATTCTGATGCAGGTTGGAAAAGCTTCCCGACCGATGGCCTGATTCTGATGCGGTTAGGAAGGCCTCCTAACGGCATTTGCTCCTTCCAAATCGGATCGGGAACGTGTCTTCCCGACCGAGGGCCCAATTCTGATGCGGTTAGGAACAAATGTTCCCATTGAAGTCAATGGGAGTTCAACCAAATCGTATCTGGAAACATCCGGATGCATCCTACTTTGCCGGTTGGACTTTCCCGATCCGAGTGGGTCGGAAACCATTTCCCAACCGATTCGGTCGGGAAGCTTTTCCAACCCGCATCAGAATCGGGCCCTTTATGTCCACAGTTTATACACGTGCATAAAACATGATCTGGGGATAAATGCCTGTAGACACTTCTTGAGGGCTAGGCCTCTTTTATTTCTGTTACACTCAGAAATGATTATAGACATGATCTCCTATTGCCTCAACAATAATTTCTTCTTCTTTGACAACAAAGTTTATAGACAGACCCAGGGCACAGCAATAGGCACCTGCTTCACCCCCAGCTAGGCAAGTGTATTCATGGGCTGGTGGGAGGAGCAGGTGGTCAGTAACCTCACGTGTTTTGAAGATCAGGTCGTGCTCTGGGTGAGATTTATAGATGATATGTTTATAATTTGGAAGAGTAACGAAATGTCTGCCATGCAATTCATTCACATTCTCAATGACAACACATATAGCCTCAAATTCACAGGTCAAACTAGCAGAAACAGCATTGAATTATTGGATATGCAAGAATCGATCCAAGAGGGCAGAGTAGAAACCAAACTATTCTGCAAATACACTGCAAGTAATAGCTTACTTCATGCCTCTAGTGCACACCCCACCAATCTAATCTACAACATCCCGTATGGTGAGCTCCTACATGCAAAGAGAAACTGCAGTACAGGTGAGATGTTGTTAAAAGAAAAAAGCATTATGGAACAAAGATTCAGAGAGAGAGGTTATAGTCAGACGATCATTCTACAGGCCAGTACAAGAGTGGACCAGGTGTCCACACATAAACTTTTACATCCAGACAAGCCGGTGGATGACACAGAGGAGAACATAAGATTCATCTAATCAGTCACATGTAGTTAGGAAAATATTTTTAAAACACTGGCTTGTGCTCAATACGGATGAAATTCTGAACAAATATGTGGATACTTCTCCCAAAATGACATTCAGAAAAAGTCAGTTCTTAAGAGATAGCCTGAGTCATAATATTGCTACTGAAACAAACCTTTCTAAACATTTATCCACTAAGTGTGGTTTCTTCTGTTGTAGGAAGTGCAAGAGGGCAAAACAGTTACGATGTTGCAGAATTTCTCATTCCTAATACCTCTAGATTATTTAAAATGAGAAAATTCCTAAATTGTAATACTGAATTTTGTATTTTTTGCTTAGTTTGCAGCTGTGGCAAACTATATGTCGGAAGCACGATTCATAAGGCCAAGAAAAGAGTTTTGGAACATCTATGGGCAATACGAAATTTGAACAACAACATCCGGTTCCAGACAGTTTGCTGAAACACACTACCAAAATTGTAATTTACTGGAATTTTCTGTACTTGATGCAGTAGACCCTGATATCAGAGATGGGAATCGGGAGATCAAATTACGGGGTTTGGATTCATGTTATATAATTGATTTTGACACTCAAACTCCGATGGGCTTAAATTCCGAGGAGTAATTAACAGTGCTTTTGGGAGATTGAAACAGTGTAATTTTGTATGTTCTAAAACTGCTTTTTCTTCTTTTTGATGCTTATTGAGTGTAGTTTTTTTACCCATGGTTTTAACAGTTGTTCATTTTAGTTTTATTTAGGTGATTCATGTTCTACCTGAGTTGGCATAGGTCAAACCAGCATTATGGCACTACGAACTATATCAGTTTGGGACTTTGCTTTTGCCCACTTGGGCTCCATAGTGTCTGAAGTTACCATTTTGCCATTTATATTTTGGGTACAACACATATTCATGTTGTGGCAAAACTAAACATATTTTTATGCAGAGGGTTACACCACAATTGTTTACACCAATGCAGGTTACCTTGGCTTGGTTTTTATGTGTGCTACAGCACATTATGTACATCAGCCGTCATGATTGGGTGGGACTGCCCACTTGGGCATTATATGACTAAGCACAGCACTGCAAACATATTTTTTAATTTTAATTTTACTTGTAATTTTTCGCAAACTGCAATTATGCTGGTGCTTCTAATTGTTGTCCTGGATTCACACCAACTTGAAAGCAACACTACAATAGGACGCCATACACTCTGTATACCTCAAGTGTACATATATTTAGCCATTCCAAAATCGCAACCACACTGACAGCAACTTTCGTTAACTGTATACTAAATAGATGTGTTATTTGACACAGATGCACTCATACCAGTGGATGTATGCAAAACGGAAGATTTGGCCAATTATAATTGTTTGTCTGATTGATTTTCAGAATGAGAGTACTTTTTCATTTATGTTGGACCAACTCGCATTTGATTGTTTTTTTTTACCGGCGTGCAACAGCGGGCTTATTCAAATAATACCATTTTCTAGCCCAATAATCGGCAACGCTATGTGATACATATAATATTGTACACAGCTTCAACTGTTTACAGGGTACATAAATTGTGCTGTACAGGTTTAAAAGATGTATACTGCATACATACTAAGACCCATATGCAACTTTAATATGGCAACTGTCGTAGTATTGCTCTCTTTACTTTTGTTCTCTGTGCAGAACGTGGTCTGTTTTCATTTTCTTTTATTTTGTAGTGCTTTTATATATTGATGGGAAATGCTCCACTCCGCGACCCTAGAGCAAGGCTATGGCTGAAACGGGTCATGAGGAGCCGTTTGTGGAATACAATCACTTAAAGCAAAGCAACGAGGCGTCTGTGGTGCTTACTTACTTTGGGAGATATTGGTGTTTGAATTATGACGGGCTGCCGGAGCGCGCCGCAGACCGCCGCACAGAGTTATCCGTGAGTGCCTCTGGACTGTGATGAATCATATATATATATATACAACACTGAGGAAGGCGGTAATGCCGAAACGCGCCTGTTGGCAGGGGAGAGGGTCTCTGCACTGAAATAAACCATCACGAAAGAATTCCCGAGAGTGCCGTCTTTTGTTTGAGACCTGGATTGTCTCAACTGTGCTTGCATATATATATATATATACACACATATATATATACACACATATATATATATATATATATATATTCACTGAAAAAACCATAGGTTTCAGGCACGTTATAGTTAGTTGGACATTTCACTCATACAAAACCATAGAAATTCCCCTGTTATAGTTAGTTCAGCTAACTATAACTCGCGCCCCACAATGCACTGCTGATGACGTCACATATTACATCATTCATGACATGGTCAGTGACATCACTGATGACATCACTGATGACATCTCAAATGCGAAATGCGATCCACGCGTTTCGGCTCATCCGAACCTTGATAACGATACAAGACGTCATTGTAGCTTCCTTATTTAAATGTACAAAGGCTCCTTCCTGAGTTCCCCGCGTGGCCTCTTCCTACAGTTCTGTTGGAGGGTTCGTGGATATTTTAGCATCAGCCAGAGATGCTTTAAGAGGTCCCGTCTGTCAAGTGGCTGTGGCATTTCTGGCGTCTGCGTGAGCAGTTTCTTCTTGTACCCGAGGTATCGGATTGCTCCAGCCCACCTCTCCAGTACAGGTCTAGCGGGGTTTGCTGCCAGCCGGCAGCTCGTGACTTCACGAAGAGGTTTGGACATTGTACCAGCCTGCAACTCGGCGGACTTGTGTTGTGGGGGTTATGACGTATGCGGGGACCCAGGAAGCCCGAGGACTTAATTTGCTCCAGCAACAGCGCGCCCCGCTCTGCAGTGCATCAATGCCACAAGGATCCTATCGATCCATTCCCCTCGCAGCACCTACCCAGAGATGATGTATTCTGTGAGCTGTAGGACTGATTACACTACAGCAGGTGAGCGATCACATGGCAGGGGAGGTGCTTCCTTTCAATTGTGATCTGCAGATGAACTTAAAAGTGGTGGCGTGGGGCTGTTTTCTGGTGCAGCAGTGGCGTCTGAAGAAGATTGAAAAATCGAAATGCATTATGCCTTACCTGCTTGTCCAATAAAGGCTCCTTCCTGAGTTCCCCGCGTGGCCTCTTCCTACAGTTCTGCTGGAGGGTTCATGGATCTATATATATATATATATATATATATATATATATATATATATATATATATATATATATATTCACTGAAAAAACCATAGGTTTCAGGCATGTTATAGTTAGAAATTAGCATTTAAAAACCTAAGAAATTCACTGAAAAACCATAGGTTTCAGGGACGTTATAGTTAGTTGGACATTTCACTCATACAAAACCATAGAAATTCCCCCATTATAGTTAGTTCAGCTAACTATAACTCGCGCCCGCAATGCACTGCTGATGATGTCACATATTACATCATTCATGACATGGTCAGTGACATCACTGATGACATCACTGATGACATCTCAAATGACATCACTGATGACATCACTGATGACATCATCCACGTCAAAATCTGATGCACCTCCTCACACTCTAATATAACCTTTGATACACCCACTGTAAAATACAGACTACCATTCTCGAAACCATCGACACACCAATACCAGTTACTACATACGCACTCACTGATTCCTAGGTCTACACACACATCCACTCATTCACCCATACAATTACTCATACATACAGTCACTCATCAGTACAACACGATCATATGCACTCATACACCTATACAGTGCTTTAAATGGGAAAAAATAAGTGCAGGTACTCATTAAAATGAGCTAGATGTGTAGTGAGGGGGCGGGGCTAGGGGCGGGGCTAAAGGCAAGACATGATGATACTTAACGGCTTCTATATTAGTTGCAGCACATACCAAAACACATGAGAAATGTGTTTATATAAACAAAGCAAGTTAACTCATTACACAAAATGAAAGAGAAATGCTATAATATGTTAACATTTCCATTTTTTTTGCAATAGTTGCACCTTCTTAATGCCATACTGTTAATTGTTGTTGTTTGGCACAATACTATATATTTTTCAGCACGTGAGTAGGAAGAAACTGAAAATGACCCCACTTCGAACCAAAGCTCTTATGACACAAAGCAAATGAAGCAAATCATCATGACCCTCCCCAGAAGATATCTCTTTGTCTCTTTCATAGATCTATCCATTCATCCTTTCATCCTACCATTTACCTGCTGATGTCCACCATTTAACCTTTACATTCTGTCGTCTATTCAGTCTTTCATCCATCATTCAGTTTTTCACCATTCCATCTGTCCACCCTTCATATCCAAACCTATCCATCCATCCAACTCAAAACCTATCCATTCATCCTTTCACTCATCCATCTCTTTATCCACCCTTTCGCTCATTCATTAATCCTTTCGCTCATCTATCCATCAACCCTTTCACTCCTTTATTCCATCCACCCTTTCACTCAATCCCTCCTTCCACTCATCCATCATCCACCCCTTCATCCATCCTCCCTCCCTTTTATTCATCCATCCAATCTTTCACTTATCCACCCATCATCCGCCCTTTTATCCAATCATCCACCCCCTTTCACCCAGCCATCCATGCTTTCACTCATCCATCTATCCATCCATCCATCTATACATCCACCCTTGTTCACTCATCTATCCACTCACTCACTCACCCACCCACCAACCTTCCCTACTATGCTATTTATGAATCTTTGTCGCGGAGCAGACATGTACACACAAAGTGCCACCCATTTTCTTTAAAATACCTCCTGAGAGTGTTTTGATTCTCTCTCTCTTTCTCTCTCTTTTTCTTACAAAAACAGGCATACGAATGCAGGCAAACACACAAACATAAGCAGGCACACAAAAGACTTGGGTATGATGAAAGCCATGTTATACTCTTCACCTACCATGGCTTTTTTAATTGCCACCAGGGCCGGACTGGCCGTAGCCTGATTGCCACTGCCAGGGGACTGCCATGATTCCTGTGTTTGCACAAATGCACAGGATAGTGTGACTGTGATTGACAGCACAGGGCCTGAACGGACCCTGCTCTGTCAAACACAGCGTGATGGTGAGCACCCGGCAATTATTCAAATGAGCCCAGCTGACTAGCTCAGCTGGGGCTCAGATCGGGATACAGAAGTGGCGCCTTGGCTGCCAGAGACACCTTCCACTCCGGCTCACCAGCACTCACAGCCAATAAGCCTACCTTTTCATGAGTACCGGTACTCTCCTCGGCAGAAGAGAAGTGCCGGTACTCAGAGGGATAAATCTAAGAAGTGCCGGTACTCAGTACCGGTGAGTACCAGCCCATTTAAAGCACTGCACCTATACAGACACTCACACACCGCCACTCATCCATGTAGTTACTCACACACCTAGTCAGTCATGCGAAGAATCAATCACACTCCCATTTCCTCACCTATACAGTTATACACACACCACCTCACTTATTCAAACATATACTAACACATACTTACTCTCTTATACAATCACTGATACAAGTACACACTCATCCATACAGCCACTCTCACAATCACTGACTCTGACGTATGGTCATTTATATACTCCAACTCTCACATACACTGCCTTTTACATATGTAGTTACTTGGACATGTACACTGAGACATCCAATCTCTCACCAACACACCCATACACACACTCACCCGCCCATACAGCTGTTTCCACATGCACTCTTGAACCCATACACCCAGTGAATCAACCACTCACACATCTATGCACAGAGTCACACACCTCCCACCCACCCACACACACACTCAGTCTCCCATACAAATACTCATGCAAACAATCAATAACCCATATAGACACTCATGTAGCTACTGACCAACACATGCAGCAGCTTACACAACAACAGACATACTGATACACACATTCAGACAGTTTAATCACTAACCCATGCATTCAGCAAGACACATTTAATCACTCACTTATACAGTCAGTCACGCACCTACTAAATCCTTCATCCAGACACTTATACACCCTCTCATTCTTCAATATACCTTGGCATATATATAAAACATATTTAAACTTTACAGAAACACACAGTCACTGGATGATGTCATCAGTGATGTCATCAGTGATGTCATTTGAGATGTCATCAGTGATGTCATCAGTGATGTCTCTGACCATGTCATGAATGATGTAATATGTGACGTCATCAGCAGTGCATTGTGGGGCGCGAGTTATAGTTAGCTGAACTAACTATAACGGGGAATTTCTATGGTTTTGTACGAGTGAAATGTCCAACTAACTATAACGTCCCTGAAACCTATGGTTTTTTTCAGTGAATTTCTAAAGGTTTTTTAAATGCTAATTTCTAACTATAACGTGCCTGAAACCTATGGTTTTTTCAGTGAATTTCAATGGTCTTTTAAATGCTAATTTCTAACTATAACGTGCCTGAAACCTATAATTTTTTCAGTGAATTTCAATGGTTTTTTAAATGCTAATTTCTAACTACGCCTACAAAGTTAGGACATGTGAAGAAAGAGGAAGAAAAGCGCAGAAAGAAGCAAGACAAATGCAGAAAGAGGCAACAGAAGTCCAGAAAGACGAAGAAAAGTGCAGGAAGAAGCAAGAGATGTGCAGAAAGAACCAACAGAGGAGCAGAAAGTCCTCCTGTGCCCCCAACTTTTTAGTGACGGGTACTGGTGGTAACTGACTCTAAATAACCAGGGCCGGAGCCAGTGCTATGCTAAAAGACACTTAGAATACAGTGGAAACACCTACATACACTAGGGAACACTATGCATTGGGGTACCCCTGTAATGAGCATGACCTCCTCTGTATTTGCCATGAGTTAGTGCCTGGGTCATTGCATGAGTACATGAGTAGTGACTGGATGATTAGAGTACTGCAAGGACAGTGCATGGTGAATTTATAAGTGCCTGGGTTTTGGCGGAGTGATTGGATAAGTACATGGTGCACGCTGGGTGATTGGAGGAGTGCATGGGTAGTGACAGGGCGATGGCTGGACTGCATGGGTACTGCTCAGGGTATTGTAGCAGTGCATGAGTTAGTGCATGGGTCATTGCATGAGTGCATGGGTAGTGACTGGATGATTAAAGAGCTGCAAGGAGAGTGCATGGTGAATTTATAAGTGCTTGGGTTTTGGCGAAGTGATTGCATAAGTACACACATGTCACATCAGGCCCCGCCCCCTCCCTTCACCACTGTGCAAACGCGCCCCTGGCGGGCTTTATGTTGGGGATTAATTCCCCTTGAATCCTGAGGGTCCTGGGGGCCAACTAGCCCACCAGGTACCTCCAGTAAGCGCCACAGAGCTGCATTGCAGAGAGGTGGTCAGAGGCCACGCCTCTTTACACTCTCTGCAACGCAACTCTGTGGCGCTTACTGGACGTACCTGGTGGGCTAGTTGGCCCCCAGGGACCCTCAGGATTCAAGGGGACTTAATTCCCAACTTAAAACACGCCACAGGGCGCGCTTGCACACTTGTCACATCAGGCCATGCCCTCCCTGCACCACTGTGCAAACGCACCCCCTGGTGTGTTGTAAATTGGGGATTAAGTCCCTTGAGTCCTGAGGGTCCCTGAGGCCAACTAGCCCACCAGCTACCTCCAGTAAGCGCCACAGAGCTGCGTTTCAGAGTGGTGTAAAAGGGGCGTGGCCTTGGACCACCTCTCTGCAACGCAGCTCCCTGGCGCTTACTGGAGGTACCTGGTGGGCTAGTTGGCCCCCAGGGACCCTCAGGATTAAAAGGGACTTAATCCCCCAACTTAAAACGCGCCACAGGGCGCGTTTGCACACTTGTCACATCAGGCCACGCCCCTCCCTGCACCACTGTGCAAATGCACCCCTGGTGTTTTGTAAATTGGGGGATTAAGTCCCCTTGAGTCCTGAGGGTCCCTGGGGCCAACCAGCCCACCAGCTACCTCCAGTAAGCGCCACAGAGCTGCGTTGCAGAGAGGTGTAAAAGGGGCGTGGCCTCTGAACACCTCTCTGCAACGCAGCTCCCTGGCGCATACTGGAGGTACCTGGTGGGCTGGTTTGCCCCCAGGGACCCTCAGGATTGAAGGGGACTTAATCCTCCAATTTACAATGTGCCAGGGGTGCGTTTGCACACTTGCTATGTCAGGCCCCGCCCCCTCCCTGCACCACTGTGCAAGCGCGCCCCTGGCGTGTTGTAAATTGGGGGATTAATTCCCCTTGAGTCCTGAGGGTCCCTGAGGGCCAACTAGCCCACCAGCTACCTCCAGTAAGCGCCACAGAGCTGAGTTGCAGAGTGGTGTAAAAAGGGGGCATGGCCTTGGACCACCTCTCTGCAACGCAGCTCCCTGGTGCATACTGGAGGTACCTGGTGGGCTAGTTGGCCCCCAGGGACCCTCAGAATTCAAGGGGAATTAATTCCCCAACTTACAACGCGCCAGGGGGTGCATTTGCTGAGTGCTGCAGGGAGGGGGCGGGGCCTAGCTGCGATGCCGGCTTTTAAAAAAAAAAAAAAATTAACAAGGGGGGCTGTGTGGCCCCCCTTCTTTTGCCTTTTTTTGGGCCCTGGGGACCCCATCCCCCAGGGCCTGACCCCTTTTTTAAATTTTTCTTTTTAATGTAAACGGGAGGGGAGCCGCGTGGGCCCCCCTCCCATGGCCAATTCTGGCCCTGGGGACCCCATCCCCTGGGGCATGGCCACATATATTTTTTTTAAAGGAGGGGGGCTGCGTGGCCCCCCCTCCTGAGGCCTCTATTGGCCCCGGGGACCCCATCTCCCGGGGCCGGCCTTTATTTATTTATTTTTTTATTTGGGGAGGGGGGGCGCGTGGCCCCCCTCCCGGGCCACTTCTGGCCCCGGGGACCCCATCCCCCGGGGCCTGGCCATCCTTTTGTTTTTATTTTTGGGAGGGGCCACGTGGCCCTCCTCAGGCCAATTATGGCCCCGGGGACCCCATCCCCGGGGCCTGGCCTCTCCGTTTTTTTAAAATTATTATTCACAGGGGAGGGGGCCGCGTGGCCCTCCCGGGCCACTTCTGGCCCCGGGGACCCCATCCCCGGGGCCAGCCCTATCCGTTGGGGACCGTGGGGTCCCCAATTCCCCACGGTCCCGCCGGCTCCCCGCCTCTAGCGGGAGCCGGCATGCTGTCCACACGGGAGCTGCTGACATGCAGCTCCCCGTGTGGAAGCAATCAGCTTTGGATTTTGGAAGCGAGAGCAGGTTTCCCTGCTCTCGCTTCCAAAATCCAAAGCAAGTTTGCTATGACAGGGCGGGAGCCGCGCGGCTCCCGCCCTGTCATAGCAAACAGCAGTGTCCCGGGGGTGGGCACCCCGGTACACTGAAGGAGCTGGCCCTGGGGGGTGGCGGTCCCCAGGGCCATGGAGGGCTCCAGGAGGGGCCGCGTGGCCCCCTCCCTCCTTTTCATTGCCCCGGGAGGTGGTGGTCCTCGGGGCCGAGGGTCCGCTACGGACCCCAAATCTCAATATTAAGTGCCCCGGGAGGTGGTGGTCCCGGGCAGTGTGAGGGCTTGAGCCCCCACACTAATTATTTTTAGCCCCGGGAGGTGGCGGTCCCCGGGGCTTGGGGGCGCGGGGCCCCGCCAATCATCATAAATGCTCCGGGAGGTGGCGGTCCCGGGGCTACGGGAGGCTGCATGCCCCCTGCATTTATTTTAATAAGCCCCGGGAGGTGGTGGTCCCCGGGGCTGAGAGGCTCCGCGGGTCCCGCAACATTATTTATAAGTGCCCCGGGACCTGGCCCACCCGGGGCTTTTGAATACGGACGCGGAGCCCGCGCTCGTTTTAAAAAAATGTGTCCAGATTCGCGCACCCAGCGCGAATTCGGCCGATTTAAAAAAAAAAAATGCTTTTTTTGGCCCTGGGGGTCCTTGTGGGACCCCCTGAGCAGGCCTAGGGGGTCAGGGTGTTTCTACCCTGCCCCCTTTTCTTTTATTTCACCTTTGTTTTTCTGTTTTCTTGTGACTCGGTTTACAAGATGGCTGCCAACACTTCCTGGTTTGGAGTGTTGGCAGCCAATTAGAATAAAGCTCGTGGTCGGGAGGGTTCGCGAACCCTCCTCGGCCATAGATATCGAAACGTTTATTTTTTGAATTTCTCACCAACTACTGAATGGATTTACATCATTTAAAAAAAAGGACGCTTTCTGAACTAAGCACTACCTTTTTGCCAAATTTGGTGTAATTCCGTTCAGCAGTTCGAGCTGTAGCCGTGTCTAAAGTTTCCTATGGGAAATTGATTTTCCGACCCCTATTTTTTGAATTTCTCAGGAACTACTGAACGGATTTACACCATTTAACAAAAAGGACTCTTTATGAACCAAGGGCTACCTTTTTGCCAAATTTGGGGTAATTCCGTTCAGCAGTTCGGGCTGTAGCCGTGTCTAAAGTTTCCTATGGAAATTAACATGGAGAAAACACGTTTTGGGACCCCCATTTTTTCTCGGCCCCCGCTTGGCAAATCACCCCGAACCTTTCAAGACAGGAGCTGACCGGAGTGCCCCACTAGTTTTGAAAATTTCGCCAAGATTCGTCAAACGACGCTAAAGTTATTGGGAAAACAAAAAAGGCTTTTCCTATGGAAAATAGGTCCTAACTATAACTACCTACTGGCGACCGCCAGTAGGTAATATATATATATATATATATATATATATATATATATATATAGGGGCTTCACTTATCTTACATATATTATTTACCATGTGTTGTAAAGTCATGCGTGATAAAGATATGCCTGGCAAAGGCATTGCATGGGGTAAAGGCACTGCATGGTAAAGGATGCATGGTAAAGTCTGCTTAGTAAACGCATGCATTGTAATGTCATAGCCTCAAAAATCCATATTTCCAGTTCTTATAATTGGATTTTTGTCATTTTGGTGTCATTTTGTTTATTTAATTATACTCTATTTTTCTATTTCAGTTTGAGATTTTTGTTGGTTTGTATTTTTTATGACTGTTTTGGTACCGCATACATACTTTACACATTGCCCTAAGTTAAGCCTGTCTGCTCCATGCCATCACTATCAGGGGATTGAGCTCATGTTAATTTAGTGACTTAGAGAGTTTACCCTGACAAAACATGGGATTATTCCTTGAGGTAGACAGTCGTGTGCCCCAAATAATAATCCAGTTTCTTACACATGCTTGTATTACAACAACAAAAGCAGTACAATTAATACATAACAGTTAGAGCAAGAAGGAATGAGGCTGACTTTAGGTAAAGAGGTTCCGTAGCTATGTTTGCCCCAAAGCAGATTCAGAACTTGACTAGGCATCCAAAATTAGTGTTTTGTGAATTTATGGATGTAATTCTACATGTTTAACATGCAAATGTTCTGTTGTGTAATACCAGCAAATAGTGCCGCACTAGGGACCATACCTCTGATTGAGTAAGCACCTATACCATTTAGCAGCGGCCTGTTGTGCTTGGAGTAAAAGAGGGTAACACTTGCTGTAATTCACAAAGCTACCACTTGCATTCAAAGACGTTGTCCTATGTTAGCATATGCAAAGGAAGCAAAAAACTGGTTTTAGTGACTAAAGTTCTAAGTCTTGCTTAAGTGAAACTTCAGTCAGTATTTGGCATCTAAAAATGCAGAGAACTATCTGTGGCAGATGAGGGCTGTGTAAAGAATGTTGGGAAATTAACCTTCTCGTTCAAAGGCAACGTTGTTGGTGCCTTTGAAATTAGTCATAGATTTGTTTGAAGGAAACCTGTCTTTTGAGGATTTGAAGAATAACTATTTTTATTTATTTATCAATTTATATATAACACCTGGAATTCTCAGTATCAGCGTGCTTTATATTGGAACAGCACTAACAGAACCAGGATTAGGTCAAGGTGGGTATGGTCTAACAATTTGATGCCTATTATATTGAACTACACATTTGATGTATAGTTCAGGAGTCCTTTGTGTTCTTAAGTTAAGAATGGTCTGACAATATAAACCTTGCGCTGCTAAAGGAAACTGGAGTGCAGAATTAAGGGTCTAAGATCGGTGGGTAGAGAGTTCTAGGGTGTAGTGTCTTGAACAACTTCCTTACTTTCAGTAATGTTGTTTCTGGTGGATACACTCTCTAATCACAGATTCCTCACCTTTGAATTCTCCAAGATATCAGAGTGGATCTGAAAACTTGCATTAGCTCCCGAGTGCTTGCAGGTGGTGCCACTTCATTCCACATTGACCCTGCACCACCTCCGGTTGTGATGACGCGGAGCCTTATATAGGCAACACTCTTCTGCATTGATGTGAGTTTATGACCATGTTTTCTGTGACCTCAGATGCAGAGCTGACAATTGAAGATTTAAAACAGGCAAAACTAACTTGGAACCTTTTTAGCAAGAAAATTCCACTCCACAGAATGGGGAGGAGGGTAAGTGGTGAAGAATATGTGGCTAGATACAATATCCATCAGAAAAAGTGCTAGAGAGTGTAATAAACTTGTTCTTCTGATAGATTCTTCTAACTGCAGATTCCTCACTTTTTGAATCAATGCCAAAGCATTACCCGCATAATGGAGGTGGGTCTGTGGAGTGGACTTTATACCAGGAATTCCTGCAGGACAAGCAGGCAAAATGACTATCCCTGAGGATCTGAGAATCAGTACAATAACACATGATGAAGGGTTGGATGGACACTCATGTAGGAGCCAAAGTAAGAAAACAATGGGCAACCCAGTACTCCTGGAAACCTAAGTAAAATTATAGTAACCAGAAACACTGGTTACTTTGGATTTACCAGAGATAAAAGTTTGACCATCTAGGAGTGAGCCTAATTGTGCCAAACATAGACATATATGAATGATAGACAAACACAAAATAAACTTGTATTGATATTCTTCAATTAGCTTATAATCAAAATCAAACAAGTAAGGTACTACATGTGACGGTGCAGTGCAAGTGACAGGTGAGAAAGGTGTGGAAGTGAACAGATGAACAATGAAAAAGAGACAAAATGTTGACTGCATAAATAGTTATTTTGTAAGCGCCAACCACAATATAGGTTCAGGCTTTTGAATTACACAACAAATGACCTGCCAATGACTTAGATATGTTAACGTTTCAATCCCAGAAAAAGGTAATTTAAGGGTCTTCATCAGGACAACCGGGAGATGGTAGCATCCTACAATAATGAAACCTGTATTACCCTTCTGTGCTAACAGAGTATGCATAAGTGTTGAAGGGATACATTTAAGTTCTAATCTCTGTGTGTAAATGGTAACAAAAATACTCTGGGACAAAATCAGAGTTATCTTGAATTAAAATATAAAACATTTTTGTTATTTCACATTCTGTCACATTGAGATTTTTCTTCTTTGAGGAGAAACATTCTTGATTGCAGAGGCAGCATGGAACCTCACTCCCTCATACCCATACCATTGACACTGGATGAAACAACATAGTAGCAATGGAATAGACCCAAGGGGAAGGAGGTCTGGACCAACTAAAAAACTAAAATGACTAGTCAAAACAATAAATATGAGAACACGTTATGCATCTCCCTGTTGGAAGAAGAGATGTCTTTACTTTTTTCTCCTAGAATTGGGTCTGTTTGATCTTCTCTCTCTTTCCTTTTGGATTACTAATATCACCTACCTGAAAGGAATTGAAGTTAGAATTGCATCCTTAATTCTTAACATTTTTCGGTTCTTTCTTTTTTGAGTAATTAACTCTTCCTGAATTGAAAGGGTAGTTTTAGTTTTAGTAATTTCTCTGATCTAATTCGTAACTACAGTATCACGGATCCTTCTGTTTACATTTCCTTTGTTCACTTGCACAAGGATAGCAGATCCAATACGTTTCTTTAGAGTCTTTTTGAATGTCCTACAGTGTTGCTTCATACATTAGACAGAACATTCTAAATCTTCCCTTGTAATGGCTTTTCACTCCAAAGATGGTTTACCAAAAGTATTCACTTCACTACACACATCTGAAAAAACTAAGGGGCATATTCTCAAGAACGTGCGATAATCATCGCCAAAATAGGTTAAGGCAAGTTTACATATCACCGTCTATCGCGGGAAAATAACCCTGTGTTAACGTGGCATTGACAACACGGCGGTAACATGCGATAGTACCCCGATAACGCGGCAAATGTCCACGATAACACTACTGGGACGGCGATGAAAATCCAAACCTGAACGCGAAAAAAGTTGCGATGGGCCCAACCGCGATAAAAAATCCATCGAGAAGCAGCGCCAGGCCTGCAAGTCCCACAAGTCAGGCTGCAAAAAGCACAATGAAAGCGGCAACACAAAACACAAAGAAAACACAAACAACTGCGAAGCACCATGGAGGTAGCCGGAGCAAGCACAGAGGACAACCAGAACCCCACAAGCCCCACGGAGGACCAGCCTGGGACCTCGGGGTCAGGGAAGGGCAAGGAGAAGAAGAAGAGGAAGACGCGCTTCAGTCCGCAGGAAAACAGGATCCTGATCATGGAGGTGATAGAACACCATCAACAACTTTACGTCACCTCCACAGTGTCATTGGCAACTAAAAATACAATATGGCAGTCCATCCTGGACAAGGCGAATGCAGCCGGAGTGCTGAGGAGGACAATGGACGAGTTCAAGAGGCACTGGAATGATGTGAAGCGCCAGACCAAGCAGAAACTCGCAGACAACCAGAAGGCAGCAATGCAGACTGGAGGTGGGAGTCCAGCGCCACAGGAGGAGCTGGATGAGATGGAGGAAATGGTGACCACAGTCATCAGTGTGGAGACGGTGGCAGGAGTTGGGGGACCGGACACTGCTCGACATGACCTGACACAACAGCAACAGGGTGAGTAACCACCAGGGACTGGGGGGGATGGGGGAGATGGGCACAATGGCACACATGCACAATTAAGTAGAGCACATCTGCGGACAAACCATGGCCAAGAGTCACAACACCAACCAAGAGCCCAAGTTACCCAAGTCTGCAACATCACAGCACTGCATGAGCACAGAAGTGAAAGCCACACCGCCTGAAAGGGATAAGGGTCAGCCAAATCAGAGCTGAAGGGGCAACTCACCTACAATGCAGCACACACACATAAGAATCAGAGCACTTCAACATCTACAGCAATGTCAAACGAACAGCAACACCAGCACAACAGAACAGAGGACACAACTGCTGCCGCATATGTGTGGAAAATGGCCATTCGCATGTGGCATAGCAGGAAACTGTGAGATGATAATGTACTAGTACAACCCCACATCCCTGATGGTGTATCAATGCATGTATGGCCGTGACCCAGATAGGCAGTGAGACACACATTGTCATGCAAATCAACACTTACCACAGTTGAATACAAGTGAAGGTGCGTAGACTTTATTAGCAAATGTGTGTCAGTACGGCCAAGATAAGTGCCACAACATGCAGAACAATGCAGCAGTATGTCAGAACCTGGAACGTTGCCAAGGGCCGCTGTCCACTCCGGGGGAGTGCCTCAGCATTCACAGGTGTGTGTTTACCCGCGTTGTTGTCCGCTCATGTATACAGAGTCCAGGCGAATGCAGCCATGACCACTGTCGTCGTGGGAGATGGGACCAGAAACCCAAGTTCCAACAAGGTGTCGGGACATGTGCAATGTGTTCCAAACTGTTGTGGCTGCAGGTACGTAGTTAGCCGTCCATGAAAGCTAGTGCAGCTTCGTAGGCAATCATTTCCAACATGAGGTCGTCGTCGACTTCATCGGACAGGACGGCGAGGTTCACCATAAGCAGGTCCGGACAGATGTGCTGCGTCCACCCCCTCTCACCAATTAGCACTACAGCCCAATAGGGGAGCGGCTCAATTTGCCCACTGCACACGAGGAGTTCTGCAATCTTCCAGGTCCAGCTGCCAGCATGTATGCCAAGTATCCAGGCATCCCATAGGCGGGTGTCACAGTGACACTCATGGTCGTGGGCCAACAGGGGGTGCACACACATGTCAAAATCCAGTTCGGCTACCGTCCTGTTGGATAGGCAGACATCAATGGACCACTTGAATATGCACGAGCGACAATGCAACACAGGCTGTATGCAGGTGACGTTGGCAAGGCGGAAGCTTAGCCGGTAACTGATGAGCAGCACTACCAATGGCAGTGCCCCCAGTAAATGCAGCATACGTGCACTGTACAGTTCCATGTGACAGGGGTTATGCAAGTGTCCGGGATGGTCTGCCATTGCTTTGGTGGCTCTGGCTGAAGCGGCACTGTTCTGACTTGCGCCAGTTCTGTGGATGAATTGCCACAGCTCGGAGCAATGAGTTGTGTTAGTGTGCAACGGTTGTACGCCTGGGTTAATGTGGGAGTAAGTGTGAAGGCCATTCCATGCAAGATAACTTTGAGCAAGGACTTCTGTGTGTGAGGTGTGTATACGTTGGTCTTTCATCGGGCTGTGCGCAGTGTGGGAGTCGCCATCAGCTGCCATAGTATCTGTCAGGGGGTGCCGGGCACATGCAATGCCGCGGTCAGAGGTGCAGATGTGCTTCCGCCTGAAAGCTCAGACAAAGGAGCATTCATCCCTAATGTTAGTTTCTCATCTGCTTGCATTCAGGAACTGTGAAGTGGCTTGTTGGGGGTGGGGTGGGATGTGTGCGACTTTGGGATTCATGTTCGGCATGTGGCAAATGAGCGGCATCACTGTGTGTAACGTTGCCTCACAGCTGCTCCTCCCGAGCCCCGAGCCCATCTACTTGTGTGCGCTGCGCGGTTGCATCACTGGCACTCCTAGAGCACAACATTGTCATGCCTGTCTGCGCATGTCCACAAGCCTGACAACGACACTGTGATGTTGGCCGTTGGAGGTGGGCGGCCCGTGGGTGTAGGCCTGTGGGAAGGATAGGGCGGACACAGATGTAGAGTTCATGCCTGGCTGAACTCGCGCTGCGATTAAGGCTAGGCATTTGGCTCATGCTGCGGCAATACAGATACACACAACACTTGGCATGTATGAGCCAAGACCCCGAGCGGTCTTGCGCTCCTTCATTCCCCCGTTCATGCGAGCCCGCCCTCCGGGTGCATGCTACATTGCAACATCGTCGAATGCGGTCTAGGTGGTGCCGACACTACTAGAGTGACACACTCATTAGTTACTTCCTTGTCCAGGCCAGACTGAACCACGCCCAGAGCCCCAGGCAAATCCTTCACACCCCTACGCTGGCTTGGCGTACGCCGGCCCAGCCCACTCCGCTTACGCTTATGGGGGGGACAACATAGCTATGTGTCCAAGGTCGTACCCACTGCCTGAGGTGACATGGTTGCTTCCACTGTCCACAGCACAATGTAATGTGGTAGGACCCTGGCCCATCATGCATACATAATGACCACACGGACACACATAGGTAGATAGTTGAACTGGCTACGGGCACGTGCACCCGGCCACTTTTTATTACCAGGATCACATATCCAGTGACGCCTGTGCTGGATGGGTGTGGGGTGAGTGTGAGCCAGCCCTCAGGGAGTGGTTGGTGCTGGCAACAACTTGAACAGTGGTCACCATTGAAGCGGAAACAGAATACACCAACAGAACACAAACAACAGCGATGCACCATGGAGGTAGCTGGAGCAAGTACAGAGGTCACCCAATATTCAATCAGAAGGGTCCATGAGTTGTGGTGCACTGAGTTAGTGGCACCTGAAGAGCTGAGCAGGGTATCAAGCTGATGATGGCATCCAAGACAGGTGTGAGCAACTTAGATAGGCTGGCTGTGAGACTCCTCCGACTCTGGCAGTTGTTGATTGGAGGTGGTCCTGGCGGTGGTGGCGGGTGTGCAGCCAGCGATGATGGCGTGTCCTTGCAGGTCAGGATTGGATTTGGTTTGCGAGCCCTGCTGACCGCAGTGTAGGCCGGAGGCAGCGGTCAGAAAGGGCATACAGCCACGTGACGATGACTTGTGGTGCACTGAGTTAGTGGCACCTGGAGCGCTCGGCGGGTGCGCGGCCTGCGCTGATGCGTCGTCCGGGCGGCCCGCGCTGGAAGCAATGTCTGTTGCCCACTGGAATCAAGACTCAATTTGATTTGTGAGCCCTGCTGACCGCAGTGTAGGCCGGAGGCAGCGATCAGCAAGGGCACACAGCCACGTGTCGTCGGCTTGTGTTGCACAGGGTCAGTGGCACCTGGAGCGCTCGGCGGGTGCACAGCCAACGACGAAGCGCCGTCGGTGCGGGCCGCACTGGGTGCAATGTTTTTCGCCTACTGAATTCTGCCTCAATATTGCCACGTGTCGTCGGCTTGTGTCGCACAGGGTCAGTGGCACCTGGAGCGCTCGGTGGGTGCACAGCCAACGACAAATCGCCGTCCATGCCTAGTTGACTAGTGGTTTCCTCCATTGACAGAAATGTGGCACGATTCGAATTGTGGGACCTGCTAGCCGCAGTGTAGGACTGAGGCAGTATCCGGCACACACATGACTCCGTGTTGCTGTGCCACTGGATGCGCTGGGGGCCTGTGTCGCGGAGTCTGGAGGTCACTGCGGCGGACTCGTGGCAGGGTGAGGTGCGCCGCCCTGGCAGACCCGTTGCCCATCACGGAAGAGAACCACGCCCAGGGCCCCGGCCTTTTTATCAGCACTCCTACGCTGGAGTGGTGTATGCCGGCACAGCCCACTGCGCTTATGCTTACAGGGGGGGACGGCACAGCTACATGTCCAAGGTCTTCCCCGCTGCCTGAGGTAACATG
This sequence comes from Calotriton arnoldi, assembly GCA_963921515.1. Lineage (NCBI taxonomy): Eukaryota > Metazoa > Chordata > Amphibia > Caudata > Salamandridae > Calotriton > Calotriton arnoldi. The sequence goes on along the minus strand of CAWUFW010012832.1, from coordinate 419,022 downwards.
TTTGCGTCCACTGTCCACGACACTACATACCCCAGCAGTATGTGTCCACATGGACATGTCTGTTCCCTGCATTCTGTGGTCTGTCCGGCACATCACCGCCACACTTGGCATTGTGTGCATTCTTCTTCATGGGTGAGTTGCCTCCTTCACACATGCTTGGTTCCCACCTCTCCCCACATTCTGCACTTGTGTGGCTGAGGGGCCATGCTGTTTTCGGAAGGTCCGCTGTCTTGTCCTACGCTGCCTCGGTGGTAGTCTGGGGGGGGCTCCGGAGGGGGGAGGTGGTCCTGGGGGTGGTGGCGGTGGGTGTTGTGGCCCTCTTGGGTCTCCGGGCTGCATGTTCATTGTCTCCATGACATCTGTGGGTCTTCAGATGTGGCTCTGGGCTGGGCTCCCTTTCATTCTGCAGGTAGTCGTCCTGCTTAGCACCGGCAGAAGGCAGGTGTTAAATCCCTGCTGCTAACGCGCCTTATCGCCTGTTTTGGGGTCGCATCGCAGATCTGGCTGGTTGTTGTGAATATCGGGTAATGGTGTTTTTGTGTGTTTTTGCACGGGAACGCCTACTCTGCATATCATTAGCGTTAGTTGTCGCACTCATCCGTGGCGATGTTTTTTTCGGCAACTATCGCTGGTTAAGTGGCGATATCGGCAGTTTGCACCAGCTTGTGATTAGGGCGATAAATCTATCGCCACTTTTGCGGCGCTAAAGTGCCGATAAGTCGGCGATAAGTCCTTGAGAATATGCCCCTAAATTGTTACAGTAAGATTATGGCATGGAAATTTCAAAGGTTTCAGCAATCATGCACACTAAACAGTTCTATCCTGTACTCATGAAACTTAACATAGATATATGTAGAGTTAATTCAAGGTGGGTGTGCAAATTAGTTCAACATTCACATCCTTTTGAGTATTAGGTTTAGCATTAATTCATCAGAATTGTTAAAAAATATCAAGTCCCAACTTCTGGGGAAGTTCAAACTCCTAATAATGTTATGGGGCCTTTAGATGGCCATGTATGTATCTGTGTTCCCTCAACAGCATTGGTTTTAGGTCCGCCAATTTCCTTCCAAGGCATTTGGGAACATGTAAGGACCACACTGTACTCGTAGGATCTTCAATGAGAAGCATCAAGGATCCACTGAGTATGGTTTAAACAGTGGTCAGTTCAAAATGGCTGCTGAGATTCTCAAGTCTTGCAACAGTTGCAAAATCTCACAGAATTTAGTCAAATGGCCACGTGTTAGTTAGCATCTTGGTGGTTGCCTTTTATAGATCCCCAGCTTCTATAAATGTCTCATTTTTGTTAAAGGACACGTTTTGTGATTCTTTTTATATGAGAGTTTTACCTACTAAAACCAGGGTAAGCAAACATAATCTGTGCAAGATGCAGTTCATAATTACTTTTGGTTGAGAGGTTCCATAGATGAAATGGATTAGTTTTTTGATACACTAAGGAGCTAAAGTACGGATTATTATACTGGCCTGTCCAGGTTATCAACTCCATTTTAAGGCCTGTTTACGCCACAGGAAATGCCAAGACATGTGACAACCAGGTGTTTTTAGAAAAATTGGAATTAGACATACCTAGCGCCAGACATAGAGATCTGACATATTCATGTTCTTTTCATATGATAATCAATAATAGTCACGTGCCATTATATCACATGACGTGTATCCAAAATCCAGCCTTATCTGTTAGAAACAGCTTATGGAAGGAAAAAACAAATAATCTGTGCTGGGTTCAAAATTCCTCAATGAAACAAATTGGCACCCTATCATCCGTGACTAATGGAGATGATAAAGAGTATGCCTTGCATTATTTTCAATTGAGATGCATAACCCTCCTGATACTTTCTGTTTAGGGAAAAATCTTGTACCCCATGTTACTATGACAAAAGGAGCACAGAAATTGTCAATGTGAAAGATGAATATGTACTCATATTCACATGCTACAACAAAAATAATGTGGGAAATTACTAAAATCTATACAATGGCAATATTACCTGAACTAAATGGTGCCACCAAGTGGAAACAAGGCAGAATTTGCCAAACTGGCACTGGCACTGTCATCTGCTTACTAGATGCCAGCAAGTTAAACAAGTGCCTGTGCGTGTTACTTTTAAACCTTTAAAAAAATATTTTATTGAAATGTATGGATTTCGGTTCAAGAGGATATTCTTCTAAACATATGTCTATGTGAAATACATTTGAGTGTTTGGAATGACGCTATTAAAAATAAATCGGGCAATCTCAGCAGTTAGCAGCGTCCCAAAACAGAAAAGTATGATTACACGTTAAGTAGCGGCTGCTTAAGAAAACAAAAATTAGGAGAAATACACTAAATAAACTGATAAATGAGGCGTCCTTGAATACCTCAACCTTATGCTCGAACGGGTCATACATCTTAGTATATGATTGCTTAAAATAAAGGATACAGTCTACTGTGAGGTCATAAAAAAACGAGTAGTCGAATAGACAAAACAGTTCATATAAGAAAGTCGCTACTTATCCCCACTCTTTCTTCTCATTCAGGCCATTGTCAATAGATTTGGCACAGTCAATCCATTATAATTCATGGCGTGTCAGGGTAGCTAATGGTGACCGCTTGTGGGGCTGGTGACAATGTCAAGGGAAGTGACCTTCTTCTAGCTTGGTCATTGCCTCTACAAGAAACCCCTGTATATTTTGAGTGCCATGGGTTCCCTACTCTCCCTGTGACCCTGTGATTTGAATTGGTTCTAACTATAAGAAGCCTTGTTGCCTCACGTTATAAAGTAGATGTTGTTTACTAGTAGCCACCACTTTGTCAATAGATTATCATATTTAAGAGGAGTAAGGTTGGGGGTGTGGCCAGGAGCATCAAGATGGCGGTCGCACTTTAGAAGTGCTCTGGACCCCTCCGTCATCCGCTCCTCAATCCGCCACCATCAGTGAGTGCTCACCTTGAAATCTTGCTGCCCAGCTGTCCTGAGCCCCGGAGCTCTTCTTGGAGGTGAGGTGGGTCGCGTCTGGACGCCGCAGGCAGCCCCTGAAGAGAGATCCCAACTCGCGGCGATTCCAAGATGGCGGCTCTGCCGGAACGGTCTCCCGGCTCCTCCTGACGCCCCTGAGCATTGGGGCTGCTTACTGTGCTGTGCGTGGAGGGGGGGCCCCGGGGAGCTGCTGGTGCTGCTCCGGCTCGAGACTGCCATGCCGGACCTCCTTCAGATGCGAGCTGCGGCCGACTGGGCAGGGAGTGCTGCAAGCGACCTGGAGAGGCCCCACCCGCCGCGCACTCAGAGACTGAACCTGGGGTGCCGGGGGGCCGGAGCGTGGGATCGGCCATCGATCGGGCAGTAAGAGGATCGACATTTTGCCCAGCACCCTCCCGGTGATCCGAGCGGTTGGAGCCCGGATCTGCCCTGATTTGCAGATTGAGCGCCGGGCCCTGGAGTCAAGGCCGTTGCCGGTGGTTGGCGCGGCCGGACCCGCGCACCTTCCTGCGCCGTGCAGTGAGCCATCGGCTGTCAGCCGGACAGTGGCGGATGAGGCGGCTGACCTTCCCCCCTCCCGAGACATTGCGCAGGGGCCCGGCTGCGTGCAGCAGAGGCCCTGTGCTGAGGGCTGGATCCGGGCGCCTGAACTGAGGACGGGGTCCTGGGGAGCCTGTTGTGTAGACCTGACGGCGTGCAAGGAGCTGTTCCTCTAACAAGAAGGCCGACTTTGAGGAGGTGAGGAGCCGGGCTGCCGCCGGGCACTGACCCGCCTGCCATGCTTGATAGTGGACCCTGGGGTGGGCGGAGGACAGGGGGTGAGTTCGACCGTCAGTTCGGGTGGCAGCGGGATCGCAGTCCTGTCCCCCCCACCCCCCCCCCCACTGTCTTGGGGCCCGGAGTGTACGGGGCCCTGCGCCCTGCTTGAGTGGTGGTCCCTGGATCTGGGCTGGCGCTGCCACGTGGATCATCTCTTGCGGCACGCGCTCTCTCCCCTGGTGCAACGGCGATCTGAGGAGGGCGCCTCGGCTGTTAATCCGGACAGCGGCGAGGGGCTGGTGGTTCGCCCCCTCTCTTGTGGTCATTGTGGGACCGGCGGCGCTCGGCTGAGGCCTCGGGGTGGACAGGTACCTCCCGGGGGGGTTCAGCTGCCGCATCAGGCGGCGGGGTGTGCGGGCCCCCTGCATCTCCTCTGACCATCACCGCTGCCCTTCATCCTGATCCGGCCCGCTCATGGGGTCTGTGCACCTGAGTTCTCACATGGGAGCTTGAAGGGGTCTGCTTGGGGCGAGTATCGGCCGTCGGTCGGGCGGCAGGGGGAAGGGTGGCCTGGGCCCTCCCCTCCCCCCTCATCCTCTCCTTTCCCCCCACCTGCCTACCAGAGGACCACTTGGACCTCCAGCCTTGCTGAGCGGCGACCATGGGCAGAGACCGGGCACCAAAAACCCCGCCACGCAGACAAAAATGGATTGGTTTACGACCATGGACTCCGGGGCGACGGGGGGGACCGCGGACAAAGACGCCCCCTCCGCTACAGACTTGTCCACTATCCTTCAAGCCATCTATACCTCGCAATCCTCGGTGGAGGGCAAGATTGCTGAAGTCCGGGTCGACATGACCCTTATCCGGCAAGACCTCTGCAATGCTACGACCCGGACTAAGGAAACGGAATCCCGATTATCCACTGTAGAGGATGATGTCCACCAACTCAAAGACCAGATTGCTCGTCTCCAGACTCATACCCAAGAGCTCCACCGACGGGCTGAAGATGCCGAAAACAGGTCCCGGCGAAACAAACTCCGCCTGGTGGGGTTTCCGGAGGGTGCGGAACAAGGCCGGGCAGCTGACTTCACCGAACGTTGGCTGCGCTCATGGATGCCCGAGGGCTCCGTCTCCCAGTGGTTCGCAGTTGAGCGGGCGCACCGCTCTCTTGCGCCCAAACCACCACCGGGTGCGCCCCATAGGCCGATAATAATGCGGATCCTTAACTTTAGGGACCGGGACTCCATCCTGGCCGAAGCCCATAAGCAGCCACACCTCAAGTATGCAGGCCAGACGATCATGATCTTCCCCGACTACACTCGCGAGGTCCAGGGCCAACGTCGCTCGTTTGGAGAAGTTAAACAAAAGATGCGTGCCCTCAACATCCAGTACAGGCTCCTCTTCCCGGCCCGCCTCCGGGTTGGGTTTCAGAACAAGACCCTCTTCTTTGACTCCCCTGAGGAGGCCTGGACATGGGTGACGGAGGAACGCCCCATAAGGCTCAACGCCCGGAGTCCATCACACGGTGGCAGTGCCGGAGGTGCCCGCCGGGGCCTGCCTGCCCCATGACCGCAGTGCAACCGCTCATGCAGGAGACGGGGTCCAAGACGGGCCAGTTCGGACTCACCACTGGGTTCCTCTCGTCATCCGATGTCCGGAATGCCCCCGAGGGATCCCCTCGCTGGGCGGCGGGCTGGCTCTTCAGGCAGCTCGGACCCCGGGAACGCCTCACCCCACCCATTGCTGTTGGACCTGGCAGACACGGACCTCTCCCGCAGCCCGACTCTTCCCACGGGGCCTCCTTGAGCCCACCATGACCTTCCGGCCACAGCCGGTTTCGCAACCCTGATGCTGCGCTTGAACTTCTTATCATTCTATCTCCCGATGGACACTGCCACTGAACATCTTGCTATGAGGAGGGGTCCTCCACGATTCCCCATTCCCAAGCGTTCTAGTTTGGTCCTTTTTTCAGTTTTCCCTAGTTAGGGCGACAGATGCTTCCGTTCCTGAAGTATAGGGAGGGTGTTGGGTTGGGGGGGACCGTTGTCCCGGGCTTTCTTTGTCACGTATTCTTTGCTATACTAGCGTCTTTGACCAACAGCACGATGACCGCACACGCAGCAGAGACCGTTGTCCCGGCTCTTTGCCGTCACATGTCGTACACCACACTCGCATCCTTGACCGCATGCGTAGAGAGCGTGCCCACTGTCAACCCTGTGGGGTTCCTCCCAGTGCCTCACTTGGACAGCACACTTCACCTGCACCTTTCTCCCCCTCAAGATGTCTCCTCCTGCGCACGCGTCCCCCATAACCGACATCCACACAGGGAAGGGGTCACTCCACGTAATGTCCTGGAATGTTAACGGGCTGCTAGATAGGGTCAAGCGAACAGCGGTCCTACGATATGCACAGCGCCACACTATTGATGTACTGCTACTCCAAGAAACCCACCTGGTGGGCAACAACTGCCCCTTCTTGGCGCGCTATGGCTACGATCGGATCTGGCATGCTGGCTTTGCTAGGGGATTGAGAGGTGTTGCCATTCTTGTGTGCCGCGCCCTCCCTTTCACTCTCCGTAAGGTCACGGTGGATCCCCAGGGTTCCTATGTGGCCCTGGAAGGGACCGTGGGGGACCGAGTCCTGAACTTGCTATCTGTATATTCTCCACCGTCGCTGATGGCTCCCACACTCAAACGACTTGCGGGGTTGATCGCCGCCCTGCCTCCAGGTATGACCATTATAGGGGGAGACTTCAACACAGTCATGGATCCTGCCCTCGATGCGGCCGGGGAACCCTCGACCTCTAGGATCTCCCAGGCCAAGTTTTTATCGAATTGGGCGACCGCCCTAGGGGTCTGCGACGCATGGCGATTGTGGCATCCCATGGCCCGACACTATACCCACACCTCGGCAGCTCACCACACTCATGCACGACTTGACTACATTTTTATGCCGGCCCTAGATTGTCGGCTGATTGCAGAGGTGACCATACTCCCCAGAGGTATATCCGATCACTCTCCGGTGACGATGAGGGTAGGTGATCTCCCGGATTCTTTGCGCTCGATTTGGCGGCTGAACGCCTGGTTTCTCCAGGACCAAGACTTTTGTGACTCAGTGGGCAGCGAGCTCCGTCACTACTTCACTGCCAACCAGGGCTCCATTTCCTCCCCTGGTACCCTGTGGGAGGCCGGTAAGGCCACTATTCGCGGTTTCGCTAAGGGACAGCTTAAACTTAAACGAACCGCGCAGGACTCCCGGCTCACTCTCCTGGAAGCCCAAGCCACCTTGCTCGAAGGTCAGCCACCCGAAGGACGGACCGAGGCAATGGACAGGAGACTGGCATTCCTGCGTGATGAGATCCGACAGACCTCCCTGGAGGCTGCCAGACTGTTATGGCGGTCCTCGGTGGCGCGAGTCTACGGGTGGGGGGACAAGAATGGGAAGCTCCTCCATAGGCTGGCCACGTACCCGATGGCCAACCGCATCATTCCTGAGGTGCTATCTCCAGATGGCGAGGCCCAGCGGTCCCCGGTGGCGGTGGCCCAATGTTTCGCTACATATTATGCCACCCTCTACACCGAGCAGCCCCCCACTCTCCCCCTTTCGGACTTGCTCCGTCGAGAACGGATATCTCTCCCGCGACTTAGTGCACCCGAGGCAAAGGTGCTGGATCTCCCGATTACCCCGGAGGAGGCCCACGAGGCAATCTCCCACATGGCCTCCGGTAATACCCCGGGGCCAGACAGAATCCCACAGGAGTTTTACGCGATCTATCGAGACACGTTGGTTCCCCACCTCCTTGCGTTATACGCGGAGGCGGCTGATAAAGGCTTGTTCCGCACCGAAACCGACATGGCCACCATCATGGTGATTCCCAAGTCTCAACCCCCATCGGAGCACTGCTCTGATTATCGTCCTATTTCGCTCATTAATTCGGAGCTGAAAGTGTTTGCCTCCGTTTTGGCCAACCGCATAAGGCCGTGCTTGACCAAATTAGTTCATCCTGACCAATGCGGCTTCATGCCATCGTGGGGCACCAGACACTGCCTCAGGCGCCTCCACCTCGCACTAGCGAACCGCCAGCGCTTGACTCCATATTTGTCCCTTCTCCTTGTTGACTTTGAGAAGGCTTTTGATTCAGTGGACTGGCGGTACCTGGATGCAGTGTTGACGGAAATGGGATTTGGGCCGACCTTTTGCAAATTAGTGAAGACACTGTATTGCCGGCCGAGAGCCCGGGTGCTGGTCAACGGAGCGCTGTCGCAGCCCTTCCTCATCAGAAGGGGTATGAGGCAGGGATGCCCCCTCCTCTTTGCCTTGGCAATGGAGCCATTGGCGTGTCTCATACAATCGGACGAGTGGATTATGGGGTGGAAATGGCCTGGACTAGAGGAGGACAAAATCGATCTCTACCCGGATGATGTCCTCCTATATCTGGCGGAGCCCGCGCAGTCGGGACCCCGGTGCCTCTGGGCGCTGGACCTCTTTGAAAAGACCTCTGGTCTTCGGTTGAACCCCACTAAGTCCGACCTGGTCCCACTGCATCTCTCAAGGGAGTGCTTTGAATGGCAGTCCGCGATACCCCTTCGATGGCAGTCCTTCAAGTATCTTGGAATCTGGGTGGCCCTCCTCCCAGACCTCACCTGGGCGCTCAACGTCACTACCCTAGTGAAGAAGGCTCGAGCTGACCTCCTCCGATGGCAATCACTGCCATTGAACCCTATGGGCAGAATAGCCCTCTTCAAAATGATGATTTTACCCAGGTTCCTCTACATGCTCCAGAACACACCCCTTCCCTTCTCACGTGCGTGGTTCCGGGAGATGGACAGCCTGGCCAGCAAGTTCCTGTGGAGGGGGGGTAGACCCCCTCTGGCCCTCTCTCAATGCCGGATCCCGCCCTTTGACGGCGGTCTGGGGATGACGAACCTGTATCTTTATTATTTAGCCACTCGGCTCCTTACTCTACATGATTGGTTCAACGGTGGCTGGTCGGACCCGGCATATCGACTGGAGCTGCACACACTAGGTCTGCCCACCATTCAGGGGATGCTATATGGAAACACCGTCCCCAGAACCCTGCCCGAGGTCACGCGTGGGGTACTCCTGGCCTGGCGGGCCTCTCTGCGTCACACCCACTGGTCGGGTACACTGACCCAATACACCCCGCTTTGGCGAGGCACCCAACTCCGGGAGGTCGCTTGCCTCTCTGGTTTTAGAGCATGGGACCTAATCGGGATCTCGCAGCTGGGGGATGTCTGGAAGAGGGACGACATGCGTACCTTTCAGGACCTTCAACACATGTACTCCCTACACACCTCCCAGTTTTTCCGCTACCTGCAGTTGCGCCACGCTCTTCACTCACACGTCCCAGCGGGTACATCTATACCCGAATACAGCCTGCCTGAAGCCCAGGTTATGACTGGCAACTTGGGGAAAGGGGTATTTCCCGTATCTACCGCTCCCTCACGAATAATACCCCCAATACACTATCACGGCTCAGGGACAGATGGGAGGGATTCCTTGGGTCCTTAGATGATGAGGATTGGAGGGATGCGTTGATGGCCCTTAGAACAATCACTACCTCAGCGCGGCTTTGCCTGGTTCAGATATACTACTTACATGCCGCTTATCTCACACCGCAGTGCCTCCACCGTGCTGGGCTCCATCCCGGGGCATCCTGTCCACGCTGCAACCACCCACAGGCCGATTTCTTTCATATGGTATGGCTTTGCTCTGTGATCAACCCCTTCTGGGAATCGGTGTTGGGGGAACTTACCGAGGTCCTAGGCTGGGAAGTACCTTTGAACCCAATGAATGTACTCCTGGGAATTACTGATGGACTGGACGGTTCTAGAGCTGAAAAACTTTTTCTGAATACAGCCATGATGGTGGCCAAGAGGGACATTGCGGCGAACTGGCTGAGCTTGACCGCCCCCGCCATGTCACGGTGGCGCAGGGGGGTGGACTGATGTGCGGCGCAGGAGCGACCCCTGTACGAGGCCAGGGGATGTCCGAGGAAATATCGCAAGGTATGGGGTAAATGGTTGGGGGTGATAGAGGAGAGATTGAGACCCCAATATTGGGCATTTGCCAAATAGCCAGATAGGCTGTATGAAAAGAAAATACTGCTGCCTGTGACCAGGACTGGGGGCCGAGGCCTGCTAGTCTCCTTGCTGGGTCAGGGAACATCATCCAGGGAAAACCAAGATCACCAGCACCTACCTGAGTGCCAAGACCAGTGTGCCCTGTGAGGAAGAGGAGAGCGTTGGAGGGAGTGAGGTACAGCGGCTGAGCCCTAGAGAGAGGACTACCTGAGCGAGTTGTGAGGAGAATTGCTGCGCATGATCGGGTTGTTGTCAGTGTGAAGAAATGGTCCAGTCACCCCCGTATGCTGAGAGGGCTGCAGTGATCTAAGCCGTATGTGAAGCACCATGCAGGAAGCACCAGGACCACACCACAGTACCGTGGTGATTCTGTATGTTCGAGGGGGCCACCGTTGAACTTATTTGGTTTAGGAGCATGAGACTTGTGTCCGCCGAGATCAGCGATCCCGTATGCCAGGATAGGCCTCTGTAGTGAGGCTGATCGTATCGCAAGAGTCTGGGCCACAGCAACCCCATATGGCAGGAGGTGCTGCTGGTACCTGTGGGGCTAAGTATTCAGGTCGTGGCCCAGACAAGAGGATTATTGCCATGATTGGCGAGTCAAGCCCACCAACTGCACCTGATTGATTCCCCGAAGATCGCACGGGTGCCACCGAAGACATTGCACCCTCTCTGGAGCTCCAGTTGGAAGGCCGGAGAACCCCCCTTCCACCGGCAGAGGAAGAGTGTCTTACCTTGTGTTGGCCAAGAGGTAGCAGCTCCGATCGTGGATGAGCCAGCAATACTGCTTAGAGTAGACAGCCTGTGCCTGCCAGGCGCTGCTGCATGAGCTTTGCGCGGCCTGTCTTCACAGAACAATATCTGGACTCGAGTGTCCACAGAGAAGGCACTCGCTGCACCGCTGAACACTTCCATATCAACGGAGCTGGTAAGAATGGAACTTAGTCTGTGGGATCCCAGAGGACTCGCTGCTAACAGTGTTGCGACACCATAGACACTTTTGACTAATAACCAAGGAGTCAAATGGGAACTCCTGAGTATGACCTACTAGTACATTGTCCCTGGATGGGACCACCAGTGAATGGGGAATAACCCCAAACACATTACAAGAAAGAGGGTGGTGCAGGGATTTACCTGACAACTACTTTAGTCCCGACCTCAAGGGGAGTATGTTATTACATATGAGTATCGTTATTCCTTTGCATGTGTAGAGTGAGAAATAAAATACTTCTTTTTCTTATAAAAGTAGGTATTGGACTGGAAATTGTTTTATTGTTTGTACTGTGTGCACGTTGGATTATGAGTCCTGTTCACTTACTGAATGTATACTCCCCCCCTCTCCTAGGAGCCTTTGACTGCTGATCTACAGCTACCACGGAGAGTCAAGTGCAGAAGGGGTACTTGGCCAAGTTTCTCAGGATCCATAGTAGGTCGGGCCGCAGGACATCAGGAGTAAAAGGCCTAAACCACCACAGTTGGTCCGAGTTGTCCCAACGTGTCCCATGGCCCTCTGAAAGGGGTTCTAACAATTGGCGCCAAATGTGGTACACCTTACGTTTAGGCGACGAGGAAACAGAAATTGACATTGGCCATTTCCAATCTGTGCCAGTACTGCAATAAGTTTCATTCTTTGTCTTCTACATGCAAAGGCAACCCACATAGGCAATGGCAAACACAGGTTTAGAAATTGACCTCAGCACCATGTCCATAGATCAAATTAAGGATTTATGTAGGGATAGAGGATCTAGGATACCCAGGAGTAGGGACAGAGAGGTAATTATTTCATTAGGGCCCAGTTTGAGATACCAGTTGAAAGGGAGGAGGCTGTGGCTGAATCTAGGAAGAGAACCATGGTAGGAACCCAGTAAGAGAGTGCTGTGTATCCAGGCTCTAGGATCCCCTTAGCATAGATATATTCCAGACACACCGAGTGTGTCCCCTAATTTTACAGAGTTTCACCAAAACACTACCCACCTTTAGTTGCTAGTGTATCTCAGGTGTGTACACCACCTTGAATTTGTAGGATACCACTGTCACCAATTCAAGGAACAAATCCTTTGGGTGGGTTCATGAGCTTGCAGTTGGCACTTCAGAAAGCTAAGGCTGAAGAAGATTGGAAAGGTAGAGAGCTTTAGTGAAAGAAGGTAAGGCTAGCTCACCAGGAACAGGAGGAGCAGAGGAGGGAGAGACAGGAAGAATGGGCCCAGGAAGAGAAAGTGTGAGAAAGAGAGTAGAAACAGAGCGCAAGGGAGGAAAAGCAAAGAGTGGGAGGAGAAACAGAAGGGAAGAGAGCTGAAAAGGGAAACAATAGCCTTTGAGAGAGAGAAACGTAGGATGGCTGCAATGACAACACTATCTGGGATAAGTGACACTACTTACAGTTTGCGACAGGTTGTGGCCAAAGTTCCAAAAGATCTTGTGCATGTCTATGTGGAAGGTCAGGATATTTTGGAATGGTTTGTGAGCTTTGAGGTCCCTTGTAAAGCACAGGCCTTAAATAAGATGTCTAAGGCAGCTGTCTTAATGGACCGCATGCCATTGGATGGGACAGCCGTCATTTAGAGGATGCCTGTGGCAGACCAGAAAATCTATGAGCGAATGAAGGAAGCTCTCATTAGGTGGCTTGGGCTGAAGCCAGCTCAATACCTGCAGAAATTCCATGACTGCAAGAGAGAGAATGGTGTTCCATTTGAGAGTTGGATTCATGGTGCATTGTATTATTGAAATGAGTGGTTAAGAGGGATGGAGGCCAAAGATTTTCAGTCCTTTAACCAGTTGATGGTGACAGAGTGACACAAGGAGGAGTGCTCTACCCTACCCAGGCAATACTTCTCTGATCTGACAGAGAGGGATTCAACAAAACTTACAGTGTTAGCTGATAAGTGGTTGGCTAAAAGGGTTCACAAAGGGCTAGAGCAGCATAGTTCTAAGCCAAAGGGGGAGAACTCCTCCCACAGACTGTTCCAGACCAGAGGATAAGTGCCAGGGTAAGTCTCATGGGACTCAAGGAGGACCCAGAAAACATGGTAATGGTGTGTCTGGGAGGGAGCATCATGAGAAGGGAAGGCAAGGAAGCCCTTCTATGTCCACGGTGATGACTTGTTTTAAATGCCACAAGGTGGGACATTATAAGCGAGATTGTCAAGAGAAGGAACTTGACTCAGCAACACCTGTGATAGCAAGTATGTTACACATGGGTGAAGGTACCAAAGAGGGAACAGTTATACTCAACCTAGTAGCTATGGACATTTGGGAGAGGGACCCAGATGCTCTGTAGCACATTTATCCCAACACAATGTGATTTGGGCGGGAAGTTAATATCAATGGGAGGAAGTGCCTGCCCTGAGGGATACTGGAGCCTTCTGCACTATGGTTGAGAGGCAGTACTTTAAGCCTGAAGAGATATTCCCTGGACCCAAGGATACAGGATTGGTAGCCAGTGGAGTAGGCATGGAGTAGCTGCTTGGCAGGGTTGAGATTAAGCTAAATGGCAAGGCGGCCATGATTGATTTCAGGGTAAGGGAAAAGCAAGGAGCTGGATGTCTCTTGGGCAATGATTTAAATGCTCCTGGCTTGGTGCCAGGACCAGAACCCATTATGGCTTGGACAACTTCAGCTGTGTTAACCAGACCATCAGCTGCACATCAGCCTCAGGGTGAGGCTAAGATCATCTCTGATTTGCAGGGACCAGGACAAGGTAGTTTTCAGGGAAGTGCAGACTCCGGGAAGGCAGTGGTTGTGGAGGTCATTGCTTCTGCTCCAGAGGGAGAGGGGGATGCAGCCCCCAAAGTGGACCATTTGCTGGAGTCTGAGTCACTTCCAGAGCTGCAGGGTTTGCTAGCTGCTGTAGGACGTACCCAGGAAGATTTCCGCAAGGCACAGGAGGAGTGCCCTACACTTGTGGGATTTCAAAAGGAAGCCCAGGATCAGGACAGCAAAGGAGTGGTCAGAAAACACTATGTTCCCTGGGAGGAGGGTGTACTCTATAACGAACCAGTAAATCCTGAGCCAGGAACTAGTAAGAGGCTAGTGTCACGCAAGCCACTCACCTGTTTTTTCCACACTCTTCTTGAACGACGACCGAACCCCTATCTCCCCTGCAACTCCCCAAACCGCAGAGGTAATAGTTCACTCTGAAATCTGGAAAGTTCCCGGGGGAAAGGGGGATGGGAATTAAAAGGACAAGAAGAAAAACACTCTCTGGATTCTCGTACTTGGTTTGCCCTGGCGACTCTTCGCTTGCGTCTGTATACTGTGCAGTGGATAGACTGTTCCTGAGTTTCTGCACCCGGGATCTAATTAACAAATAGACCATATATTAGGTATAACATCAATTAAAGATTTGTCAATAAACATACACTTAAATGAGCATTAGCATATTCATATCATTACCTAAATATAATAAGTTGCCCTCCTAAACGTTTAGCAAGAGTGTCTAATATTAAGCGTTGTGATTTCTCTTATTCCTGTAAAAAAAGTAAACATAATATGTAACAATCGTCTTAAAGAGAATGCCTGTTAAACAGCTTTGGATATTTGTCCTCTTATACAATGTACTATACCTTTTAGAAGTGGTAATTACTCTTACCACTTGCTTCGTAAGGTTCAGAGTATGCAAATATTGGTTAAATGTATAATGAGCAACAAGCTTGAAAGAATAATGTCCTTGCGTTGATTTTGCAGTTTTTGTAACCAATCACAAACATCCAATGATTGTTTCTTTCTGTTCTTGGAAACCGAGTCTTTGGCGCTCCATAAAACTATAGTATAATGCTGATTCAAATAAGTCAGAATGAACTCACCAATAGTCTTCTTATTGAGCGCTACAAGGCCTTGTAATCACTTGTCACTTATCTCTTTTCTTTGTCTTTGTTTTTGCAGGATCGGTGACCCGGAAGCGGAAGAAGGTCCTCGGCTGAACGGGAGAGGGAGACGTCATGTCAGAAGCCGGAGAGGAGCCGAGGGAAGCAGCCGATGACGTTGAAGCGGACGGAGCCAGAAGACGCGCTGCGTCCGATGCGGGAGAAACAGGTAAGGGCTTTTCTAGACGAGACCAAGCATTGCCAGCTGTACGCGAGCGGTTTAAATACCTTTCCGCCGCTCGCGTATGCCGCATGAGAAGTGAGCGTTGCTGCCAACACGTGAATGTTAATGTTCAACATTCACGCGTATAGCGCGAATAGGAATACTAAAACGGAGACACGTGAAATGCTAATTCCAACTATTAAGCAGAGCGTGCTTGTGCTTTGACAGTTGGACAACAGGTGCTTTTTGGCAGTTACTCATGTGTTCTTCCTCGTGCCTGAATATTCCTTTTTATGAAGGAAAAGAGGACTTTCACAAGATTTAGTTAACCAGTTTACAATATTAAATCTCAAACCAAATCTTAGTAATAAAGAACAGCATACACATCCTGATCATGATTCCTTTTCATATAAACAAAAGAGCAATCATAATGGATTTTTAAGAGGGCATAGCATGGGTGGGGTTGGGGTTTTGGATAGTCATGAAAGTTCTTCCCCGCAAAGGTCGTCCTATAGGTCGGGGTTTGTTTGGATGAAGGGCGTGAAAGAGTCTAACTAATTTGGGAGCGTTTACATTAGATGCCGGTTCCCAAGATCTCTCAGCAGCATCATAACCCTTCCAATCTATTAAATAATGTAATTTCTGATTAATTATCTTGGCGTCAAGGATTCGATTGACCTCATACTCTAAATGATCGTTTACAATAATTGGAGGGGGAGGATTATCTTTTCTGGTTCCAGGGTTATGAGGTTTTAGTAAGGATACATGGAAAACTGGGTGGGTTTTATACTCAGGTGGTAAGGACAACCGGATAGATACTGGGTTCAAAAATTTTTGAATGGGAAATGGACCTATGAAACGGGGTTGTAATTTCCTAGGTCCATCTAAGTGGATATTTCGAGTGGATAGCCATACCAGGTCCCCAATCTTATAAGATGGCTCGGGGGTTCGATGTTTATCTGCCTTTTTTTTAGCAACTAGTTTACTTTTTGCTAAACAATTCCGAGCCTTTTCTTGGAAACGCTGTAATTCTTTGATCTTTTCAGACACAGCTGGCATTACTTCTTGATGAAAAGATGTTTGTATTGGGATACATCGGGGATGGTAACTAGTCATAAAATAAAATGGTGAACACCCTAAGGCTGAATGTACACTGTTATTATATGAGAATTCTGCCAGAGGTAACACCTTATCCCATTGGGAAGTCAGGGTAGCTAGAAAACATCGTAAAGATTGTTCAACATACTGGTTGACCTTTTCTGTTTGGCCATCCGTTTGAGGATGGAAAGCTGATGACAATGCCACTTCAATGTCCAGTCGTTTACACAAACTTTTCCAGAATTTGGAAATGAATTGTGGACCTCTATCGGAAACAATTTTACTCGGCAATACATTCAACTTGACAATATGCTGGATAAAAATATCACAAAACTCTATTGCAGTAGGCAATTTTTGTAGCGGAATAAAATGGCCCATTTTTGATAATGAATCCACAACCACCAGAATAGTTGTAAAACTGTTTGATAAGGGCATATCGGTGATAAAGTCTACACTGATAGCGTGCCATGGGACTGGTGGAATAGGTAACGGCTGTAAAAAACCAGCAGGAGCTATGTGTTGTGATTTATTACGAGCACAAATGGGAAGTTTTTTGACATAATCCTGAATATCTTTTCTCATAGTAGCCCACCAAAAGTTTCGGGAACATAATTCTATTGTCTTTTGCATACCAGGATGATCAGTTAGACTAGAATCATGATGCCACATTATGATTTGTTGTCTTTATTTTTCTGATGGAATAAACATTTTGTTATTATGAAAATAAAACCCATCAGTAATTGAATTGTGTTTCTTTTGCAACCACGTGTCTTTATGAATTTTTTGAGATTCTATTTTCACTTCTGTCAAAAAGATAACAGACTGAGTTGTTGCTACTATCTTATCAATTGGTATGATATTCTGTGCTGGTTGTCTCTGATTTTGTGACTCATTCTCGTGTAAACGAGAAAGGGTATCTGATAGTAATTGCTTCTGCCCAGGTCGATAAGTGATTAAAAAATCTAATTCACTGAAGAATTGTAACCACCTCATTTGTCTTGGTGTCAAAGCCTTTATAGAAGTAAAGAACTGTAGATTCTTATGATCTGTATAAATTGTCACTGTATGTTTAGCACCAAGCAAATTATGTCTCCACTCAGAAAATACATCTTTAATAGCTAGTAATTCACGCTCGGCAATAGTGTATTTTGTTCAGCTGGTAATAATTTACGTGAAAAGTAGGCTAAAGGATGAAGATGCCCCGTGTTTGGGTCTTTCTGCATTAGAACCCCTCCTACAGCAGTTTGAGAAGCGTCCGCTTCGACAATGAAAGGTTGGTCAGGATTAGGATGGGTAAGTACTGGAGCTGTAGTAAAGGCCCTTTTTAATTCTAAAAATGCCTTATCAGCTTCTTCATTCCAATGAAAGTTTTGTCCTTTTTTTAACAACTGGGTTATTGGAGTTACTATTCTGGAGAAATGTGCAATGAAACATCGGTAAAAGTTCGCAAATCCTAATACCTTTTGGACTTC
The DNA here is from genome assembly GCA_963921515.1 of Calotriton arnoldi. Taxonomy (NCBI): domain Eukaryota; kingdom Metazoa; phylum Chordata; class Amphibia; order Caudata; family Salamandridae; genus Calotriton; species Calotriton arnoldi. Next base: position 401,589 of record CAWUFW010012832.1, on the reverse strand, counting down.
TTTTACGGAAGTTGGAGTGGGCCAATTAGTTATTGCTTCAACCTTTTTTGGATCCATTTCTATTCCCTTTGGTGACAGAAGGTATCCTAAAAACTCCACTGAGTGGGCATGAAATACGCATTTCTCAATTTTAGCAAACAACGAATATTCCCTTAGTCTTTGCAAAACTGTTCGTACATGGGATACATGCTCTTCCTCATTTATTGACAAAATCAGTATATGGTCTATATAGACAATAACAAAGATATCCAATAGGTCATGAAAAACTTCATTTATTAAATACTGAAACGCTGCCGGGGAGTTACATAACCCAAACGGCATTACAGTATATTCATATAAGCCAAATTTGGTACGAAAGGCGGTTTTCCATTCGTCACCCTCGCGCATGCGTATTAAGTGATACGCCCCGCGTAGGTCTAGTTTAGTATAGATGGTAGAACCTTTCACCTGGTCTAATAGAACTGGAATTAATGGCAAGGGGTAACGATTTTTAATGGTAGCCTTATTAACCACGCAATAATCAATGCACGCTCTTAAATCGCCGGATTTTTTAGCCACGAAAAAAAGTGGGGAGGACACAGGAGAGGTTGAGTGTCGAATAAAGCCTTTCTCAAGTAACTTATCAAGATAGCTCTTTAGGTATTGATTTTCAGGCTCAGTGAGGGCATAAATATGACTACAGGGTAAGGGAACTCCTGGTATCAGGTCAATCCTGCAATCGTACACTCTGTGAGGTGGAAGTTGAGTGGCCTGTATTGGATCAAACACATCGGCAAAATCCTTATATTCATTAGGTAAGATATTCTGCTCAATATGCGTAGTAGCACAGTGTAAGGGGTAAATACGGTCCTTGGCCTCTTGGTAACAATGAGTCCGGCAAAAGGTGGAGTCCAAGCTTACTGTTCTTTGCACCCAATCTATTCTAGGACTATGTTTTTCAAGCCAGGGTATTCCTAAAATAATTCCAAAAGCAGGAGTGTCTATTAGGTTGAAAATTATTTGCTCAGTGTGACCATTTTCACTTACAATGGTCAAAGGTACAGTATGAAATCGAATTAGACCAGAGGATAGAGCGGAGCCATCCACGACTCTCACAGGTTCTGGTTCTACCTTTGCTACATGGGAAATACCTAGTCTCTTGGCTAGATTGATATCAAAAAGCTCCCAGTTGCTCCTGAATCCACTAGAATAGATAAAACATGTCTTTGTTGTATAGTTACAATGACAGTCATTAAAATCATCATGTGTCTGGCTACGTTTTTGTTAACATTGTGAACATCTTTAGAGATCTTAATTTTGGATTTTCTCAAAGAAACAATCTCAGTTTTCTTTGAGAAAATCAGTTTCCCACTTCAGATTGATCAGTCAGGGCAACTTCTTTCTTTCTCTTGGGTTTAATTGTACATTCCTTGGCGAAATGCCCTGGCTTCCCACAATACAAGCACAATTTTTCCTTACGTCGTCTTTCTTTTTCATCAGGAGACAGTGGACCTTTGATACCACCTATTTGCATGGGTTCCGGTTCAGTGGTTCTTGGTTCTTTATCTTTTTTCTCTGCTTTAAACACAATTGGTCTAGAATCTGTTTTAGGTTTCTCGCTTTTTCTTTCTTGTATACGGTGGTCAAGTTTTACCACAAGATCAACAAATTCCCCGTAATCGGCAGGTAAGTCAACAATGTGGGCCAATGAGTCTTTTAAATCTTCTCTGAGCCCCCTATAAAATAACGAAGTTCTTTTCTCTTCAGGCCAGTGGGTTTCGGACAAAAGACGATTAAAGGTTGTTATATAAGTGAGTAAATCTTTAGTCCCTTGACGAAGATTTAGAAGTTCATTATCACTTGATTGTACAAAAACGTGACAAGCAAAAAGACGTGTCATTGTTTCCTTGAATGTGTTAAAATTTTGTAAAAGAGGATCATCATTATCTACAAGGGGAATAGCCCAATCGGCTGCTTCTCCGCCTAAATAAGATATAATAAAGGCTGTCTTGGCTGAGTCTGTATTAAAGACCTGGGGTTTACAAAGAAAATGCAGTTGACATTGACTCATGAAAGATGCGAAACGAGAACTTGCTCCTGAGAAGCGTTCTGGGTTGGCTAGAGGGAGAGGAGTAGGAGTTAACACTGTAACTTGAACATTTGCATCTGCCTGTTGAGTAACTGGATTTAAAGGAGAAAAGGTTGGGGGGCCGAACTTAGGTGGGGCCAAAATGGGACGTTTATCAGGTGTCTTTGGCTCTCTCCATTGTGTAAATCCTGCTCTACTTTTTGATAATTCTTCCCTGAGTAAATGGTTCTCTTGTCTTAACTGCTGCATCTCTAATTGGAGGTTCCTAATAACATCAGAAAGTTCTGACGTATTGTCAGTGAAATCCATGTTCGTTAGTCGTTAAGAAGAGCTATATGTGTGGCTTGGTCTTCTGTCACGCAAGCCACTCACCTGTTTTTTCCACGCTCTTCTTGAACGACGACCGAACCCCTATCTCCCCTGCAACTCCCCAAACCGCAGAGGTAATAGTTCACTCTGAAATCTGGAAAGTTCCCGGGGGGGAAAGGGGGATGGGAATTAAAAGGACAAGAAGAAAGACACTCTCTGGATTCTCGTACTTGGTTTGCCCTGGCGACTCTTCGTTCGCGTCTGTATACTGTGCAGTGGATAGACTGTTCCTGAGTTTCTGCACCCGGGATCTAATTAACAAATAGACCATATATTAGGTATAACATCAATTAAAGATTTGTCAATAAACATACACTTAAATGAGCATTAGCATATTCATATCATTACCTAAATATAATAAGTTGCACTCCTAAACGTTTAGCAAGAGTGTCTAATATTAAGCGTCGTGATTTCTCTTAGTCCTGTAAAACAAGTAAACATAATATGTAACAATCGTCTTAAAGAGAATGCCTGTTAAACAGCTTTGGATATTTGTCCTCTTATACAATGTACTATACCTTTTAGAAGTGGTAATTACTCTTACCACTTGCTTCGTAAGGTTCAGAGTATGCAAATATTGGTTAAATGTATAATGAGCAACAAGCTTGAAAGAATAATGTCCTTGCGTTGATTTTGCAGTTTTTGTAACCAATCACAAACATCCAATGATTGTTTCTTTCTGTTCTTGGAAACCGAGTCTTTGGCGCTCCATAAAACTATAGTATAATGCTGATTCAAATAAGTTAGAATGAACTCACCAATAGTCTTCTTATTGAGCGTTACAAGGCCTTGTAATCACTTGTCACTTATCTCTTTTCTTTGTCTTTGTTTTTGCAGGATCGGTGACCCGGAAGCGGAAGAAGGTCCTCGGCTGAACGGGAGAGGGAGACGTCATGTCAGAAGCCGGAGAGGAGCCGAGGGAAGCAGCCGATGACGTTGAAGCGGACGGAGCCAGAAGACGCGCTGCATCCGATGCGGGAGAAACAGGTAAGGGCTTTTCTAGATGAGACCAAGCATTGCCAGCTGTACGCGAGCGGTTTAAATACCTTTCCGCCGCTCGCGTATGCCGCGTGAGATGTGAGCGTTGCTGCCAACACGTGAATGTTAATGTTCAGCATTCACGCGTATAGCGCGAATAGGAATACTAAAACGGAGACACGTGAAATGCTAATTCCAACTATTAAGCAGAGCGTGCTTGTGCTTTGACAGTTGGACAACAGGTGCTTTTTGGCAGTTACTCATGTGTTCTTCCTCGTGCCTGAATATTCCTTTTTATGAAGGAAAAGAGGACTTTCACAAGATTTAGTTAACCAGTTTACAATATTAAATCTCAAACCAAATCTTAGTAATAAAGAACAGCATGCACATCCTGATCATGATTCCTTTTCATATAAACAAAAGAGCAATCCTAATGGATTTTTAAGAGGCCATAGCATGGGTGGGGTTGGGGTTTTGGATAGTCATGACAGCTAGTGGTTCCATTAGTCTACAGGAACTTCCTATTGTCACAGGCCCATGAAGTGCCCATAGCAGGACACTCAGGGATTAGAAACACCTAAGATAGGGTTGACCCTCTGTTCTACTGGCCAGGGATGTGCAGAGACATCGAGAGGTTCTGTGAACCTGTTGAGCTTGTCAGATGAGTGATAAGACAGGAGGGAAGACTAAGGCACCATTAGTGCCTCTACCAGCTGTAGGTATTCCATTTGAGCGGGTGGGAATAGACATTGTTGATCCATTTGACGCCCTCACAGTTAGGCAACAAGTACATCTTGGTTGTGGTGGATCACGCTACCAGGTACCCTGAAGCTGTACCTCTGACGAGCATGACTGCAGAGGTGGTAGGGAGAGCTCTCCTAGGGATTTTTTCTATGGTCGGATTTCCAAGGACTGTAATTTCAAACCGGGGAACCAATTTCATCGCTTCTTATATGAGAGAAATGCGGGAGCAAAAGGGTGCGACATACCTTTTCTACCAACCCAAGAGGGGCAGAGAGGAATATTGGTCCAGATCAAACAAACGCAAAAAGTGTGCTGTTCCTGAATAATCTCAGGAGATGAGCCTATATTAAGGTACTGGATATGATCTGATTATCAAGGGTAGCTCCCTTTTAGGATCACTAGCCCTCACCCACCAATGGTGGCATGCTGCATCATTGGGCTGTGCTTTTCGTTGGGCTGGTGCGGCAATGCCCAACAGGCCCTTATGCTCCTAAAAGGGAGCTATCCTTGAAGACCAGGCCAGGTCCAGCACCTTAATATAGGCTGGTCTCCATAGATTATTATGGAATTTTTGGTTTGTGACATACCACTTCTCCGTGGCACACTACCCACAAACCAATAGTCTGGAGGAGTAGTTTAACAAAACACTGAAGAGCATAATAGGAACTCTATGAGAGGACCTTAGGCAGTAGTGGAATCTTCTCCTGCCATGCCACTTGTTTGCCTATCAAGATATTCCGCAGAAGGTAGTAGGGTTCTGTCCCTTTGAACGTCTGTATGGACACCCGGTGCAGGGTCCACTCTCTTTAGTAAGAAATGGGTGGGAAGGAACTTCAGAATCTCCACAGAAGGATGTGGTGGGCTTTGTGATTGGGCTCAGAACGTTGATGGTGCAATACTTGAGTCAGGCAAAAGAAAACCTTTAGGCTAGCCCAGCGATGATGAAGGAATAGTAAAACCTGAAACCGACACTGACTGGGTATCAAGAAGGCCAAGAGGTGTTGGTGCTGATGTTTATTTCTCCCAGGGCTTTGGAGGACAAATGGTGTGGTCCATACAAAGTAGTTCAGAAAGGATTTGAGATAAACTACTTGGTGAACACAGGAGCCACAAGAGAACACATGAGGGTGTTTCATGTGTACAGGCTGAAGCCTTACCTCTGGAGAGACGACACAGTGAATATCATGGCTATGGCAGATGTAGTTGAGGAAGATAGTGAGCCTCTTCCTGACTTGCTGCATAGTAACATGAATGATGGCACCGTGGAAGGGTTTAAGATAGCTCCTGAGTTAACTCCTGAGCAGCAGACAGAGTGTAGAGAGGTGTTGGGAAGGTTTGCCAACCTCTTCTCGCTGACTCCAGGGTTGACACCTGTCTGTGTACATGACATAGACATGGATGACAGTCTGCCAGTGAAGAGCAGAATGTACAGAATGTCTGACTGTGCTCAGGGATGCATGAACGTGGAAGTTGCCAAAAGGCTGGACCTGAGAGCCATATAGAGAGCTCGTTGTCCCTGGTCTAGTCCGGTAGTTCTAGTGTCAAAGCAAGGGTCTACTGGCTTGCGGTTATGTGTGAGCTACCGAGCTCTAAATGAGGTAACCCAAACCAATGCCCATCCAATCCTCCAGAGCAGATGAGTTTGTGGATCAGTCAGGTGCTGCAAAGTACTTGAGCACCTTGGATTTGACCAGTGGATATTGGCAGATCACTTTGGCAATGAATACTAAGGAGAAGACTGCATTTTCTATGTCAGAGGGGCTGTATCAGTTTAAGGTGATGCCCTTTTGGTTGAAAAATGCTACTGCCACTTTTCAGCACCTGGTGAACCATGTTCTTGCAGGATTGGAAAAGTTCTGTGTGGCCTACTTGGATGACATTGTGGTGTTCAGCAATTCATGGAAGGACCGTCTGAGGCAACTGGAACTGGTATTATCTAGGATGCACGAGGCAAAACTGACCATTAAGGCAATAAGTGTCAGGCGGGGCAGTCCTCTGTAGTCTACCTTGGGCATGGGGTGGGGAACTGTAAGATGTTCCCGCTGGATGCCAAGATTCAATATGTGATGGAGTGGTAGGTGCCTACTACCCATAATGAAGTGAGGACCTTTTTAGGACTCACCAGGTATTACAGGAACTTTCTTATGAACTATGGAAGTATAGGTGCCCCATTGACTGCTTTCACCTCTAGAAAGCAGCCCAGGAAAGTAATATGGACTGCAGAGTGTCCAAAAACATTTGAGGAACTGAATAAGACACTATGCCTTCACCAGTACTGAAAGCACCTCACTACAGTCAGCCTTTTGTTGTATAGACGGATGCCTCTGACAAAGGTGTTGGAGCAATGTTAGCTCAACTGGATGACGACAGAAGAGAGTGTCCGGTAGCCTTTATTAGTAGGCGATTATTAACCTGGGGGGGGGTGTCTGTTGGGAAGGAAAAGTCCTCTATATTGTCAAAGACGTATACCTCCTACCCTGAGTGCCCATCTGTACTGTTGTCTGGATCCCTAATGCTGTTTTTTTTGTCATAGGCGAACACCAATCATGCATGTGCACTATGACTTAGGTCTGTTTCACAGATTGTGGTCTTGTTGGACAAGTAGGGGCCCTCAAAACGCTACCCTCATAGTTGTGGAAGGCTAACGCCTTCACCAGGAGTTAAGCAGCACAAGCGCGGTGTTGTCAGCATACCGTGTAGTGAACACTAGTAGTGAACAGGACCTTTTTACCCTGGGTCACTAGAATGAGGCCTACAGGCTCACTCACCTTTTTAAAAGTTTCGCTGCTGTGTGCTTCACACATCCTTGGCCTACATCAGGTAGATGTGGAGTGCTGCGTAGCCCTGGAGTAGTGACTCTGCACCAGTGGTGGCTCACCCGCTATGGCGGAGGAGCATTGCGGCCCCCTTGCTGGCCAGCTGAGGAAAAGGAAAAATAAAATGATAATAATACAGTATTATTATCATTTTATTTTTCCTCTGGACGGCGCTGAGTCTTTGGGGGCGGGGCCATGCCATGACAGGCATGGAATGGGAGTGGTGGGCAGCACTGCTGTCAGTGTGCATGACGGTTTGACTGGCTATCTTAGGATGACCAAACCGTCATGCGCATTGACATCTCCCCAACCCGATCAGCATTGCCAGGTGGAGAGAACAGCAGGCGTAGGGCTCCCAGTCCCCTTTGGAGCACAAAACAAGCCCACTCAGGCCCATCCCAATCTCATGCTGGCCAGAATGAGAGAAGCGCTGGGATTGGCCGTGGGGAGTCTGGAGCCTCAGCACATACACAGCAGGAAGGAGAAGAGTGGCAGAGTGGTGATCGTCAAAGAGCAGGTAAGTTATGTTCTTTTTTGTTTGTTTATTTTGTCGTCCATCTGTCCCCTCACCACATACCCCTCCCCCGCCTCTCAGCCGCAAGACCAGCGGCTACTGCTCTGCACGCGATGCATGTGTGCCTAGGAAGGGTACAGTACAGGGATAGAGCAGTACTGTGTAGTACATGTGGGATTAGTGTATATGCTGAATGTATGTATGACTGTGAGGAATGCATGACATGAAAGATCTAGTGTTGTGCAGTGCAATGCGCAATGAGAGCATGTGCTGTGTGTAAGTGTGCTTGTGTGAAGCACAATACATGAAGGGTGAAGTGTTGTGCAGCGCGCGCATGGTGAGTGTGTGTGCTGGCAGAGTGTGTGCTTGCACATAGCACACCCTGGTACAGTATAGAAAAGATTCAATGCTGAACAGTGCACCCAGACTGAATGTGTGCACTTAATGTATACTTACTTGGATTGAAACAATGCATGGAGGTAACAGTGCTGGACAGTAAGGGCCCGTTTCACAAAGGTAAAGTTATACCAAAAGTCTAAGTTTAGACCAAAAGTCTAACTTGACTATTTTTCAGTATTCACAACGAGACTTACGAGTAGTATCTTTACGACTGCGCAGGTTTTGCACTTGGGACGACGGAAGTTCATGGTGGAATCTCTGCAGTAGGGGCTGAGAAAGTATAATTACACACACACCTGCAGACGATTTATGTCACCTGCAAAGCATGCACTGCAGACCACATAAAAGCAGCCCACATTCAAGGTTCTGTTTTTGCCAAACACATAAGTCATCTGCCTGCTCTCTGTCTTGCCTTGCCATCTGCTAAGCGTGAGCATGTTAAGTGTCAGGAAGAAGAAGAACTTCACAGGGGAGGAGACCCAGATGATAATTATATTTGCAGTGGAGAACTACAAAAAACAACATGGTCTGCCTCAATACCTCAGCAGTGCAACACAGAAAGAAGCCCTATGGCATCAGTTGGCTAATGCAGTCAGTGCACTGGGGGAGGATGTCCGGACCGTCACTGACATCAAAAAGAAGTGGCAGGATGAGAGAAGGCGGGTGAGGGAGAAGTTCACCAGGATAGAGGTGGCCAGATCACTCCCTGGTGGACACCACTTGAGATGGACGTCCTCTCCACCATGCACCCCCACCTGCTGCATGGGCTGCCTGTGAATAACAACCATAATGAGGTGCCAGGTATTATGTGATGATTTAAACAATTACTTTATTTGATAAATGTGTACTATAAACTGCAAATGTGACTTTGGAAGAGACTTCAAGTTTGTGCAAATATTTATGGTGATTTAGACTCTCATGTGTCTCATTTTGTCTATCACACTACAAGTCCCAGAATTCGATGTACCGGAAATGTTAACTTCCAATTTCTTATTCACAAACATTGGCCCATCTCTGCTGGTGATTTCAATTTACTCTGGTATATGGCACATGAAAATGTGCATGAATTAGTACCCATCACAGTTGTCGTGTAAATCCAATTGAGTAAATAAGTGAAAGATTGTACATAATCATCATTTGTTGGTATTGTCTGTTGACTTCTACATTTAAGTTCAACAAACAGCCAGAGTAGATCCACCCACTGGAGCAGAGGTTCCTGCACTTGAAGGAAGGCAACGTCATGGGGCAAATCAACCAATACCACCGGCACAAACAGGTAAGTAAATATGGCCAGAAGTGGGTCCCATGTACTACATTTCGATCAGACATCCCGTAGATATTTTATATAGAATCCATCAATAGTCTCACACATGTGAACTGAACTAGGATATGTTGTTTATAACATGTGTCAACTAGAATGTAAATTAAACTACACTCATATCATTTTAGGCCCTATGACTTTGGCCAGAAAAACACCTACTACAACGATCTCTGCTCCACGTATGGGTGTGACATGTTGTCAGGCACCACACACTGGGCGGATGGTAGACCCTGGTAGGTACACTAACAAATAACTTTATTGAAGGCTCATAGGGCTCCATGTATGAAGAATAGGAATAGCGATTTCCTAATTGCGATTTTCTCCAAAGCCCTCAAAAAAGCCCTGGTTATTGCAGTTGTTGCCATCTTGATTCGATTCAGTAACTTTACTCATGCACTACTGAATTTATGCGCCTTGATCCAGCATACATAGCCAAATGTCACTACTTGCACCCCCGTATCTACAGTAACAGCCTAGCGATATTTTTGACAGATATCTGGTATAATGACAGAATATTCAGAATTAAATAAAGAATAGATCTGATATTCTCTGCCAAGTATACATAAACTGAATGCTTTTTCTCCTTTTTCCTCTGCTTCTTTTCCCCCATGCCCCTTATCTCCCCCTTTTCCCAGATATTTGCATCTTTTATGTTTGTTTGATGACCGACCCTTTATTAAATACGTTCAAAAGGAATTTACTTACTTTTTAAAAAAGGTACTTACCAAGATGTATTACCATGAAATGTTGCATCTGTAATTTATCCATAGAGCGCTCCCTCATATACTAATGGCATAGCCTAACTCTATAATGTCATGGCCTCCACATTTATCCTTATAAACTTACCGTTGATTAATGACACACCTTAATAATAACTTGGAAGGATCACCAGAGTAAAATTAAATATGGACCTAAAATCGGAAGGCTCGCATGCAGAAACTACTAAACGTCGAAATCGCTACACTTCTTAAATTGTTCTTTCGCCAGCACTGTAAAACGCGCTCCTAACGTCGCTAACTCGACTCCCATCCCTTTTCTCACATTATTGTTCTTCTCACATCTTCTTGCGCACACTCTTTTTTCACACTTATCCTGGTCAGTTGCTTTCGGGCTCTTAGAATCTGCACTTTTAAATATTTTTAAATATTTTATACAGTCTCCACTCCTGAACTTCCCACACTGTGCACTCGGTGGTGTCTTATATCCGGTTCCTCAAATTACATTGATTTAAACTGTCAAATAACATCTATTGCAGCCTTGAGAAAGCCCTGGTCCCACTGACCATTTAGGGCGAAACACGTGTCGGCTGCTACAGTACTTACAATGTAACCCAAATAACACTCTGGAAAAATGAGGATGTAACCGATAATTCTGTTCGAGATGAGAACACAAAAAGAATAATACAATTTCTTCCAAAACTAACACAAACCAAATGTTTTTTTTTCTTGACTACTAAAGCATATGCCAATTAAGGGGGAGTACATGCTCAATTTATTCCGCACAGTTACATAAATGAGGCTGGTAAGGTCCAGTGCCTCGAGTGAATCTCCTCCATCTATCTAAACCTAATTTGGGCAACACCATCCGGGATCAGGATCCCTGGACCTTTCGTAATACTGGGAACGTCTGTGGGACCAGTGCCTGCTCTTAAAAATATTTTATCAGCCATTCTGAAAGGGAAGGGTTACCCTGGCGACCACTAACCATTTGCAAATGGATTACCACCAAGTTTGAGTTGGTGCTAAAGTGTAAATGCTTTGCGACTGCATTTTGATCACAAAACATTAGTGCATACCAATGTGAATCGTTATTTGGAAGGGATGTCCTAAGCATGCCCCTTCCAAATACTGAATCACAAAACCCAAATAGAGATTCGGTAACAAATTACCGAATCACAATTTGTGCTTTGTACATCCCAAAAAGCATTTTTCCGGTTGCAATTGGGCCGATTTGCAGACCAGAAAAATGCTTTGTACATGTGGCCCATAGTCTTTAATATTGGATGACATGTTAGCAGTATGGGGTGTGTGTCTAATATCCCTGTTGTCACTCATCTCCATATGCTCAGATATGGGTCATAAGAGTATACTACTTCATAACATGCTGGCTAATGAAAGGATGACTCTTCATTTAAATTGAAATAATACGGTATGTACCAAATTGCTCACGTCTCATCTAAAGAGGAGTAGCCCTAACTGTGTTCAAAGTGTATACCTATGACATATACATGTAAAATGATTCACATCATCATTTGCATTGAAATATGGATATGTATGGTACATTACAGCTGCTGTCAGGAGTTTCTCAGTTATCCCAAGGACCTCATCCAGGGATTTGGGAGACATTCTCGCTGCATCAGTCAGACCCACTATCATTCATCCGTCAGCTAAGTCCGCCGTATAGTGCTGTAAACTATTAATTTCCAAATAGTTCACAATAACCAAATCACTGTGAAAGGAAATTAGCAGATACTGCCACTTTTTTGAAGCACCAGATGTTGGTGTATGATATGCTCCCAACATAATCAGTGATGTCTGTGTTAATTTTGCATGTTCACTTATAATCAATGCTGAGCATTAATTAAGGTATCACTTCCTTTTGAAGCTGCTGGATCAAGGCCAATGTCTTCTGCCCCACAATCAAAGAGCCAGGTTCAGCCGCTGACATCATGGGGGATTCCAATACCACACAGAGTGGTGGCTGGAGCTGGTGAGTTTGATTTTGCATTGTATATCTGCATTGAACACCGCAATGCTATAGTGTAAGCTGTCATATGTAGGTTTACACGAACCAGGTCACATGTGGAACATCATATAGATGCAAAGACTATTTGTCCCAACCCTTGTGTTGTAGCACGTGATATACTATGGAAAATATTTACCATGAGTCGCTTGATGAAGCTGAACTATCCACCAGTGGAGGGAGTGGGCAATCCGAGGAGAGAACCCGATCCTCTTCCAAGCAGCGATGTCAGCGACATGCACTGCTCAACAAGATGAGGAGGAAGAAGATAAACAGGTGCTGGAGGACCTGGATGACGAGGAGTGCATTGTTGGCCCTGGCCAAAAGACTGAAGTCTACATCAGGTCCTGCCAGCATCGTACCTCCCACTTCCCCTCTGAGGATTGCCCAGTCCCAGCAGTCAGCCAGCCAGCCACAGCGTTCACCTACCCCAGCACAGCCATTACCTCCTAGCCCTCACATCTAAGGTAAATGTGTTGCTTCTCCTACACACCTCAATGACAGTGCATCCCAGACCTTCTCTCAAGCATCTAAAGGACCTAACACCCCTGGTGAGGAGCAGATATCCCGTAGGCATGAATCTCCTCCCCACAGCCTCCCATGTGTTACTCCTCCCCGTGTAGGTGGACCTGACGGTTGTATCAGATGGCGTCCCATACGGAGGGGGCTGGCAGATGGTCATGTTGGCCACTGAGAGGAAGAGTTTTTCCAACAGCAGGTTGATGTGAGGCAGGACATTTGTGCCATAGAGGCTACTCTGTCTGACATTTCGGACTCACTGCAGGAAATCCCTTGGATGATTGACAGACAGACCCATGTTTTGGACAGACTTGAGAAATCTTGCCAAGACATGTCAAGGAACAGCATACAAAAAATTTGCAAGAAGTGGGAACAAATAGAATCGCAACTCTGACCGTGAAAATACAATTAATCACTGGTACTGTATATAACTATTCACAACATCATTTATTTGACTTCAATAACAAGCAAAACCCAAATCTCCTAGTTTACGGATGTGTATCATCAAACAAACAAATGGGACATTAACAATGTAAAGCAACAAATTATTTCACACTTCATACACAGACTTATAATCACAATACAACACAAATAAATCAGTTTCGTCTATCTTCCAGTCAATTTAACAAGGGGTATGGCTGCAATTCCTATTAATCAGTAGCAGTCCATACAGGAAGTAGTCCAATCAGGATACACACACGAGGGAACAGTCAGCCCTCAAGAGCATAGTCGTGTGTTCTAAAATCTTGAAGTTATTTAGAAATTATTGTACTTACTAGGACTCCTCCAAATCCAGTAAGTCGACGAGTTTCGGCGCATCCGTTCAGGCCTCTTCACGACAAAGGAAGACGAAAAAGAACCTGTAAAACAATACAATATACATTTAACATCCACACAGGGTGCCAAAATTTAGAAAATGTAAATGCTCAAAATGATTGTAAATAAAAAGTTTTTTCCACAATTCAGTACTTCAATACTGAGTTGATTAATAGTTTTTGATGATCAAATGGGTACCCTGGTTGTAGGCCATATATGTGACGATAAATGTGTGTGGGTAAGACATGTAGGTTTGTAGGACCATCTGTGTAACAAGGTATCATGTTTCAAGCATAGCTAAACACCTACTGATGTAGACTTCCATGTTTTGAATTCAGCATATATAATGAAGAACACAAGACAGAGATGGTGTAGAAGAAAAATGTATATATTGCAGAACGTTTATAAGAAAATCAATTTAAATAAAATACTGTCCATTGGAAAGGGAGAAAGGAAATTAAATAAAATCTTCTGCCAGAATTGCCAAGGTAACTTGGAGGGGGGGTTGGGTAAAATAAATAAAACACATCAGGAAGTGTCAGGGGAACCAGTCTATGTACAAGGGGTAAAAGAAATGTCCACGGTCAAAACATTGTCCTGTCACTGGCCATCCTCACTGTCCTCCTTCACCACAATGTTCAGATCCTCTGCACCTGTGAACTCACTTTGGCTGGCCGATGCAGGACCACACACCCCACGGGAGTGGCAAATAGGAGGGGTATGAGGTATCACTGGGGAAACAGAGAGGGAAGACGCACTTGGGGACACAACAACGGTGGTCTGGGCGTGTCGTTGGGACAATGAAAACAATATGGCTGCACCCAAAGAAGTGCTGGAGGCAGTGATGTTGTCAAAATGTCTGGACTGTGACTCTCTGAACATCTGGATCTCATCCTTCAAGTCCTCAAAGCCCCAGGAGACCACAGTCCTGACATCATCAGCTGGCACCATCACATCCTGGGATGCAGCCACAGGAGTTAAAACACATGGAAGGGTTTGGTTCGAACATTAGGGGTGTGGAGTGTCGGAGGTAGATGTATCCCTTAGCTCTACTGGGCAGGCACTTGGAGAGGTAAAAGTGGCAGGGAGTGCAGCTGGAAGCCCAATGGAATGGGGGACTCAAGAGTTAGGGAGGGATCAGTGGCAGGCCCAGATGGTGTTGGGGCCTGCTCAGAGGGCACCATTCCCATATCAAGTTGTTTTGGGTCAGGGATACACACAAATTCATCTTCCCCCTGGCTGGTGTTGTCATTTTCAACATCCCCACCTTCAGTCTCCTCAGTCTCCACCCGGGCTGCTGATGAAATTGATGTAGGGTCGGTCTGGCTGGGTGCACTACCCCGTCTGTTGTTTGGTCTTCCTCCTCTTCACTGGTGGTGTCCAGAGGACGTGCCTGCAGATGAGCTGAGAATGCCCCTGGTCCTGTCCCTCTGTTCCTTGGCCAGTTTGGTCCACTGAAAATGAAGACAAGCAATTATGTAGTTGGTGTACAATTTATGAAAAAGGCCAAGACAACATAAATCAAGTGCTGACTTTGTAGTTCATCAATCTTACTAACCAATTATATGTTGCATGGGCCCAAAAGTAGGTCTACTGTCACTGTAATGTCTAGAAATTACTTACACATTAACATCTTTCTCAATTTTGGTCAGTATACTCCTCAGTATTTACTAACCCTCACCTTCATCATTAGTGCATTGTGAGGTCCCTGACATTTACACATAGTTCCCTTCCAATGTAATTTTATAAGTGGATATAGTACATAGTCTGTATGCATATCTCCACACCTAAAAGTCGAACCAGGTTTATCCTGTAATATGCTATCTCAATCGTACTCTTACTATCAAGATTCATCTATTGTGTAGCATAGTGAAACACAACATACATGCTAAATACGGTTTACATATGCAAACAAGGCCTTAGATGTGACCTTTGCTAAGTTGTGATTCCAACGTTTTGCATATTACTTGACAACATCAGACACTCTACATGGCAAGAGCCACATTTTGCATGACAAGACTGCCTCTAGTGTGCGGTACAATGGCAATCACATGTGCTTACTTGGTACACCTACCTATATATTTGAAATTACATAAGTGCCACTGTTGAGATTATGTGTGTATTTAGTACACCTTGGGTATGTTTATATAATTTTGAGTGAGGCAAGTAACACAATGTCAGCCTTTACTTCATTTTACAAAACTATAATAGTCATCATGCAAAACAAAACACTCAACAAACATGCGGCTGGTCATCGTACAGTTGCATATTATGTGGTCTTTCCAATGAAATGCTACTACACATTGTATGTATTTGCCCCGATTACGACAGGAGCGGCAAGCATTATTGAAATCCTTCTTCAATGAAAATGGGGTGAGAATATGTCGTCAAGCTATTATACTTTGTCTCTCTGGGAAATCTATTCTCCTAACAAGTCAATTTGTTAAGTTTATGCTTATAGTAGATAAAATGTTAAATTCGGGCCCAAAACTCTCATAGATAGATGGAAAGTAGTAATGATTTGCATGCACAACTATTTATCCATTCATTGATTGGAAGTGTTAATGGAGTTTTGAGAAGTAAGTATGGTGATATTTTATTAATTTGGACTCAAAACTTTCACTAAACTGAGTCCGAAAGTAGTAATGGCTCGTATGCACAGAAACACTTTATTGAACTACCATCTGCCCTTTGATCTACAGTATTTATTACTTTACTATTGGACTGATGAAATGTGATTTTAACAATATACTATTTTATTGAGATGTAAGATGTAACCCCAATTTTTAAACCCCTCTATTGATTCCATTCCATTTATGGATATGAAAGTTTTAAAAATGCACTTGGATCGTCTGAAATCTGGCTCCCCCTGTGATGCTGCCCCCCCTAGTATTCTCAACCAGGTATTTGATTCCGTCGCCCCTGTTATTCTGGATCTGGTTAACAGCTCTTTTTCTTCTGGGATTGTCCCCTCCCTATGGAAACGGGCTATGGTTAGAGCCCTTCTGAAGAAGCCTACCCTGGATCCCGAGGTCTTTGCTAATTACCGCCCAATTTCTCTCTTGCCTGGGATTGCTAAAATAGTCTAAAAATACATCAACTGCGTTCTCTCCGCCTTTGGAGGCGAATGAACGTCTTCATCTCTCCCAAACGGGCTTTAGACCCCAGCAAGGCACTGAAACAGCCCTGCTAGCGGTGATTGAAGAATCGAGGAAGATACTGGATGTCGGAGGGTCCGCGGCTATTATATTACTTGATCTCAGCGCGTCCTCGACACGGTCAATCACCAATTGTTGATAGCAAGACTCAGAGAGAATGGGGTGACTGGAACTTTACTTTAAATGGCTTGAGTCTTTTTAACAGGTCGGTTGTTTCAAGTTTTCATGGACGATGCCACCTCAGAATGGATGCCGCTGCAGTGTGGGGTTCCTCAGGGCTCCTCCCTGAGCCCCACACTTTTAATGTTTACATGCGCCCTTTGGCTGAGGTGGTTGAGCCTTTTGGGGTCAAGATCGTCACGTATGCTGATGATACTCAGCTTATTGTGTCCCTCAAGCTTTTAGACAACAATAAGTCCATGCTGGCCAATTGTTTGGAAAAGGTTTCAGCATGGATGGACTCTTCTTTCCTAAAGCTGAATGCTGCTAAAACTGAACTGATGTTTTTAGGTAAGACTACCAACTTGGAGAGTGGCGCACTATGGCCTAAATGTCTAGGGGCCATGCCCCCCCCTAAAGATCAAATAAAAAGCCTCGGAGTTTGGCTGGACCATAACTTGAACTTTAGGTACAGGCTAATAGGGTGGCAGGTACCTGCTATGGAATCTTGAAAATGATTAGGAGGATTTTGCCCCTCCTGCCTTTTAACGCTAGGAAACTGCTGGTACAAGCCCTTATTCTCTCGAGACTTGATTATGCCAATGTGCTCTATCTTGGTTCCCCTGTTCGACCATAAAGAAACTTCAAACAGTTCAAAACTGTGCAGCTCGACTCCTTATGCAGGCCAACAATAGGGAGTCTGCCAAACCCTATATTAATTCTTTGCATTGGCTGCCAGTAGCCGAAAGAATCCAATTTAAGGCCTTATGTATCGCCTATAAATCAATGTCGGATAGTGCTCCTCCAATTTTAAGATCCATTATTTCCCCGTATCTTCCTAAAAGATCCCTTCGTTCTGAGAAAAACATCTTGCTAATGTTCCTAGAGTTAACCGAGCTAGGAGCGGTGGCCGTCTATTCTCTGTTATCGCTGCAAAATGCTGGAATCAGCTACCAGATCATATTCGGCTTGAGGCCAACCACCTTTTATTTCTGTAAACGTTTGAAGACTTTTCTGTTCTCCTGATTTTTCCGATTTTCACGGTTTGGGCTCTGTCTTTAGCGCTGGGAAGCCTCTGGTAGCCATGCGCTTTATAAGTGTCTACTCACTCACTCACGCACTTTATTGATCAAGATGTACTTTACTGATTTTATTGATCTCTTTTTCCATGGAACCATTTATTGAATCGTGTCATTTTTCTTGAGCTACAGGGTTTATAGTTTTATCTGACCTATGAAATGTAGCTTTAAAGAAGTAGTCATTGAATCTTGTGATTTTATTGAACTACAGGGTCTATAGTTATATATCTGACTTATGAAATGTGACTGTAATGTAGTTCATTTTGGAGAAGCAAGCATGGAGGCTCCTTATAGAATTGGACCGATAAATTCTACTAATTGCTGTAGAAAGCTGTAATGCTTTTTTTTGCATGGAAGTATACCTTTTTTTCTTGTTAGTCATTTTCTGTGTATTATCATTGGGTTCTGGCCCGACTGAGGAGTCTCAGCCCCTAGTGCAGACTTTCTGCACTCAGGCGGAGGTTCCGCAATTGGGGTGCAAAAAAATGAAAAGACACAGGAAGTCACATACAGGACATTAAATACAGAAAGTTGAATACAGGAAGTTGCAGCCAGCCATTTTATGGTCATTCTGTGACATCGTCATCTCAGAGCAACATTGTCCGCCATCCTGCTGCTCTGTTTCTCAAACCTGCCCCCATGGCTGAGGGACTTGAGGACAAGGCACCCCCTTTTAGTGAGACTGAATTAAACACCCTAACTGAAGGGGTGTTTAATAAGTACCTTCAGCTTTATGAGGGCCCTGATGACCAGCTGAGTAATGCAGCGCACACCCAAATCTGGTGAGATACTGCTGCGCACTGCAGTGCTGTGGGTGTATACCAGTGGTGGGGCAAGATGTGTTGTAAGCACTGGGAGGATGGGTTAGTTCACTATTAACATCTCAGACAGTGCCAGCCAATCCTTGCCAAATATCTCATATGGTACCTGAAAGTATCCATGAGATAGTGACATATAATATTAGGTGCACATTAGACCTGTTTGTGTGAGGCATTCAGCATTACACACACAATACAAAATTACTTACTTTTTAGTTGGACGCATGAAGGAATCTGTTTCTGAGCATGAACAATCCAGGACATTTTCACAGGAACACTTGAACCATGGTGTATGCATGACAGACATATGGCTACACTGCTGGACACACACAAATACAAGATTTTTAAATACCTGTACATTCATATGTTTAATGTTACAAATTCTAAAGACAACTCCACACAGATGCTTACTATTATGCATTCAGTAATGTCTGAGTACATCACATATGCAACATGGAGATGGAAGGAGTGTGTAGTTGTATTACTATGGCATCTTGCTAGCCATCATGGTACAACACGGGTAAACAGTAGATCATGGCCAATCAAGTTTTGAACATTCCTAGCCTTACTATGTCAGCACAACAACTACTGTGTCTCATACACTGACACTAAATTCCTATTGTAATTAACAGGATATTATTTGTTACATTTTGATTATTATGTGTTGTAAACATGTCCAGTGAGTGGACCAATACGTTTCCAACACTGCCTGTCACCCCTATGTCACAAATATCTCTAAGGACCATTGTCCAAAATACAGTGTGCCCCACACCAAGTCACATATAAACAATGGGGAAGGTGTGATTGTTTGTAGCATGGGTAACCTAGAATTGTAAAGTTGGCACCTAAGTGTAAGCTCATCTGTTTCACATATACCTATGTAGGTTTCCATTTTGTACACAATGCCAATCCTCACTGACTCTATGCAAAGATGTGAAACATTGTGACACTTGGTGCTGACAAAGTTGTCAGATGTTCAATATCTGGGGAGGTCTCACACATGCAGTGATATTTACTCCCCTAAGGCAATGGAGTCCTTTGTCCGCGCTGATCACTAACATGTGCAAGAAATGTGTTGCATGACCTATCTTTTGACTCTTGACAACAGCTGTTGTTTACATACAATACATATGGCTTACAGAGTAGTCTCAAGATGGAATTTATGGGCAGAGTGTTAAATGTCCACCAATAATCATTGACAACAGACTGTGAAACCACATAAAGACCGTAACACAGCTGGGTGCTTGAGAGAATAAAGTTGCAACCAGCTGATCACACACCTGCATACCCTGTCCCCTGTTTTGATAATGGCCTGGTTCCCTGGATTCAGACCTAGGTGAGGCTTAAGAGGTATGTGTAAGTCATGATGTACTGCAATGTTGTGCAAGATGCACCAGGCTACTATTATCATGCACACAACTTCAGGTGAGTACAACCCTTTGCCTTCTTGCCAGTGTATGTGGCATACATATGTAGAGATGCACTCTCCTATTTATGCATCTCAGAACCTGACACAAGCATCGGGACTGGCTTGCCTGAGAAATGCCCACAATGTCACTGGACACCCTCTGGAGAGACCCAATAGCGAGGAAATGGACAGCTGCTAGGATCTTGACATAGGCTGGGATGGTGTGGGAGGGGCATGTGTCAGGGTCAGGATCCTGCTCCCACTCAGAAACCATGTCCAAGATGACATCGGGGAAAATGTAATCTGGAGTTGACATCTTAGCTGGACATCCCAAAGAGGTTAATTCTTTCTCTGAAGATCCTCTCAGCTCTCCTACTTCTCCTCACATCAGTCTGTCACATAACAAGGGGCAAACCGACAGACACATTCATTGACATATTGTACGGTCTGAAAGGGCTTGTGTGTGGCAGCTTTGATTTTATGTATGCAGCCAGGCTGGCATTGGCTGTTGATCTAACAACTTTCAGCTGGAGCTGGGTGGGGGGATGGTAAGCACTGACACAGGTGTGTGTGGTGTGATTGGGTGAAAGTTAGAAATCTGATGTTTGCTCAAAGGTTTTGACTTGTATATTACATTCACATTTGGGCTGTTTATAGAAGACATTACATGACACATAACTGATAGTTAAATGTGCAGCTGTAGTAGGGATGCTGTATAATCCAAACTTATGATGTTCTGGTTGCCACTTAAAGGGCCACATGTACAGCCTTCTGGTATTGTTTCTTACTTGATGTTTTTACACTGTTGTAGTAGTGTGTGTTTTTGCCATCACATTTACTCCTCCAATACACTCCCTACACATATGTTATAGCCCAGTGCCTACATGTGGCTCTTTCTATTTTAATTGAGGTATTGTGTGCTATGTTGGTTGTACAACTAGATGTCATGGATTTCACGATGTGTGTCTTTAGGCATAAGTGTTGGAGCGACACCAATAAATGCACTCTTCTTTCACGGTATTGTGTTCTGGCCTGATAATGGAGACTCCGCCTGAGTGCGGAACCGCCGCCCCAAGTGTGGAACCTCTGCCAAAGTGCGGAACCTCAGCAGTCATAAAGATGCTACTTGTATGTCCCTATGTGAATACCGAAAAGTAGTAAATTTAGACTTTGGTCTAGACTCTAAACTTAGACTTTTGGTCGAACTTTATCTTTGTAAATCGGGCCCTTACTGTGCTGTGAATGTCCACAGAGTGAGTGTGCCTTCATTGGTACATTACATGGAAGACCCTGGGTTCCATTTTGGGAAGCCCAGTCCTGCTTGGTGAAGACATGAGGAGGAGAGGAATCCCCCAGAAAGGTTTATGTTTTGCTGCATTCCTGTGAGCTGGGTGGGACACACATTGGAAGAAAGGAAGACGGGCCCTTCCCTTCAGTCTTCAAAAGGCTGCTCTTTGATTGATTCAGTGATAGATCACAACACAAGGAAGGGTCCTGGGCACATCTCAGGAAAGGCGATGGGGCTGTCAAGGGAATCATAAAAGAGTTGGGCTGGGAGCCTGGAATTAACCCTTAGGTGCACATATCACTGTGGCTGACATCCATGTGTGAACTCTGGTCACTCCCGTGAATTGTGTTGTGTGTCAATCAGCTTTGCGATTCTTGCCTGCTGTGACATACATCCTTTCAGGAGGAAAGAAGAAAAGGAGAAATATACGCTTCAATAGAAGCAGAAGCCCAACATAAAGCTTCAAAGACTCTGACTCTAAATCACATTTTGGTGTCTGGAAAAGGACTAGAAGAAGGGGAGGTTGAGATCCCAAAATTGGTCATGTGCCAAGCAGCCAGATGGGCTGTGTGAGAATAGGAAGCTCTGTAAGAAGTCTGCCTGTTACCAGGACTGGGAGCCAAGGCCTCCTAGTCTCCCTGCTGAGTGAGGGGACATCACCCAGGAAAAACACAAGATCACCTGCCCTGGAGCCTGGTGCGCCAGCACCTGCCTGCTTGCCAAGACCAGTGTGCCCTGTGAGGAAGAGGAGAGTGCTGGATGGAGCTAAGTCCATTGGGGAACCCTAGAGAGAGGACTACCTGAGCAAGATGTGAGGAGAAATGTTGCAAATGATCAGATCATTTCCTGTGTGCAGGAACGATCCGGTGACCCCCGTATGCCAGGAGAGGGCTGCCGGGATCTAAGCCATGTGAGAAGTGCTGTGCGGTAAGCGCCAGGCCATCACCCCATTTGCCAGAGGAGGACACTGTTGAACTTATTTAGGCCAGGAGCTTGAGACTTGTATACACCGCAATTGGTGACCCCGTATGCCAGTAGCGGCCACTGTGATGAGGGCAATTGCACAGAAAGAGTCTGCATCAGATTGTGAGTAATGCAGCAACCCCGTATGCCTGGAAGGGCTGCCAGTACTAATGGGGCCAAGTGTTCGGGTTGTGGCCCGTACGAGAGGATTAGTACCATGACTTTTAGGTCAAGCCCGCCAACTGCACCTAACTGATTCCCCGAGGATCGCAAGGATGCCAACAAAGATGTTGCACCCTCACTGAAGCTCCAGTTGGGAGCCAGAGAATCCCCCCTCTGTTAGGGGAAGAGTGACTTACCCTGATATTGGGTGAGCAGAAGCAGCATTGATTGCTGGACGAGCCGGCATCGCTGCTCGGAGGAGAGAGCCTGCGCCTGCTGGATGCTTTCACGTGAACTGCAAGCAGCCTTTCTTGGTCAAGCAGAATCAAGAGTGCCCATGGAGTGGGCACACGCTGCACCGCTGAACCCTTCCATATTGACAGAGAAGACCAGAACTTGGCCTGTGGGGCTGTAGCACCATAGACACTTTTGACTAATAACGAAGGAGTCAAAGGGGAACTCTTGAGTACAGCCCACCAGTATGCATTCCCTGCATGTGGCCACAAGTGAATGGGGAATAACCCAAACACATTACAAAGAAGAGGGTGGGACAGGGAGTTGCCTGACAACTACTAGAGCCCCTATCTAAAGGGGAGTATGTTATTGCAATTGAGTATCATTATTCCTTTGTATGTATGTAGTTAAAATAAAATACTTCTTTTCTTATAAAAGTAAGTATTGGACTAGACACTGATTTATTGTTCGTATTGTGTGCACTTTGCATTATGAGTCATGTTCACTTACCTGTATCTAAATTTCCCCACTGAGGGAGCCTTTGACTGTGCGTCAACAGCTACCACTGAGAGTAAAGTGCAGAAGGGGTACTTGGCCCAGTTCTTCAGAATCATTAGTAGGTCAGGCCCCGGGACATGAGGAGTAAAAGGCCTCAACTACTATGGTTGAGACCAGTAGCCCCTGTGTGCCCTGTACCCCTCTAAAAGGGGTTCTAAAAGTTTCTATAGCACTGGATGTTTTAATATTCTCTTAAATTTAACATAGTTCTTCTCCAGTCAAATACAGGGGAGTTGATTCTAGGTGAGTGAACCCTGGACCCAAAAGCCTTGTTTGTCTTTTCTTCCTGAGTAACCCAGCAACATCCCCAACAAGGCAGATCAAAGTGGTCTACATAGGGATTAAGGGCCTGATTTAGATGTTGGTGGATCTGGTCCCCCCATCACTTTTTCAAAGTTTTTTCTGCCCGCCATTTTGGCGGTCCACCTACTGTATTTAGATGTTGGCAGGTCTCTGGAGGGAAGAACGTCCGAGACCTGCCACCTTTGCCACAGTTTTGCTCCTATGTCGACGGCATCAGAGGCAGAAGGGGCTGTTGGGAAGAGGCCCGTCAAGAATACCGCTGGCCCAATTATGATGTGCCTTTCCGTAGAGCCCACTATGGCGAGGAAACCTTCAAACTCAAGTTGGTGGAATTGAAGAAAAAAGAGCCGAAAACATCACTTTTTCTGGTTTCCCACTTCTGTTTCTGTCTTGAGCCCAATTGTTCAGGTCCTTCCTCTGCTGCTGCTACTTCACCACGATGCTCAGCAACTCAGTTGTCACCGGAATCTAAGATAGGCTTCTGTGTCACTTGTCTCCCTATTAATAGTGTGTTAACATTTTCTTTCGCCGTGTGTATTTTTTTATGTGTCATGCATAAGTGTTCATCTGACGTGGTAAACTGAACACACCTGTATTGACACATCAAAATATTTTTGGGTGGTTGTGGATGTTGTGCTTGTGGGTGTACATTCACCAGTGTGCGCATGTTGCTGGTGTACCATGCTATCTGTAAGAAAAGACATTACGCATTACCTACATATACATTATGACACATTCACAACATATATGTGTAGTAAGATAATGATGAGTAGTACTTACCTGTCTCCACGCCACCATGACCTCACTCTGTTGGGACTCTGCCGCCAGGACAACAGTAACATCTAAATCCCCTCTGCAGTGGGCACAAATCCACCGGCCTGATGGTGATGAAGTACTGTTAGCCAGCTGCGGAAGTCAACTGTCTATTGCCGCAACATCTAATTATGGCAGGCGGACCGCCGTCAGCTCGACGAGTACTTGGAACTGCCACTGCGGAGGGATGATGGTAGTACCACTAAGATCTAAATCAGGCTTTAAGTTTTTTTTATATACAGAGGCAAGAAGCAAAGCTCTGTTTCAGTTTAAAACAAGGAGACTATGTAATATTAGCCGCCTAAGAACTTCAGTGGCTCCTAATGGCACAAAGGATAAAATCTCAGAGAGTTTGCACCAACTTTAAAGAACTGGAGTGAAGATACCCGAAGCATGCAGGCAATTTTTCTTTCTTCCAACTTGACCAACAATCTGAGATATAGCAAGGAAAAATTGATCCTCCAAACCAGATTTAATCACAAAAAGCATGGGAGCTCAGCTATGGAATTTACTCCAAGGTGACCTATATTTATATTTCTAGCCCTTCATTGAATGTTTTAAATTGTTGATCTCTGATGAGGTCTAATTCAATAAAAAACTGATTATGATTATGATTAATTCTCCATTGAAGTATCCATGGTCATCATGTGGCTGGGCCTCTGGTACTGCAATGGTAGCCCAACTGACAACTTCCTAGGAATCCCTTTCTAGAGGAGCAACTGGTTGAAATGAAGTTTCATTTTTCCCAGGTTCCTGAGGCCTATTAATACTGTTTTCTGTATAATTTTCCGTTTATTATGTGTAACAGGTACAAAGATACAATTACGGTAAAAAACAAACATTTGCATATTTACCAAGGTCAATCGCCATACATGATAATATAGCTCAGCACTCGTTCTATAGCTACAGGAGTATCTCTACACCACAAGGCAGTCACACATTTCATTACAAACCACAACTAGGCAATAATGTCTGTTATTGTTTTTCAACATGAACAAGTGGCACATTTCTACTGGATGAGACTCACCTCCTCACCATTGCCACACTTTTCCCATAAAGAACGACCAATATTTCTACCGCCGACAGTCATCATCACACTCCATCACCTTATAGCAGTAAAGTATCATCCTTTTCCTGTATCTTAAGTAAGCATGTATCCCATTCATCACATCACTGCCTAGTTTTGGTATCAGTGGCTAGTAGGGCCATCACAGTGATTTCTGCCGTCACCCGTTTGAGGAGATTAGATAACCATGTCGCTTTCGGCGGAGCATCAGTGCACTTCTACTGCATTGCTATCTTGTGTTTAACCAACAGAAGGGCCAGATCAGCCAATCTGTATGCTGTTTTTTTCCTTGTCGACCTAGGCTGGAGACCCAACAGGAATATTTTAAAGGCAATATCAGTTCAGTGTTCTCGTATATATGATCAAAGATCTTAATTCAATACAATCTGAGGTGTGAGCACGACCAGATTATGTAAGACTATCTGCTTCATTTGCCTTACATCTGGGAAACGTATCCAAAGAATTCCAGAACATCCTTTCGAGCCTAGTCGGTATTATATACGTATGATGCAGAATGTTAAATTGTAACATCTTGCAGTCTTTGGAAACAAGACTTCCCCATGGGATGCAACATGGTGGCCAACCAAGCTAGACACACAAGATGATGGACGGAATGCTGCACATTGGCAAACATTCACCCCCAGTCACAGATCTGGGTTTAATCCATCGTTATTTTGCTTCACCACGCCACCCCAGTTCAGACATAGCCATATGCAAATCAGTCTTGACCATGTGCCTCATGGGAACAGTCCAGACCGAACTGCCAAGCCATGTCTTCCCTGGACCGGAATCAAGCATCCTAGGACCGGTTTCAGGCTATCAGCCTTCATCAGCCAGGATAGCTTGACTCCAGTAGCGTAGTGAGCACGGGACCCACGTCTGGGCATACCCTTCCCACTTAGGGCGAATTGCAAAACACACAAGATGATGGACGGAATGCTGCACATTGGCAAACATTCACCCCCAGTCACAGATCTGGGTTTAATCCATCGTTATTTTGCTTCACCACGCCACCCCAGTTCAGACATAGCCATATGCAAATCAGTCTTGACCCTGTGCCTCATGGGAACAGTCCAGACCGAACTGCCAAGCCATGTCTTCCCTGGACCGGAATCAAGCATCCTAGGACCGGTTTCAGGCTATCAGCCTTCATCAGCCAGGATAGCTTGACTCCAGTGGCGTAGTGAGCACGGGACCCACGTCTGGGCATACCCTTCCCACTTAGGGCGAATTGCAAAACACACAAGATGATGGACGGAATGCTGCACATTGGCAAACATTCACCCCCAGTCACAGATCTGGGTTTAATCCATCGTTATTTTGCTTCACCACGCCACCCCAGTTCAGACATAGCCATATGCAAATCAGTCTTGACCCTGTGCCTCATGGGAACAGTCCAGACCGAACTGACAAGCCATGTCTTCCCTGGACCGGAATCAAGCATCCTAGGACCGGTTTCAGGCTATCAGCCTTCATCAGCCAGGATAGCTTGTCTCCAGTGGCGTAGTGAGCACGGGACCCACGTCTGGGCATACCCTTCCCACTTAGGGCGAATTGCAAAACACACAAGATGATGGACGGAATGCTGCACATTGGCAAACATTCACCCCCAGTCACAGATCTGGGTTTAATCCATCGTTATTTTGCTTCTCCACGCCACCCCAGTTCAGACATAGCCATATGCAAATCAGTCTTGACCCTGTGCCTCATGGGAACAGTCCAGACCGAACTGCCAAGCCATGTCTTCCCTGGACCGGAATCAAGCATCCTAGGACCGGTTTCAGGCTATCAGCCTTCATCAGCCAGGATAGCTTGACTCCAGTGGCGTAGTGAGCACGGGACCCACGTCTGGGCATACCCTTCCCACTTAGGGCGAATTGCAAAACACACAAGATGATGGACGGAATGCTGCACATTGGCAAACATTCACCCCCAGTCACAGATCTGGGTTTAATCCATCGTTATTTTGCTTCACCACGCCACCCCAGTTCAGACATAGCCATATGCAAATCAGTCTTGACCCTGTGCCTCATGGGAACAGTCCAGACCGAAATGCCAAGCCATGTCTTCCCTGGACCGGAATCAAGCATCCTAGGACCGGTTTCAGGCTATCAGCCTTCATCAGCCAGGATAGCTTGACTCCAGTGGCGTAGTGAGCACGGGACCCACGTCTGGGCATACCCTTCCCACTTAGGGCGAATTGCAAAACACACAAGATGATGGACGGAATGCTGCACATTGGCAAACATTCACCCCCAGTCACAGATCTGGGTTTAATCCATCGTTATTTTGCTTCACCACGCCACCCCAGTTCAGACATAGCCATATGCAAATCAGTCTTGACCCTGTGCCTCATGGGAACAGTCCAGACCGAACTGCCAAGCCATGTCTTCCCTGGACCGGAATCAAGCATCCTAGGACCGGTTTCAGGCTATCAGCCTTCATCAGCCAGGATAGCTTGACTCCAGTGGCGTAGTGAGCACGGGACCCACGTCTGGGCATACCCTTCCCACTTAGGGCGAATTGCAAAACACACAAGATGATGGACGGAATGCTGCACATTGGCAAACATTCACCCCCAGTCACAGATCTGGGTTTAATCCATCGTTATTTTGCTTCACCACGCCACCCCAGTTCAGACATAGCCATATGCAAATCAGTCTTGACCCTGTGCCTCATGGGAACAGTCCAGACCGAACTGCCAAGCCATGTCTTCCCTGGACCGGAATCAAGCATCCTAGGACCGGTTTCAGGCTATCAGCCTTCATCAGCCAGGATAGCTTGTCTCCAGTGGCGTAGTGAGCACGGGACCCACGTCTGGGCATACCCTTCCCACTTAGGGCGAATTGCAAAACACACAAGATGATGGACGGAATGCTGCACATTGGCAAACATTCACCCCCAGTCACAGATCTGGGTTTAATCCATCGTTATTTTGCTTCACCACGCCACCCCAGTTCAGACATAGCCATATGCAAATCAGTCTTGACCCTGTGCCTCATGGGAACAGTCCAGACCGAACTGCCAAGCCATGTCTTCCCTGGACCGGAATCAAGCATCCTAGGACCGGTTTCAGGCTATCAGCCTTCATCAGCCAGGATAGCTTGACTCCAGTGGCGTAGTGAGCACGGGACCCACGTCTGGGCATACCCTTCCCACTTAGGGCGAATTGCAAAACACACAAGATGATGGACGGAATGCTGCACATTGGCAAACATTCACCCCCAGTCACAGATCTGGGTTTAATCCATCGTTATTTTGCTTCACCACGCCACCCCCAGTTCAGACATAGCCATATGCAAATCAGTCTTGACCCTGTGCCTCATGGGAACAGTCCAGACCGAACTGCCAAGCCATGTCTTCCCTGGACCGGAATCAAGCATCCTAGGACCGGTTTCAGGCTATCAGCCTTCATCAGCCAGGATAGCTTGACTCCAGTGGCGTAGTGAGCACGGGACCCACGTCTGGGCATACCCTTCCCACTTAGGGCGAATTGCAAAACACACAAGATGATGGACGGAATGCTGCACATTGGCAAACATTCACCCCCAGTCACAGATCTGGGTTTAATCCATCGTTATTTTGCTTCACCACGCCACCCCAGTTCAGACATAGCCATATGCAAATCAGTCTTGACCCTGTGCCTCATGGGAACAGTCCAGACCGAACTGCCAAGCCATGTCTTCCCTGGACCCGGAATCAAGCATCCTAGGACCGGTTTCAGGCTATCAGCCTTCATCAGCCAGGATAGCTTGACTCCAGTGGCGTAGTGAGCACGGGACCCACGTCTGGGCATACCCTTCCCACTTAGGGCGAATTGCAAAACACACAAGATGATGGACGGAATGCTGCACATTGGCAAACATTCACCCCCAGTCACAGATCTGGGTTTAATCCATCGTTATTTTGCTTCACCACGCCACCCCAGTTCAGACATAGCCATATGCAAATCAGTCTTGACCCTGTGCCTCATGGGAACAGTCCAGACCGAACTGCCAAGCCATGTCTTCCCTGGACCGGAATCAAGCATCCTAGGACCGGTTTCAGGCTATCAGCCTTCATCAGCCAGGATAGCTTGACTCCAGTGGCGTAGTGAGCACGGGACCCACGTCTGGGCATACCCTTCCCACTTAGGGCGAATTGCAAAACACACAAGATGATGGACGGAATGCTGCACATTGGCAAACATTCACCCCCAGTCACAGATCTGGGTTTAATCCATCGTTATTTTTGCTTCACCACGCCACCCCAGTTCAGACATAGCCATATGCAAATCAGTCTTGACCCTGTGCCTCATGGGAACAGTCCAGACCGAACTGCCAAGCCATGTCTTCCCTGGACCGGAATCAAGCATCCTAGGACCGGTTTCAGGCTATCAGCCTTCATCAGCCAGGATAGCTTGACTCCAGTGGCGCAGTGAGCACGGGACCCACGTCTGGGCATACCCTTCCCACTTAGGCGAATTGCAAAACACACAAGATGATGGACGGAATGCTGCACATTGGCAAACATTCACCCCCAGTCACAGATCTGGGTTTAATCCATCGTTATTTTGCTTCACCACGCCACCCCAGTTCAGACATAGCCATATGCAAATCAGTCTTGACCCTGTGCCTCATGGGAACAGTCCAGACCGAACTGCCAAGCCATGTCTACCCTGGACCGGAATCAAGCACCCTAGGACCGGTTTCAGGCTATCAGCCTTCATCAGCCAGGATAGCTTGACTCCAGTGGCGTAGTGAGCACGGGACCCACGTCTGGGCATACCCTTCCCACTTAGGGCGAATTGCAAAACACACAAGATGATGGACGGAATGCTGCACATTGGCAAACATTCACCCCCAGTCACAGATCTGGGTTTAATCCATCGTTATTTTGCTTCACCACGCCACCCCAGTTCAGACATAGCCATATGCAAATCAGTCTTGACCCTGTGCCTCATGGGAACAGTCCAGACCGAACTGCCAAGCCATGTCTTCCCTGGACCGGAATCAAGCATCCTAGGATCGGTTTCAGGCTATCAGCCTTCATCAGCCAGGATAGCTTGACTCCAGTGGCGTAGTGAGCACGGGACCCACGTCTGGGCATACCCTTCCCACTTAGGGTGAATTGCAAAACACACAAGATGATGGACGGAATGCTGCACATTGGCAAACATTCACCCCCAGTCACAGATCTGGGTTTAATCCATCGTTATTTTGCTTCACCACGCCATCCCCAGTTCAGACATAGCCATATGCAAATCAGTCTTGACCCTGTGCCTCATGGGAACAGTCCAGACCGAACTGCCAAGCCATGTCTTCCTGGACCGGAATCAAGCATCCTAGGACCGGTTTCAGGCTATCAGCCTTCATCAGCCAGGATAGCTTGACTCCAGTGGCGTAGTGAGCACGGGACCCACGTCTGGGCATACCCTTCCCACTTAGGCGAATTGCAAAACACACAAGATGATGGACGGAATGCTGCACATTGGCAAACATTC
Organism: Calotriton arnoldi; assembly: GCA_963921515.1. Lineage (NCBI taxonomy): Eukaryota > Metazoa > Chordata > Amphibia > Caudata > Salamandridae > Calotriton > Calotriton arnoldi. Next base: position 370,812 of record CAWUFW010012832.1, on the reverse strand, counting down.
ACCCCCAGTCACAGATCTGGGTTTAATCCATCGTTATTTTGCTTCACCACGCCACCCCAGGTCAGACATAGCCATATGCAAATCAGTCTTGACCCTGTGCCTCATGGGAACAGTCCAGACCGAACTGCCAAGCCATGTCTTCCCTGGACCGGAATCAAGCATCCTAGGACCGGTTTCAGGCTATCAGCCTTCATCAGCCAGGATAGCTTGACTCCAGTGGCGTAGTGAGCACGGGACCCACGTCTGGGCATACCCTTCCCACTTAGGGCGAATTGCAAAACACACAAGATGATGGACGGAATGCTGCACATTGGCAAACATTCACCCCCAGTCACCTGGGGTGGCGGAGTGAGCTAAAGAATGATGATGGATTAAACCCAGATCAGTTGACTGGGGGTGAGTGCTTGCAATGTTCAACACTCCGTCCATCATCCCTTTTGGTTTTGCTATGTTCGCCCTAAGTTGGCAGGGGTATGCCCAGACGTGGGTCCCTTGCTCACTTTGCCACTGGATTCAAGATAGCCTGGCTGATGACGGCTGTAAGCCAGAAACCGGTCCCAGGATGCTTGTTTCCCGGTCCAGGAAGACATGGCTTGGCAGTTCGGGCTGAACTGTTCCCATGAGGCACAGGGTCAGACTGATTTGCATATGGCTATGTCTGAACTGGGGTGGCAGAGTGAGCTAAAGAATGATGATGGATTAAACCCAGATCAGTTGACTGGGGGTGAGTGCTTGCAATGTTCAACACTCCGTCCATCATCCCTTTGGTTTTGCTATGTTCAGCTCCTAAGTTGGCAGAGGTATGCCCAGACGTGGGTCCCTTGCTCACTTTGCCACTGGATTCAAGATAGCCTGGCTGATGACGGCTGTAAGCCAGAAACCGGTCCCAGGATGCTTGTTTCCGGTCCAGGAAGACATGGCTTAGCAGTTCGGGCTGGACTGTTCCCATGAGGCACAGGGTCAGACTGATTTGCATATGGCCATGTCTGAACTGGGGTGGCGGAGTGAGCTAAAGAATGATGATGGATTAAACCCAGATCAGTTGACTGGGGGTGAGTGCTTGCAATGCTCAACACTCCGTCCATCATCCCCTTTGGTTTTGCTATGTTAGCCCTAAGTTGGCAGGGTATGCCCAGACGTGGGTCCCTTGCTCACTTTGCCACTGGATTCAAGATAGCCTGGCTGATGACGGCTGTAAGCCAGAAACCGGTCCCAGGATGCTTGTTTCCGGTCCAGGGAAGACATGGCTTGGCAGTTCGGGCTGGACTGTTCCCATGAGGCACAGGGTCAGACTGATTTGCATATGGCCATGTCTGAACTGGGGTGGCGGAGTGAGCTAAAGATTGATGATGGATTAAACCCAGATCAGTTGACTGGGGGTGAGTGCTTGCAATGTTCAACACTCCGTCCATCATCCCTTTGGTTTTGCTATGTTCGCCCTAAGTTGGCAGGGTATGCCCAGGCGTGGGTCCCTTGCTCACTTTGCCACTGGATTCAAGATAGCCTGGCTGATGACGGCTGTAAGCCAGAAACCGGTCCCAGGATGCTTGTTTCCGGTCCAGGGAAGACATGGCTTGGCAGTTCGGGCTGGACTGTTCCCATGAGGCACAGGGTCAGACTGATTTGCATATGGCCATGTCTGAACTGGGGTGGCGGAGTGAGCTAAAGAATGATGATGGATTAAACCCAGATCAGTTGACTGGGGGTGAGTGCTTGCAATGTTCAACACTCCGTCCATCATCCCCTTTGGTTTTGCTATGTCCAACCAAGCTAGAACCAACACCAGACATCCACGCCAGAAACCTGGGGATCACCCTGGACAACAAGCTCAAATTTATGGCACAAGTCAAGCAGTAAGCACTGCCTGCTTCCACATCCTATGTATACTCCGAAAGATCTTCAAATAGCTGCCAGAGAAACCAGACAAACCATCATGCAAGCACTCATTACCAGTATGATCGACTATGGCAACGCACTCTATGCTGGAATCTCCAAGCAGTTCACACACAGACACCAGACCAACCAAAACACTGCTGCAAGACTCATCTACAACCTCCCACGACACACCCAGATCTCACCTCACCTTAGAGAGCTCCACTGACTCCCCATTCACAAACACATCCAATTCAAACTTCTCAACTCACCAAAAGCCTTGCACAACACCAGACGAGCATACCTGAACAGCCCTATACACTTCCATCAGCCAACCAGACAACTATGCTCAGCTTCACTCTCACTCGCACACCCCCAAGCATTCGTAAAAACACAACAGGTGTGCTTACATTCTCCTACATCGCACCCAAAACCTGAAACGGACTCCCTCAATACATCAAAGCCTCCTCACTTCTTCAGTTCCGCAAGAAGCTGAAGATCTGGCCATTCGAATAACCATGCAGAGTCTCTTGCCTTTCACTCCTGCTCAAGGGCCTTGATAACCTCATGGGAGATTAGCGTGCTCTACAAATTAACATAACATAACAACAATATGTAGTAACTTAAATTGTGCATTTTGCACAATCTCACTTGGATAAGGGACTATCCTTTTCCAATCCAAATCCAATATTATCTACCAGACCCCTCGAAGCACCACTAGATGTGATATTTTCATTTCCACTAATCCCCTATAGATCTGGGTCACCGCTTGTGTGATGTACTCAGCATGAGGACAATTTCTAGTGCCATATGCATCATCGCTAGATCAATCCTAGAGCTCCGGCTGTTCTGCATCACCTCCAGTATTGACGGGCACTTTTGATGAACAAAAAATTGGGGTTTTACAGGAGACGTTGTTTGCAAAAAGAAGTAGGCAGTCTATGTTTGATTTTATTCGAACGTGGCAAAGGGAGGCTAAACAGAGGCGAATGAAAGCAGAGAAAGAGGCCCGAAAGGGAGAATGCAAACACTGACTCAGAAAGCTGTAGCACATGATAGAGAGAAGCAAGAGATAGGGATTGAACGTGAAGATAGGAGATGTTGATTGAATATTGATAAATCTTATGTGGTCCAAGAAGAAAATGATACGTTTGTGGAACAATTGCTAGATACTCGACCCCTACCCCCACAGAGGATATATCCCGCTCTACCCTTACAGCCCCAGCCACCCGTTTCTTCTGTCTCTGCTGAGGAGGATTCCCTTATCCGGAGATCGTGTAGCATCAATAAAAATCATTTAATCTGTGAATCGCTCGATGTATCGCGTTTAATCCACCGTCATCAGGTTAACTTTGTTTTAAAGCATTTTACGTCTGTATCATATTGCTTTTGACGTCCCTGCAAACTACATCTCTGCATCTGGTGCATACTCTATCAAGTTTACAAAAATTATAGCCTTAAGCAGAGATTGCGCTGCGCAATTGACAGATGCAACCTGGTGACCTCTATCATAAAAATAGGATATCATCGTTGTCTGATTGTGACCTTTCCTGACGAAGGCACCCCTCCAGTGCCCAAACGCGTGTAGAACACAACAGTCAGAACACAACAGTCAAATACTATTGTGCCACATTGTTCGTCTATGGACATGAAAACTAGATATCAATCTCTATGAATAATTTTTGTCATCAGAATGTTGTTTTTAAATTGAGTGTAGACTGTATGAGATGTATGATTGTAGATATGATTGGAACAGTATGACTGGGTTTTCTTATTATTGAAATGATTATTAATAAAATATATTTTGTACTTTTTGAAGATAAATAGTTTAGTTGGTTCTTTCTTTTAAATATTTCTTTTTTACTGATCACTCAAATGTAATTTGTTCTGTATTATTATTGTTGCCTTAAGTATTTACACTGACTTATGTAGCCCTGCCTTAAGAAACTTCACCTCATTAGCAGGGGCCTCCCTCTTTACATGTCTTGCAGCTAGGACAGCCAGGGAGAGAGTGAGGGACCAGTTCCGATACCTGTAGATCAACACGGTCCGCATGTTATTGCGGATTTGCATGACTCGGCTAAGGAGTTTTTGGTGGATACAGGTGCAACAAACAGTTCTATTTCTCATTCCTTGGTCCCTGGGGCGGCTCTGTCTGGCCATAATAATGATTCGGCAGGTTTTTATAGTGTACCGGTTGTGAGCCCCATTTCAAAACCTCTTGCATTGACTATTGGTCCTTTCACTGTGGATTCGCCATTCTTGTTGACATCTAATTGTGGAGAAAATCTGATGGGTTTGGACTTATTGAAGAAATTGCATGCTACGATTTACTGCTCCGCGGCGGGTGTTTACATGACAATGGGTCCGGATGTAGTACGCGCTACGCAGTGCCTGTCCAAAGATGCACCTCTTCCTGCAGAGTTTAAAGACGTGCCACCAACCCTCTGGGCAACAGGTGACACAGATGTGGGACTGTTACAGATCTCGCCAGTTTCGATCCAAGTTAAAGACAATGCCATTTTACCTCGCATCCATCAGTATAAACTACCGCAGGCAGGTGACCGAGCTTTATTGCAAATTGTACCGGACTTAATTGAGAAAGGAGTGGTTGAGGAGACGGCTGCTAATGTTTGTAAGAGCCCTATTCTTTCCATTCTCAAACGGACATCTTTGGGTTCCTCTGATGATCATACAGACGTTTATCGCTTTGTGATTGACTTGCGTGAAGTTAATAAAATAGTGATACCCCAGTTTCCGGTGGTTCCTGACATTACCACTCTTTTGACAATGATTCCTTCTTCTGCTACATTCTTTTCTGTCATTGATTTGAAAAACGCGTTCTTCAGTATTCCCATTCATCCTGACAGCAGGTATCTGTTTGGGTTCACCCTAGCTGGTAGAAGCTTCAGGTTCTGTCGCGCTCCTCAAGGCTATACGGAGAGCCCAAGTATTTATAGTCAGGCACTACAGAGCCAATTGGATTCTCTTTCACTTCCCCCAGGTAACGTATTCGTGCAGTATGTTGATGGCTTGCTCATCGCTTCTGACACAGAGCAAGGTTGTAGGGACAGTACAGTTCAGTTATTGTTGCATTTGGCACAGCATGGACATAAAGTTTTCCTTTTCAAATTTCAGTATTGTTGCCAGGAGGTCACCTACTTAGGTCACCTACTGTCGAAGGAGGGTAGGAGATTGACCCCTGAACGCATCAGTACCATTGTTAAAATGCCCGTGCCACAAACTCAGAAAGATGTGCGCGCTTTCATAGGTATCATTTCCTATTACAGGCAGTGGATACCTAGCTATTCGCTGTTAATTAAGCCCCTGCTTGCTCTAACACTAAAAGTTGTGCATGAACCCCTGCCCTGGACGCCTGAATGTCAGCAGTCTTTTGAGCAATTGAAAACTGCGCTTTGTTCGGCTCCAGTACTCGGCACCCCCGACTATGCTAAGCAGTTTGTGTTGTACGTCCATGAGATGGCTGGTTGCGCGCTTTTGGAGATAAGCAACAGCCGTGTGCTTACTTCTCTGCTGTGCTTGACCCTGTCGCACAAGCCCTCCCGAGCTGTCTAAGAGCGGTCGCGGCCGTGGCTGTCTTGATAAGACAATAGGCTGGACTTGTACTTGATACTGACCTCACAGTCATGGTACCCCATGCTGTGGATACACTTTTGAATAAGACAAAGACACAGCACCTCACCAGTGCACGTCTGACAGGTTATGCGCTAACGCTGTTTGCTAAACATATTACGATTAAACGATGTGCCACTCTGAACCCAACCACGTTACTACCTCTCCCTTCTGAGAATGAGGAGATTGACATACATGATTGTATCTTCCGGATGGAAGAAGAGACGAAAGGACGGGTAGACCTGACTGACGTTCCCTTAGCTGACCCTCAAGGGGAACTATATGTCGATGGCTCTTGCTTTAAGTTACCAGATGGCACTACAACTGCTGCATACGCTATCACCAGGCTACGTACAATAGTTGAGACATCATGAGTACCCTATCAGTCGGCCCAAGCGACAGAGCTCGCTGCCCCAATACGAGCCTGTGAATTGAGTGAGGGACTGGTTGTTAATATTTATACTGACAGCCAGTATGCCTTCGGGGTTGCGCACAATTTTGGGCGACTCTGGGCAGAGAGAGGGTTCCTTACTTCCCATTGTACAAAGATCCAGAACGGTCATCTTATATATAGGCTTCTGTCCGCTTTGACACTCCCTAGGAAATTGGCAATAGTGAAGTGTAGCACCCATAGGAAAGTCACTGACAATGTAGGTAAAGGGAATGCTTTTGCAGATCAGACAGCTAAAGAAACAGCCCGGGCTAGAATGAAAAGAATGTTTGTAGCAGGTCCCGCTAGGTGGGTGCCCGAGGTCACCATGTTTGAGGATACACTTGAGAACGTGAAAGAGATACAAAGTGAGGCCACAGTAGAGGAATTAGCAGTGTGGCAAGAGAGTACAGCACAATTGAACGGTGAGGGATGTTGGATTGACAAGTCAGGGAAGCAGAGATGGATGTTGCCAGATGCGTATGTTCTCCCAGTTGTCACGATGGCTCATGGCCCAGCCCATATCAGTGCTAGGGGTATTTGCAAATTGCTAGACCCTGTATGGCAGAATGATAACATCTTGAAAACTGCTGCACATTTAGTGAAGTACTGCATGGTGTGCATGATGCACAATCCCGGGAAAGGTACCCTCACACCCCCCGGTAATTTTGCACCGCCCACTTTCCCCTTTGAGGTCCTCCAGATGGACTATATCGAGTTAGAAAGGGTCAACAATTTGAAGTATGTGTTGGTGGTAGTTTGTGCATTCAGTAAATGGGTTGAGGCTTACCCCACTAAAGACAATACAGCCATTGCGACTGCAAAGGTACTCCTGAAGGAGTTCTTTCTTCGTTTCGGCTTGCCCCGTTTGATCTGGAGTGATAACGTAAGTCATTTTAATGCCAAGGTCATCCAGTTAATTTGTGATGGTTTGCACATAAAGCAGAAGTTTCATGCTGCAAACCACCCACAGTCAGCAGGTTTGGTTGAGAAGTACAATGGTACTCTCAAACTGAAATTGGCAAAGATACAGGAGACAACAGGGTTACAGTGGCCAGATGCTTTACCATTAGCTCTTTTGACAATAAGAACAACAGCACATCCTAGAACAGGATTGTCACCCTACGAGGTCTTGTTTGGGTGCCCGGCAAATGTCTGGGGCGTCCCGCGCCCTCGTAGGTTCTCAGATATTGAGTATCCATTGTTGACAGACTATCTTTGCCAGTTAACTGAAAATGTGCGTTCTATTCACCAACAGGTCTGCGACTCCCTTCCACCCACACCTGAGGGGCCCGGACACGATATACGGCCTGGGGATTTCGTGTTGGTCAAGAACTTCCAGTGGAAGAAGAGTTTGGAGCCCGGCTAGAAGGGACCTGAACAGGTCCTCCTGGCCACTCGAACCGCAGTGAAGGTCGCCGGCCGAAAGAACTGGATCCACGCCTGTCACTGCCGCAGGATACCTTTACCCTTGCCCTATGATCAGTGGGCGAGGGACGGCATGGGGGACACTGAGTGTGAGAAGGTGCCTCAGTTCGTCCCCTTCAGCAATGCAAAATTAACATGGACCCAAACGGATGTGGAGAATGATGAAGTGCTAAATGCAGCGGCACCTCCGGAAATTCGAGCCATTAGGGAGCTGCTGTTTGTTGACCCCTCTGTGCCTGGAGTCACCAGGTACAATTTGCGCCCTCAGCTGAGGAATAGTGTACCAAAGGAGAAGTCAGATTAGCCAGGGATGGACTGTGTAAGTTAGGGTGTACTTTGCTATAGTACCAACGATGCTAGTTCAGGGTGTCGTGAGATTGGTGCACTGTTCTGACATTGGACAGGATAGATCGAACGTGCTCCCTAGGAGGGGGGTACATTATCCTGTGCGATGTGGGATTCATCGTGAGCTTAAGACTGAGCAAGCTCCACCGCCGGTGCTCAAGAGCACCAACGTTGATGAACAATAGGAGCCTGTAACAGTGAGGCTCTGACGGACACTGGGAACTTGTATACTTCTCTTACTGGAGATTTGCCCCTTTGTTTTATCATTCGTTATGCACCCCTTTGGCAGAATAGTTGCCGACGAAGAGCAGCCAGTGGTTCCCCTTGCTCATACACGTGAATTTTGGTCGACTAAACAAAACATGTTATGTGCTGTTCTTGTGCTATTGCTGCTGTTGGTTCTGGGCGGGGTGTCCTGGGTTTAGGAATGTGATCAGAATGCACCATCATGTACTAAACGCCAGATTGTTTCTCAAGTTCGTACGAAAAGGGCATCCCCTAGTAATGTGTTTCTTGACACACATAAAAGGTTTCTTGGAAAAGGTACTGCTTGCTATCCTACTGAGTCTGTTACTAGCTTATGGACTGCATATCCGTTATCACTTGTTAATTACACTTATACTCGCCCCCCTGATTTCGTAGAGGTACAAGGAGTATTTGGATTTGGTTATCCGGGTCCATGTTTCTATCATCGAAAGCCTCGAGGCACTGGATATCCAGGATGTAACAACAACACTTATTGTGATCATTTTTATATGGAGAAGCAGAATGTCACACTGGTGGGTTGGCAGTACAAAGAATTGACAGTTCCCCGAGAGGCTGTTTATTACCCTGCATGTTGCCCAATTGTCAATTACACTGACCTCATTTTGTATGCTAATTGCTAAGGGATAATCTTACATATGGGTACGTACTCTATGGTAGATCCAAAAGACCCTCGTACAGTTGGGTGGAATTCTAGGTATGCTGCTGTAGATTATGATAGGCCCATTTATGCACACCCCGGGTTTTTCTTCCTGTCTAGTGGGACTTATTCTAACATGCATAATGGTACAGATGATGTGGCCGTTGGGATGGTGTTGCCTTTAGGTGTGCCCTGCAAACATGCAAAGCCAAAGGTCAGATGGGTGAAAAGAACACTGACAAAGGAGTTCTGTGAAGGGGTGACAGACCTAGAAGTCAATAACTATAGCAATGGTATCACCTTTGGGTATATTCTTTCCTCCATTATTACATTTGGTGGTACCGCTATGGCTAGGGGTGAAAGGGCCAGGGAATATTTTGGATGTAAGCTGCAGATACTTTCTAATTCCATAGTAGCAGCTCTGCGTGACATCACCGCCCAATTGGAAAGCATGCAGATATATTCCGAGCAAACTAGATATGCTGTTGATTTCATCCTAGCTAAGAGCGGCGGTGTGTGCGCAGTAGTAGGAGACCAGTGTGTAGTCGGGATCACTAATATGGAGAAGAACATTACCCAGCACATTTTGGATATCTTGGAAAATGTCAAGGGAATGGAGAGTGGAAATTGGAATTGGTCCCTCTTTGGTGGATGGGGTTGGATCCTTGAGAGGGTAATCTATTTTATTGTGATTCTGATTGCTTGCTGTGTTCTAGTACAGTGTCTTCCCTTATGTTGTTCTTACTGCACCACCCTTCTCGCCCCTAAGAGAGTATCGATTCATGATACCAATCCAACAATTATGATACAAAAAGAGGTAAGCGATCTTATGCAGATCGACGAGGGTATTTTTGAGACTTCTTCCCTCCTTACCGATTCTCTCCCTGAAGCCGAAGACATGGAGTGTTCCTAAAGATCGAAGTATTTATTTATTTATTTTAAAGGTTTTATATAGCGCTGGCTAGACCCAGGGGTATCAGAGCGCTTTACAGGAGTGTGAGGAGGTACGGTACTAAAAACATTTGATCAAAAACATTGCAATAAGAACCATTATACCAAAGGAAGCAGATAAATACGAGTGCTATTTACAAAAGTACCATATTAAGCTAAAGAGGGCAGTGAGTAATTAGGCTAGGGTGGGTGGGTGAAGGAGAAAAAGAAAAAGATAAAGGAGGGGGACAAAGAGAGTAGGAGTTAGGAGAACAGGAGAACAGTGGGAGGCTGTGCGAAAGGCTAGATGTCATATGTAAAAGATAGAGGCAGGGAGGGGGGTTAAAGGGGAGGGGAGAGAGTAGCGTGAGGGAGGGGAGTTAGGAGGGGGAATGGGGAGGAGAGAGAATTGGAGGGCAATAGAGGGGAGCCTGACGGGGGCGCAGAGTGGGAGTCAGTGTCAGACGTAGGTATTATGGACCCCAATATTTGTTGAGGAGGTACAGTTTAAGGTCTTTTTTGGAGTTGAAGTAGGAAGGGTTACAGCGTAGGTCTTTAGGCAGGGAGTTCCAGATGGAAGGAGCGTTTCCGGAGAAGGAGCGAGCTTGTGTGCATTTCTTCTTTAGCACAGGGGGGATAAGAATGAGGGCGTTGGTGCTCCTCGTCGGTCGGGCGCAGCCCGCTTTGTGGAGTTTGTCAGAGAGGTAACGTGGGGTGTTTTGGTGAAGGGCTTTGTGCGTGATGCATGCAATCTTATAGGTGGATCTGCCTTCGATGGGTAGCCATTTGAGGGTTTTAAGGGCGGGGAGATGTGGTCGAAACGTTTGTAGTCCGAGATAAGTCTAGCCGCTAGGTTGAGCACAGATTTGAGTGGTGCAAGGTGGACTTTAGGGGTTACAGCGAGGATAGTGTTACCATAGTTGATTCGCGACAGGACCAGCGATTGGACAACAGATTTGAAGTCGTCAGCCGGGATGAAGGGTTTAATTTTCTTGAGATGACGGAGGGTGAAGAGTGCTCCTTTGGCTGAGGTTTTTATGTGGGAAGTAAGGGCAAGGCTATTATCAATGGTGATGCCTAGAGATTTAACTGAGTTGGAAGTAGTGAGAGAGCAGTTGAGAGCATTAAGGTCGGATATCCAGTTTTGTATGGGGAGTGGGTTGTTTTTAGGGGAGAAGAGAATGATTTCGGGTTTTTTAGGGTTGAGTTTGAGATGGTTGTGGTGGAACCATGATTGGATCTTGGTCAGGGTGTCATTGAGGTGGAGGACATCAGAGTGGGATTTAATCTTATAGTAAAGTTGAGTGTCGTCGGCATAGAGGTGGTAATTGATTCCTGCTTGTTTGAGAATGAGGGTAAGGGGTTCCATGAAGAGGTTTAAGAGAGCAGGAGAGAGAATGGATCCCTGGGGGACACCGAGGGAGATTGGAGTAGGGTTGGAAAGGCAGTTATCGATTTTGATTTGTTGGGTTCTGTGTTGGAGAAAGGAGGTGAACCAGTTGAGGACCAGGCCTTTGAGGCCAAAGCGGACTTTAAGAGTGTTAAGTAAAGCAGAGTGGTTAACTGTATCAAAAGCAGCGGAAAGGTCGAGGAGAATGAGTAGGCAAGACTCGCCATTGTCGGAGTGAGTGATGTATGTCGTCAACAATATTGAGCATGGCAGATTCTGTGCTGCATCCTTTTCTGAAGCCAGATTGCAGTGAGTCAAAGAGGTCAAAAGTGTTGATGTGATTATCCAGTTGGAGCAGGGCGCATTTTTCAAGGGCTTTGGAGAGAAGAGGGAGGTTAGAGATAGGTCGGAGGTTGTTTGGGTCATTGGAATCTGCATTGGGATTTTTGGGGATGGGTGTGATTTGACCCAGTTGGAGGGAGGCGGGAACACACCCCGTGGCCAGGGAGGAGTTTATAATGGTGGTCCAGTATGGGGCAATGATATGTTTTAGGTCTTGGACTAGGTTAGAGGGCAGAGGGTCTTTGGTGTGAGAGGATGGTTTTAGCTTAGTGATGATGTTGTAGACTTCGTGTTCGGTAACAGGGTGAAAATTCTGCCAGGAGGCATTGTTTTTTTGCTGGGGGAAAAAGGGTTGGATTCAGGTGGGAAGGTAACGGAAGAGAGATGGGAAGGGACCGGGGAGGGTTTGGTGGGGATGGAGATTCAGGAGAAATGTCATATGAAAATAGTGGGTTGGGAGAGAAGGGATTTAAGAGGAAGGATTGATCTATTTTGGTGATTTTATCAGAGAAGAAATTAGCAATTTCTTCGCATTTCTCAATTGGGGGGCAGAGGATGTTTGGTTTTTGACGATGCTGAACAATTCTCTAGGTCTATTTTTGGCCCTATCAAGTTGTGCTCGGAAGAAGGAGGCCTTTTCATTGAGGATGTGTTTTTTGTAGTTGGACCTAGCAGATCGGAGTAGGGCTAGATGGGAGGGGGACGGGTGTTGCCTCCAGGTTCTTTCAGTCTGTCTAAGAGAGCGTCTTTCGCTGTTGAGATCAGAGTTGAACCAGGATTTAGAAGGTATGTTTCTTTGGGTTTTTAGTTTAGGAGGGGCCACTAGGTCTAGGACCTCAGTAAATCATTTATTATAGTGTTCGGTGAGTGTGTTAGCATTTTGGGAGAGGGGAGTGAGCAGAAATTGGGCTTTGAGTTTAGTTTCCAGTTCGCCGGGGGGGGGATAAGATGAAGATTTCTGGTCAATTTCATATGTTTGATGCTTTTGGTACGGAGGGGGGGGCCGTAGTGGTGATCGTAAAGAGGATGAGGTGATGGTCGGACCAGTCGATGGGGATGATGTTGGAAAGGGAGGCCAAATCATTATTAGTGATGATGGCATCGAGAGTGGCCCCTTTGGTGTGAGTTGGAGAGTGACAAATTTGTTTAAGGTCACTAATCTCCAGAAGATTTGTGAGGAGATTAACTGCAGGGTCTTCGATGTCATTCCAGTGGAGGTTGAAGTCTCCAAGGAAGAGATTTTTAGAGTTGGAAAGTGAGTATTGGGTGAGGAGGTCGGAAAGTTCTTCTGCGAAGGGAAGGGATTAGCCAGGAGGATGGTAGATATTATGTAGGTGAATAGGTGGGGAGCCCTGAATTTTAAGTTCTGCTCCGAGGTATTCAAAGGTAATAGGGTCAGAGTTCTTAACAAGCGAGAGTTGAAGTTTGTTTTTAAAGACGATGGCTAGACCACCTCCTATTCTATCTTGTCTATCTTTTCTGAGTATGGAGTAACCGGGGGGGGAGAGTAAGTCAAGGATAGATGTAGAGTGGACATTGAGCCAAGTTTCCGTAAGGAAGGCAATGTCAATGTTTTCGCTGAGGATGGTTTCAGCTATTTCAGTCGCATGCCGGACAGCTGAGCGGCAGTTAACCAGCATGCATGCGAGGGGTTTCTGGTTGTTTATGGGGGAAGGCATGATTGGATAGCGGTAGGTTGTGTTGGGGGTCTAGGGGAGACGGGGGAGGACGGGATTCTGCTCGTACCCAGGATCACGGGAATGGTAGAGTGGGGGGCGGGAGGATCATTTGGATAGTTAGGGAGGTAAGAGTTACAAAGGTCGAGGAGGTCTGAGGGGGAGAGATGGTTCGAGGCACGTGGGGGCCTATGGGAACAGTTGCAGCGGGGGAAGGTTCTCCACTGTTGATGGTTGGTGGTGTTTTGTGAGCCAGGGTTTGGGGAGATCGCGCGGTTTAGGAGGATCTCAGAGGAGATGAAGTTAAAATCTTTCCTGAGTTGAGAGAGTTCGGACGACAAGGTAAGATCTTTCCTGAGTTGAGAGAGTTCGGATGACAAGGTAAGGAGATGGCTTTCGATGTTAGATAGAGTCTGTGTTAAAGGAGTGATAGGGACTGAGGGAGAGAGGGTGGTAGGGAGGAGAGTAGGATCAGAGTTGTCCGGGGAGAGCGGTCTGTGGAGTGTGTGGGATGGGAGGCCGGGGTGGGGTGGAGAGGCGTTCTCAGGTTGGATGGACGAAGGGAGGACTGTGTAGTCAGAAAGGGAGTGCATAGAGTCAGAATAGGTGTTCTGAGATGGTAAGGGGTCATGAGGGGAGAGAGGGGAAATAACATCCTGGTTAAGGGGGGGGAGGCAATTTGGAGAGGGTGAAATTGGTGCTGGCAGTCGAATAATAGGAACTTCGGGAGGAGGGTGCTGGAAGGAGGTAGTGAGGTAGGGGGTGTGCCTAATGGTAGGTGGAGAGAAGTCATTAGAGAGAGAAAGGGTTTGGGAGACTGAGCATGCTGTTGAGGTGTCAGGATGAGGGAGAGTTGCTAGCGAGGGAGGGTAATTGGAGGATTGGGTTTGGGAGACATCATACGCAGTAGAAGTGCCTGTAGGGGGAGGGGTTGGGAACAAGGAAGGAGAGGGTAAGAGGGCATCAAGCTGTTGGGAGGGTGAAGTGTTAGGAGGTGGAATGGATAGTAGGTAGGAGAAGGTGCTGAAATGTTGTTCAAAGATGGTGAGGTGATTTTCAGAAGCTTGGATGAGGATGTTACGGATTTGAAAATGGAGATGTCTATTTCACCGAGGAAAGCAGGGGAAGGGGAGGTGGACAATTTAAAACCATACGGGATTTTACATGATTTAGTGATGGGGAGGTGGTGGAGGAAAATGCTTTTCCATTTGGAGGAACGTTTGGAGTAAAATATATAGTTGGTTTTTATTATGGAGGAGAGGCTAAGGTAGTTATCGACAAATAGAGTTTCATGGTGACCAATAAGTAATTTGTGTTTAAAGTTTTTCTTAGCGTTTTTGGAGAGATTAGGGGGGTAGAGAATGGACCATGAATTCGTGCCATGTCTAGTGATGGGTGAGTCCTGTGGATTGAGTCTGTAGTAATGAGGGAGTGTGTGAGGTGGGCATTGTAATTCGATTAAAGAGGCTAGGGGAGGGGGAAAGATGATGGGGGAAGACTTGATATAGGGCGAAGAGAGGTGGGAGGGTCAGAGTAGGAGCAGGATGAACGTGAGTGATTAGAGCAAGCACCAGAGGGGGGGGAGGGCCGCGTTAGGGAGATTAAGTAAGAGAATAGTGTTGGAAGGAGAAGATGCGGGTAAATCGGAGTGGGCGCTGTCAGGTGGGCTTAATCAGTCAATACACATATTGGAAAACCTGGACAGGGGTGGGCACAGTTAGGTATTAGGGGAAGGGAGAGGGATCAGAGCAAGGAGGAAGAGAAGTGGTAAAATCAATGAGGATCAGAAAGAGTAACAATCAGAGTAACGCAGGGATATAGAATTACAAAGAGGGAGAGCGAACGGAAATTTACAAACTTCAACTAGTAAGGAGCAGGTTGGGGCTAGGGGGACATAGTAAGGGGGGGGACATTGAGGATTTAGTGAAAAACTAAGGGTGATAAGGCAACAAATAATGAGCAATATGTAAAACAGGTAGTAATTACCATCACAGAGAGCCAATAGAAGTACTCTGTTTTATTGTATAACATGTCTTTTTCCTTTTTATTTTGTTATCCTGATATGTTTGCTTAGCTCATGCTAAAAGGAGGGGCTGTTAGATTAAAAATTATGCCTCCGTATTGTTTCACATAAGTTAGCATTCGCTGTGCCATTTTGTGTACCGGCGCCATTTTATATTATAATTGAAACTAACTCTCTGCCATTTCTCTTAAATGACCTTCTCTTGGTTGTGTTTCTTTGGAGATGAGTTTTGCTACACTAATGAATGTACTGTTCTTATTAGCACATACCTTTACTCTCTATGTAACCCTCTCCTACTTGTCTAGTGGCGGGCACAGGCAGAGTAACCTTGAAAGATAGATAAAGTGTGCCCGGTCTCAGAATCGAAACTTACTCCTTTAATTTACTGTCCAGCTGCGTCCCTCTGGAAAATCCCATGGTGGGCGGGTTTTCATTGGTTCTGAAATGTACATAATTTATCGTTATGCTTGTTGAAGTCAGACTCTCTCTGCAGCACTCTTAGCGACTGGGCAGACAGTGCTCCGCTCTGAGCGAACTTTGAATAAACTGTTATTGGCTTGTATTCTCTACTGTCTGACCGACTCTTCATTTCGTAGAAGGCAGAGAGGTGGTCGTGAGTGGCCCGGGTGACCCGAATCGGCCATTTCCTTCATAAAGACATTAATGGTGATTAATTCAGCTGCTTGACTTGAGGGGTTCACAATGGTCAAGTAAGAAGATTTCAAACAGCATTTATTTTTTTCCTTTGTATTACAAGTATTCTTTTGCTTAACTAAAAGTGAAGCACAAAGGTCACCCTTGGATTTATATTTTTTCTGCTGCTTGACTTTAGTGTTCACAAAGGTCATGTTTGAAGACTTTTAACAGTCTTGTTCAGGAGCTGGTGATGTGAAATGGAAAAATAACTTTGAAAGCTTTGTTTTCTTCTTTGTCCAATGGAAACAATTCTGGAGCATATTTTCTACTTTGCAGATTATTTAAAAGCATGGCATTATTTGTTTGAAAGTGACTACAACCTGGGAGGAGTTTAATTTCCTGTATGTTTAATTTTTGACAAATCACTGAACTATATTTCTGTTGGATTTATGAATCAGACTTTCAAGAAAAAAGGTAAAGATGGTGGTAAGGGAAAATTGTTAATGTGCAATTGCAAAACCCAGTTCTTTCTTTCCTTTGTTCTAAATAAATGTATTTTTGTTTTAAAACAGTGAGTTACTGGAAAGAATATATATGGGTTGTAACAGAGTGCAGGCAGCCAAGAAAGTTCAGATAGCATACATTTTAGTGGCAAGAGTCTTTGTGTGTATAAAATTCACTTCCTCTACAATATCGGAAGTAATTGGTGTATTTCTATTTCCTTAGGTACCAACCCTTGTCTAGTGCTACAGTGAATTGGCGCTGTATCTCTTCCCATCCCCGTTTCGCTGCGGGCCTCCTTTGCTCAAGTCTAGCATTGGATAGGAGTCTCAGGTGGACTAGGAATTAATTATTCTACAGTCATCTATGATCCCCCTGCGATGGAGCTCATGTGTGTGTTTGAATTCATCACAGTGCATCTCTCAAATAGAGCAGAATGTCATCTGCATATAATACGTTGAAGTGTACATCCTGGCCATCTTATAACCCATATATCAGCTTTTTGTATGCCTTTCAGAGCTAGGGGTTCCACAGTCAGAGCAAATGAAAAAGGGGAGAATGGGTAGCCCTGTCTCATGCTATGTTCCATCTCCCACCTCTCTGATACAACCCTGCCTGAAATCTCACCCTAGCCATCAGTCCACTGTACAGTAATCTTATCCATTACAGCATTTCTGCCCTGAAGGCCATTTTCATCAGTACCCTAATAAAAACTCTCAGTTAAATGAGTGGAATGCCTTATGCATGTCTAGCCACATTACCTCTGATCATTTATTAATGTATGAGAAGTCCCTGAGAACATGGAGAAGGTGTCTAATATTCATAGCTGTGCATCTATTGGGTAGATGGCCCATATGATCGACGTGAACCAGGCTTGACATCAAAGGTATTAACCTGTTGGCCAGTACCACTACCTTGGCCTATATCTTATAATCAAGTTGTGCATCGAGAGAGGTCCGTGTGCCCTAGTCTGTAGTGGGTCTTGCCCAGCTTTAGGGACCGTGATTACAACAGCCTCTCTAGTCATCTGTGGCAACGTCCCAATCAAGTGTTGCAACATACAAAGAGTAAAATTCAGCTGGGGGCCCATGCCCATCTGGTGCCTTCCCTTTGTCAGTCTCCTTGGTGCACGTCTGATTTCCTTCGTAGTATTGGGAACTTCAACTTCTTCAGATTATGCACCATTTTATTTCCCTATTGCCACTGTAGATAGGTAGTTTCCAACAGAGCCGCTCTCCAGAGCTGGGCCTGCCTGATACAAAACTGATTAATACTTTGTCATATTCTTTTAATATTTTTCTGTGAAGTTACCACAGTCCCATCATTAATCTGTAGTACCACAATAGGGCTCTGTCCCTCTTCCCTGCGCACTAACCACACCAGTAGGCAGCAGTAGGCAGCTCGGTTTGTAATGCTGCCTGCCTGTGTCCTTTTTGTAATCTAGTTTACATAAGCTGATCAGTATTTCACGGTATTGGGCTTTGGCACCACCACCTCATCTGAGGTCAGCTGTCCCACTGCTACCTTATGTTCCACCTCAGCTATGCCTTTATCAAGGGTGGCTACCTCATTTCGCAGGCCCTCTTTGACTCCATAGTTTGTTGAGATGCATACCCCATGTATGTATGCCTTAAAGGCATCCCATTCAATACAGGCATCAGCCAACCATTTTGCTATGGCCACTGAGGTTTTAGCCCTGCATGTTTTAGGAAGTGGAGGGTATGTTCTTTCTAATGTTTTATTGGGTATTCCATTAAAGTCTCCCTCACAGCGATGCTATATGCATGCATATGACTGGTTGCTTATATAAGGAATCATAAAAGCCACTTTGCTCATAGTTAGGAGCATAGACACTAAATAGCGTAAGCGCATTTCTGTATAAAAGGCCATCTATGAAAACAAATCTCCCGTTTGGATCTATATCCACTTTCTCTGCAACATATGGGGTGCCCCGTTTAATCTAGTTCAGAGACCCTCATGCTCCAATAAGATGAAAATTCAGTGGAGTATAATTAAAGCTTCCAGTTTTCCATTTTTACTGATTTTTACAGATAAATACAGACAGAAAACCATCTATTTCCTGTCTGTATTTATTTTAAAAAGCAGAAAGATACAGAAAATTGTACTTCTTGTAAGTGACTCTCCTTGTTGTCCTTCATGAATTCCAGACCAACTGCTAAGCAGATAGGCACGACAGGAATTTAAAAACAGGATCAGATTCCCTTAAATACAGGCATATGTTAACATATATTTGTATATAAATGCTAATATTTACTTGTCTCTGTAGTGTTTTGTTATATTTGGCGGCTTAATTTACTAAAATGCGACGTATGAGTGCATTTTTTTTATCAGTTAAATAAATGTGGAAATATACCATTCTACGACTCCATTTAATCTCAAAACGTAAAATCAATATGGGTAAATACCAATAAAATGGCCCAAAAATAAATATGGATAAATACAGATGGAAATGTTAAAAATATAAATACCATAAGACCGGGAGCCCTAAGTATGATCGTCTTTTCCATTGCTTACCTAGTTTGCTACCCTCTGTTTTTCCCAAGTGTGTCTCCTGCAAGCATGCTACATATACACCCTACTGAGATAATGCGGAGTGTATTTTATCTCTATTAACAATGTTCCTCATGCCTCTAATATTCCAAGTAACAATCCTACGTCTATGTATATGCATAGTTACTGCAGCCATTGACAACCATGCCGCACCAACACACGTATGTGTGTTCCCACTTAAACAGGGAGACCTCATCGTTCGCTTAGATGTCTGACCTCCATGCATCTAATCATACGCAATCCTCAGCGCACCCAGAACTCTGCACCAGCGAGACCACATATACTTAAGAAAACAAACAAAATAAATGTACATACTACGCATTACAACTTTATACTAAGGGATTAATATTGATACAACAACCGGCAACCCACAATCAGCACAGTCACCCTTTGCAGAAGAAAAGGAAAAGAAAGTAGAGAGAAAAAGGTAATAGATATGAAATAAGAATTGGAGAGGGGTGTGAGACACCATCCAGCTTATAAGAACTCCCACACCATTAGCAAATAGTTAAAAAAAATCTATCTCACCAGCACAGTGGCCAAAGGCACCAGTTCAGCTGACCTATCTCCTCTCATATTTGATCATGGCTAGTCTCAGTGTCACAACCGGTCTCCCATTATTGTCCTATTCAGTGTGATCAGTGTCCACTCTGGAGTGGGTGGCTGCATTCCCAAGGTCTGACTGTTCATTAGGTGAATCTCATCATGGTTGATGCCATTTAGAGAGTCCTTGCATCGCCTTTCATTGCTCCGGCTTGGCCTGGTTTGAGGTGGGCCTACGCTCCGGGGGTTTTGCCATTCTGGTTCACCTCCTCAGTCATCTAGAATGCCTCACTGGGGGGGCCAGTTTGATTTTGCTGTCCGCAGCTTTACTTTTCACCCATGCTAAGGTATCTTTTGATGGCGTAAAGAAGTGTGATACTCCTTTGTCAATGACTCGACTTAGCGGGAAACAGCAGCATAAACTTAAGTCTAAGGGTTCTCGGGTGCCTTTTAGCATAAACAAATCAGGATCTTAGATTTTGAACTTTATCAGTATAGTCAGGGTATATAAAGACTTTGCTACCCCTTCCTGTATTGGGCCCAGTACCCTTGTGCTGGAGGATGTTGTCCCTCTCCCTATATTTCAAAAGTCTGGAATAACACAGGTCGCAGGAGTAATCCTGGTTTCTTAGGTATTGATGGTACTTTGTGCGCTCTCTCAATTGAATAAAACTTTGAGAAGTTACCCGAGGCCATCCGCTTTAGCAGCCACTTTTCCAGGAATAACTCCATACTGTGCCCTTCAATATCCTCTGGCAGTTCCACAATCCTAACATTGTTCCTCCTGGAGCGATCTTCCACATCTTCTGCCCTATATTTCAGGATCTCCATCTGTTTTTCGAAATGAGCGATTCAAAGGTGCATCTCTTGGTTTGTAGGTCTGGTGCGAGCCAGCGCCCATTTAGTCTCTGCTACTCTTTCCACCAACTTTAGTCTAGTCTACCCTGAGGAGGGTCATATCTATAACAAGAATATCTTTTTTAGATTCCAACGCCTTATGTGAGACCGTTATGGCAACCAGTATCACCTCAAAGTTATCAACAGGTTCTTGAGCTGGGGCCTACATGTGCAGTCTGACCCAATACCGTGGCATCTGTACCATCATCACTCAGTCGTTCCATTGTGAGTCTATTTAACTTGAGGGCTGTTTAGGTGCTGATCTTAGGTTTCACCATTTTGTAAATAAAGCATACCCCCTCTATCGTTAAATTAGCTGTATTCTAGCTGCACAGTGATTCTGTCTAATTCAATACTAGTCTGGGAGCCACAAAGAGGCGGGAGACAACCAGCTATGACCCACCCAACAATTTACTCTGAGAGATGGGCCGCAGCGGGCTCTTTAGCTGCTGTGACCACTTTCAAAAGGTCCTAAAGCAGCAGGGAGGAAGTGAGGGTGGATATCCAATGCCAAATAATGAGCCCTCCTGTAGTGGGCGCATTCACTCAGCTCTGATCTATAATGCTGTTATCAAAGCATCAGGAGAATGTACAAGTTTGCTTGCTTCTCCCAGATGAAATAGGACACTCCTATGAGTCGTCTCATTCATCATAGGCTCGACAAACTCCTCGAAAGATAGCCCCATCCTGCTTTCTCCAACTGGGTGTCGTGTTCAGTAAACTATATCCTCATTTAGAATCTATCCTTGGGAGCTGCTCAGGGCAACCTCCAGCTTCATTCCTGCTCCAGCTTCCAACCACCTCATTGTGCGCCACCCAGCAGGCACAAAGTTCCTTTGCTGCTCAGCCCGGTATGTGCTCCCTTGGCAAATTTAGGCACTAGCCTGTGATTCTATGGTAGGTAAGCACCACTCCTCTTTCTGTAGCATGCAACGTCTGCGGCCTAAACCCGCTTTCATGGGCGCTCTGGTCTTTGCTTCAGGCCTGCATCACTCTTATGGGTGTTGTCCTGGCACAGGCGTTCACTTTCATCGCCGCCCCTTGTGCTCTGTCCCTAGCTCCTCACTCCTATCGTGGCAGTCCGCACCAAAGCCACAGTGTCTTATCCACATTGCTCCTCACTTTTTTCATCCCTTAGACCCCAGCTTCATGTCCAACCATATGCTGTGTCGTGGGGATGCCCCACTACTCTCTGCACCACCGCAGCTATCTATGGGTACCTATCTATGGGTACACCACAGGGCTCCAGTGTGCTGTTTTTATCAGGATTTTTAGTGTGCCAGACAGGAGCGCCCCTTGAGTACAACTACACTGCAGTCTTGCCTAGGCCACACCCCCAGGACTATTGACACTATTGTTACAATTCCTATTCAACAGTATTGTTGGAAATTGGATTGGTAGTTGAGGGGGGTGGAACCCTACTCAAGCAGCAACCACTATTCTTATCAGGGTGAGACACAAGCAAACCCCATATTAACCTGTGCTTAACCCTCTGGTAGCTTGGCACAAAGCAGTCAGGCTTAATTTAGAGGCACTGTGTAAAGTGTTCCTGCAACACTTCAAACAGTAGTAAAGTGAAAACACAACACAAGAAAAATCTCACACCAATTTAGAAAAATAGAGTAAAATGTAATAATTATTTGAGGCCCGAACGACAAAAATCCAATTAGTAGAACTCGAGATATGCAATTTTAAAGGTTTTTGTAAAAATAGTACAAAAAAGCACAAAGTGCCAACTGTGGGTATCTGGTCGGGCCGGCTACGGGGACAAAGTTAGGCCCGCTGAACAAAGTACCTTCAATCCTGGTGCGTGGTCTGCACGATGTCGCTTTGCTAGGCTTTGCCTTGTCAGGCATCGGTTCCAAGGAACTGCGAGGTCCTACATCACATTGCGTCATGCTGCGTCAGTTCCAATGAAGCTTGTAGCTGTGCCGTCAGGCTTTGAGGGGCTTTGCTTGCTTCAAGCTGGTTTTGGAGAACACCACAGTAGGGTTGACAAAGCACCTTCATGTCCAATTCCAAGGGTCCAGTACTGGGGTGGTACTACTTTGGGGGTAGGACCCTCAGCAGGCAGAGATGATGTACAGGGTTTACGGTGGTTGGAGCCTTTTCTGTCCCTGAGGCTCTAATCAGGAGGCCTGCCGACTAGCCCTTGGAGTCACTCTGGTGGTCCCTAGTTCAAGATGCAGGTCCAGTCCTTCTCACTCAGGCACCAGAGCAGCAGTGCAACAGAGTAGCAGGGCAGCAGGTTAGCAGCCCTTTTTGCAGCAGAGCAGCACAGCAGTTCTTCTGTGTCTTCCACAGGTCCAGAGGTGTACTGATGAGTTGGGTCTGAGGGTTCATTATTTTACCTGGTGCCCACTTTGAAGTAGGAGATGGTTCTGGAGGTTTCCACCCCCAGAGGTGCTTGGAATTTCCTGCCTCCCTGCCCTCAGCTTGTTGGAGGTTTCAAAAGACTAGTGTCAAACCCTTTGTTAGTGTGGTCAGGCAGAGCCTTTGTGGTGTGCAAATGTGGTAGGTAACAACTTCTCTCCTCATCAAGTCAGAGATGTCCCATTGTGCCAATACCTATTGCCCTTTGTCTCACCGTCTGGGAGCAATACTGCCAGCTATACCTAGTCATGTGACCCAGGGGCAGGCGGCAGGCACCAAATAGCTTGGACAGGAGAATGCCAACTTTATAAAAGTGCAAAAAGAACAATTGATGGACAGAATGCAGAACAATGTCATACATTCATCCCAGTACAGAGATCTGGGCCTAAATCGATCGCTTTTTTGCTCCCCATGCCACTGCCAAGCCAGGTCCTCCCTGGACTGGAAACAAGCATCCTATGACCGGTTTCGGGGTTTCACCCCTCATTGGCCAGGAGAGCTTGACTCCAGTGGTATGGAGAGCACAAGACCCACGTATGGGCATACCCGTCCCACTCGGGGTGACAAATGCAAAAAGAACAATTGATGGACAGAATGCAGAACAATGTCATACATTCACCCAGTACAGAGATCTGGGCCTAAATCCATAGTTTTTTGCTCCCTATGTCACTCCAGTTTGAACCCAGCCATATGCAAATCAGTCTTGACCCTGCGATCTTTGTGACTGGGGGCGAATGTTTGCATTGTTCAGCATTCCATCCATCATTTGTTCCTTTTACATTTATCGCCCTTAGTGGGAAGAGTATGCCCAGACGTGGGTCCCGTGCTCACTGTGCCACTGGATTCAAGCTAGCCTGGGTGATGAGGGGTGATGCCCTGAAACCGGTCCCAGGATGCTCGTTTCTGGTCCAGGAAGGACCTGGCTTGGCAGTTCGGGCTGGACTGTTCCCATGAGGGACAGGGTCAAGACTGATTTGCATATGGCTGGGTTCAAACTGGGTGGCGTGGTGAGCAAAAGAACGATGGATTAAACCCAGATCTTTGTGACTGGGGGTGAATGTTTGCATTGTTCAGCATTCCGTCCATCATTTATTTCTTTTGCATTTGTCGCCCTAAGTGGGAAGGGTATGCCCAGACGTGGGTCCTGTGCTACTGCGCCACTGGATTCAAGATAGCCTGGCTGATGAGGGGTGATGCCCCGAAACCGGTCCCAGGAGGCTTGTTTCCGGTCCAGGAAGGACCTAGCTTGGCAGTTCGGGCTGGACTGTTCTCATGAGGGACAGGGTCAAGACTGATTTGCATATGGCTGGGTCCAAACTGGGGTGGTGTGGTGAGCAAAAGAATGATGGATTAAACCCAGATCTTTGTGACTGGGGGTGAATGTTTGCATTGTTCAGCATTCCGTCCATCATTTGTTTCTTTTGCATTTGTCACCCTAAGTGGGAAGGGTATGCCCAGACGTGGGTCCTGTGCTCACTGCGCCACTGGATTCAAGCTTGCTTGGCTGATGAGGGGTGATGCCCTGAAACGGGTTCCAGGATGCTTGTTTCCGGTCCAGAGACGACCTGGCTTGGCAGTTCGGGCTGGACTGTTCCCATGAGGGACAGGGTCAAGACTGATTTGCATTTGGCTGGGTCCAAACTGGGGTGGCGTGGTGAGCAAAAGAACAATCGATAAAACCCAGATCTTTGTGACTGGGGGTGAATGTTTGCATTGTTCTGCATTCCGTCCATCATTTGTTCCTTTTAAACCTTATGAAAGTGGCATTTTCAAAATTGTAGCTCAAAATTCGACTTCACCATTAAAGAGGATTTTCAATTACAGTTTCTCAGACATCAAACACAAGATGCTCACATGTTCCCAATCAAAAGCTAGTACTTATGAAATGTAATAAGGCAACCAAATGTTTTCCTATGGGAGAGCTAGGCCTCACAGTAGTGAAAGTCGAATTTAGGAGTTTTTCACTACCAGGACATGTAAAAGTTAAAAGTACATGTCCAACCTTTTAATAACAATGCACCTTGCCTATAGGCTACCTAGGGCATAACTTAGGGGTGACATATGTAATAAAAGGGGAGTTTAAGGCTTGGCAAGAGGGCTATATTGCAAAGTCAAATTGGCAGTTTAAAACTGCAATCAGGATGCACTGGCAGGCCTGGGACATGTTTTAAGGGGCTACATAAGTGGGTGGCACAAGTGCTGCATGTCCACTAGTAGCATATAATTTACATGCCCTGGTTATGTGGTATACCACTCTACAATGGACTTAAATATTCCATGGTGGAACTTTGGCTACTCTGCGTTACAAGTTACGGCCAAATACCTCCAATCGCCACGTGGCAGAATTTTTACTTATCTAATGCGCAGCTCCAAGACAGTAAGTTGGTGAGCAAGATTTGGTGTCCCCTAGCGAATTTCCAGTCGCTAGGAGAATATCCGATTAAATGTTTCTGATACGAACGGTCATGGGCGATGGGGACCGTTAGCAGGTCAGAAGGCTGCCGCTTGAGGAGAAAATCTACTCGAGCAGCAGCAAAATCAACTTCAGTAGCCGTGCCCCTTGGTGGAATGCACTCCTGGTGCTAAATCACAGCGCGAGCATCGTGATGTGCCTATTTCCACCCGTTGGCGGAACTCCGCGGAATCTCACTGAGTTTTCGTGTTACTCCACAGAATTCCGTTGAGTCAAATTCTGTGAGTTCCACCCTCCTCTAATTGCAACCATGTGTTCACATTATAATGAACAAGTTACTTACCTTCGGTAATGATATATCTGTAAGAGACATAGATTAGTTATAGATTCCTTACCTTGTGAATTACCCCCAGGCGTCAGACTGGATCCAGAGAATTTTTCGTCAGCAGTACCCCAGCGCGTCGAAAGGTGGCGTGGGTCGGCTCCGCGTTCGTCGTTGGCGTCGTGGTCGCCGGGATGATGTCGTGGTAGCTACTTAGACGATGCCCTCGCGCGCTGACGTCAGTTCTTTAGACGACATTCCACGCCAGAAGCGCAGAGCCATGCAAGACACTGACCACTGGTGCACAAAACTAGAGCCCTGAAAGGGATTCCCTAACCCTAGAAGTCAGTTCGCAGAACGGGGAGGATGGGTGGGACGGTAAGGAATCTATAACTAATCTATGTCTCTTACAGATATATTGTTACCGAAGGTAAGTAACTTGCTCATCTGAAAGAAATAGTTAGTTATAGATTATAGATAGAATAGATACCCCAGCTATACCAACCCTGGAGGTGGGTCTGTGAACCAAGTTCACACCAGAAAGTCCTGGAGAACAGAACGGCCAAAGAAGCCGTCTCTCCGGACTTGGCTGTCCAGGCAGTAGTGTTTTGTGAACGTGTGCAGAGATGCCCACGTAGCTGCCTGACAGATGTCATTAAGGGGGAATCCTCGTCCCAAATCAGTAGTAGCTGCCGTCGCCCTGGTGCAATGGGCGCTCAGTCCCACTGGAGGCTCCTTCTTTGCTAAAGAGTAGCAAGCTTTGATGCACAAAACGACCCACCTAGAGATTGTCCATTTGTGCATGGCCTGACCTTTTTTGGCGCCCACGTAGCCAACAAAGAGCTGGTCATCCACCTGGAATTGCTTGGTGTGATCCAAATAAAAGGAAAGCGCACGTTTTGGTTCCAGACGATGGAGCCTCTCTTCCTCCTTAGAAGGATGCGGAGGCGGAAAGAAGGTTGGCAAAGTGATGGTTTGACCAGTTTGGAAGGAAGTAACCACCTTGGGAAGAAAGGAAGGTCTAGTTCTGAGGACGACCTTGTCCGGATGAACAGCCAGAAAAGGAGGCTTTGAAGAAAGAGCTTGGAGCTCACTCACCCTGCGAGCAGAGGTGATGGTAAAGTCAGAAGTCTGAGAGGACAGTTATGTAGCGGCTCAAAGGGAGCGCACATAAGATAAGTTAGAACCAAGTTCAAGTCCCACTGGGGCATTACAAAGGGAATAGGAGGAAAAAGATGAGTAATGCCCTTAAGAAAGCGATTTACAACAGGGGACTTGAAAAGAGAAGGCTGATCAGGAAGCCTAAGAAAGGCTGAAATGGCCGAGAGGTAGCCCTTAAGAGTGCCCAGAGCAGAGCCCTGCTGGGCCAAAGAAAGAAGGAACAAGAGAACCTCAGAAAGGGGGCAGTAAGGGGATCCACAGCCTTTGCTGGGCACCATGCCACAAATTTGTTCCATCTGCAGGTGTATACCGTCTTAGTGGAGGGACGCCTGGCTGCCAAGATAACATCACAAACTTCGGGAGGCAGGTCAAAAGCCGTCAACTGCCGCCGCTCAATCTCCACACAAGGAGGTGGAGGCTGGGCAGGTTCGGGTGGAGGACCGTCCCCTTCTGCTGCGACAGAAGATCCTCCCGAAGAGGCAGTCTGATCGGAGGATCGATGGCCATGTGTAGCAGCTCGGGATACCAGACTCTTCGTGCCCAATCCGGAGCCACAAGAATGACTTGGGCCCGGTCGTGCTTGATCTTCTTCAGCACTCTGGGCAGAAGTGGTATAGGTATAGGTGGAAAGGCGTATAGAAGACCGCAACTCCACTCGCTATGAAAAGTGTCGCCTAGCGAGTGCCGCCTTGGAAATTACAACGCGCAGAATTGCTAACATTGCGCGCTCTCTTCGGTGGCAAATAGATCTAACCAAGGCTCTCCCCACTGCTGAAAGAGACCTTGCACCACCTCCGAGTGAAGACGCCATTCGTGATCCATCATGCACCTGCGGCTGAGTTCGTCCGCCCTGGCGTTCAGTGAACCTACCAGGTGTTGAACCACCAGGGAAATGCCCTGATGTTCCAGCCATGTCCAGAGACGGAGGGAGTCTAGACATAGGGTCCAGGACCCCGCCCTGTTTGTTGCAGTACCACATGGCGGTGGTGTTGTCCATGAACACCTGCACTACTCTTCCCTGGACAGAGGGAAGGAATGCTTTCAGTGCAAGATGGATCGCCCGAAGCTCCAGAAGGTTGATGTGGAGCCCAGACTCCGCCGGAGACCAGAGGCCTCTGATCTCCGCCTCTCCCATGTGGCCACCCCACCCCAGAAGTGATGCATCCGTCACCACTGTGTACTCCGGTTGGGGAAGGGAGAGGGTTCTGCTGTTGACCCAATCCTGGTTTGTTAGCCACACACTGCAATTGACATGCAGTGCCCTCCGAGATCAGGACGCAATCGGAAAGGTTCCCCTGATGCTGTGCCCACCGGAACTTCAGGTCCCACTGCAGAGCCCGCATATGCCATCTGGCATGATCCACCAGCAGGATGCAGGAGGCCATCAGACCCAGCAGCCACAGGGTCACCCTGACCGAAACCCGGGATAGAGGCTGAAAGATCGGAATCATAGCCCGAATATCCCGGACTCGCTGCTCGGGAGGATAGACCCAGAACTGCGTCGTGTCCAGAACCGCTCCGATGAAAAGGAGCTTCTGAGAGGGAATCAGGTGCGACTTCAGCACGTTTACAGTGAACCCCAGTGAGTGCAGGAGGTCCGCCGTAGTCTGGAGGTGGGAAACGACTGCCTGGGGTGAGCCCGCCTTTAAGAGCCAGTCGTCGAGATAGGGGAAGACTGGAACCCCTGATCTGCGCAGATGAGCTGCGACCAATGCCATCACTTTCGTGAACACCCGAGGGGAGCTGGTAAGGCCAAAGGGGAGCACTGTAAACTGAAAGTGCTCGTGGCCCACCATGAACCACAGGTAACGCAGGTGGGCCGGCATGACAGGGATGTGAAAATAAGCGTCCTGCAAGTCCAACGCTACCATCCAGTCTCCAGGGTCGAGGGCAGACAGGACCTGAGCTAGCGTCAACATTTTGAACTTCTCCTTCGGGAGGAAGCGGTTGACGTTCCTGAGAACCAAGATAGGATGCAGGCCTTTGTCCTTCTTGGGCACCAGAAAGTAGTGGGAATAGCAACCACGACCTACTCCTGGGCAGGAACTCGCTCAATGGCTCCCTTGGCCAAGAGTGCAGAAACTTCCTGTTGGAGAAGGGCCAGATGATCCTCCATCATGAGATGGTGCTGAGGTGGCATGGAAGGAGGGGTAGTCTTGAAGGGGAGGGAGTAGCCCCTTCGGACTATCGGCAAAACCCACCTGTCCGATGTGATGGTGCGCCAGTGGGGGAGGTGATGGTGAATCCTGCCGCCCACTGGTGATTGGTGGCCCTGAAAGGTGAGACTAGGAGGGTTTGGAGGCTGCTGCAGAGGGGGTTGTGGTGGACTGGCCCGCGCGCTGGCCCCCAGACCCACAGCGGTGGTTCCCACGTCCCCGGCCGTACAGGGGCTAAACAGCTTGTGCCGGCCTGTGGCTCTGGGCGGAACGTGGCAGGGCACCCCTTCCATAGCCACGAAAGGGGTGAAAGTCAGACTGCGCAGGGCGGGTGGTGGAGAGGCCCAAGGACTTGGCTGTAGCCCGAGAGTCCTTAAAGCGCTCTAGCGCGTTGTCTGCCTTGTCACCGAACAGGCGACGGCCATCAAAGGCCATGTCCATAAGAGTAGCTTGGACATCCCCTGAAAAACCAGTCGATCTCAGCCAGGCGTAGCATCGACTGGCTACCGACTTGGAAATCGTCCAGCCTAGCGAGTCGGGGGTGTCCAGTCCACAGCGAATGGTAAACTTGGCTGCGTCTCTCCCCTCGGCAACTGCACGGAAGAGTATGGCCTGGGCCTCCTCCGGGCACTGGGGCAGCACCTGCACCACCGTTTCCCACACGGAGTGGGTGTAACGGCCCAACAGACATGCGGTGTTTACGGACCGCAGTCCCAAGCTGGAGGAAGAAAACATCTTCTTCCGAAGGTGGTCCAGCTTTTTGGATTCCCTATCAGGTGGTGCGTTAGGGAATGCGCCATTGGACGTGGAGGCTTGGACCACCAAGCTCTCAGGGGAAGGGTGTTGGGAGAGGAAAGAGGGGTCGCCTGGAGCCGGGCGGTGGCGTCGGGCGATCATCCTATCCACAGGAGCCCCTGTGTTGGGCCTGGACCAGGTGCCCAAAAGGATGCCAGTGAGGGCTTCATTGAACGGCAGCAGGGGCTCCGAAGAGCTCGCAGCTTGTTGGAACACCTCTGTCAGGAGGTTAGTCCTGACTGCCACTGTAGGTAGCTCGAGGTTGAGAGCCTCGGCCGCCCTACGCAACACCACTGCGTAAGACGCTCCCTCCTCCGTAGCCACGGTAGGAGGAGACAACATGACAAGGTCTGGGGAAGTATCCAGTCCACTGACATCCCCCAACTCCTCTCGCCAGTCCGGATCATAGTCTAACTGGTCAGCTAAAGGGTCTCCAGACCCCTTCCAGTCCTCCTCACCCTCCCCTGGTTGCCAATCTGGCTTAAAGAACCAGGGTGGAACAAGGGCACAAAAGTACCCATCGGCACCAGAACCGGCGTCGGTCGACGTCGGTCCGGCTCCGTATCCACGTCGGGGTGGAGGCCGGGGTCGACGCCGGCTGGGGACACAACCAGCGTCGGCTGCGGACGTGGTGCCGGTGGAGTCGGTGCCGGGGGAGGTGTAGTCAGGTCGACCAGCGCCGATCCGGATCCAGGCCTGGATCCAAGGAGACCCTGCGGTGCCGGGGCCGAAGCCGCCGGCGTCGAAGGCCCAGGGCCCTCAGCCGAGTCAGCGGGGCCCGAAGGCGCGCCGGCAGGGTCGGGCTGCCCAAAGATGGCATGCATCGCCTCGTAGAAACTTCGAAGCTGGGCAGGGGTCACACCGGGTCCCGGGAAGGGAGGGAAACCCAGAGTCGACCCAGCGGGCTCCGCAAGTGGAGCCGTGGGAGGGGCACCACCCGCATCCCTCGTTGCATCGGCCGACGGATGGGGAGAAGTCGAAGAGCGATGATGCTTCTTCGACTTCTTCTTGTGCTTCGACTTACCGGAAAAGTGCGAAGACTTGGAAGAAGATTGGTGATGGCGGTGGCTCCGCGACCGGTCCCTCAGCCTCCTGCGCGACCTGGACCTCGAGTGGGGTGGAGCGGACTGCCGGGCCTCAAGAAGCTTTCGGGACTGCTCCTGCAAAGACTTCGGATTCATGGTCCGGCAGTCGGAACACGACTTGGAGTCGTGGTCGGGTTCCAGACAGAACAGGCACAGGAGGTGCGGATCCATCACCGACATCAACCGTCTGCAGGAACCGCAAGCCTTGAAACCGGGCATCCCTGACGTTCACCAGGAGTCGAAGACTCAAAAACGACGTCGACAAAAGTCGGCAAAAAGTCAGTCAAACAGTGACTGGAGGTACTGCTCTCTCCGGATCTGCGCTGGCTGGTGCGGAAAAAGAAAGAACTGATGTCAGCGCTAGGGCGCCATCTAAGTAGCTACCACGATGTCACCCCGGCAACCACGATGCCAACGACGAACGTGGAGCCGACCGACGCCACCTTTCGACGCGCAGGGGTACTGCTGACGAAAAATTCTCCGGATCCAGTCTGACGCCTGGGGGTAAATCACAAGGTAAGGAATCTATAACTAATTGTCTCTTTCAGATAAATACAGCATTGTAGCCTTTTAGGAATAAGCATTACTGTCAGCATAACAACACCTATAATTAAAGCCTTGTTGAAACCATTGTGAACAACACTTTTGAATGAAGAATTATTTGAACATAAACCATGTCTCTGTGTCTTTTTGAAACAACTTTAGGACACATAAACATCCTGCCATAGATCCATCCCTAAGAGAATGCTGCACTCCCAGCTATAAAGCAAAAGCTCTGGCCTTAGGAGTGCTTAAAACTAAAGGAAAACCCTAGGGTGGTCATCCTTGTCTGACCCTTCAACCTTAGGGTCAGTACCTCGGTAAACTCCCTCTGGGGGGAGCTTCTCAACTCTTGCAGCGGCCCCACACTCTCTTTTTATCGCTGGTGGTGCCCCTGCCTTCCTGGGGCCACCACATTGAGGAGAAATTTGGGCTGAGCAAAGCCCTGCAGGCATTACTGGGTGCTCCCTCCCTGGAATGTGAATATTTAGTTAGGGGCTTGGCCTCATTCTTTTCCTCTGCTGCGCACCTTGCTTTTCTGCTTGGCTTTCCTTTTTGTTGTTTTGCCTCTTCCCAGGATGCCCCATCCCAGGATGATAAACTTAAAAGGCTCCTTGTGTCAACCCCCAGGCCCTGGTCCACCCTGGGGGTGTTTACAAACTTTGCAGTGGAGCTCCATGCACTCTGTGTTCTCATTGGGGGAGTCAAAGATCAGATCCTTTTCCCTTGGATATTTTGGGCACCGTTGGGCTGTTTTGTGTGCTCCTGGTGGCAAGCCCTAACCACCTGGAGCCTTACCCTTAGGCCTCCTGGCCTTCAAGGCTGCACACATCAGAGAGCTGGTTTCATTGGCTCACTGTGCCAGCCTCTCGCCCTTTCAGCCTGTAGACTTCTTTACTCCTGGGAGCAGAAGTCTAGTTCTTCCCCTAACAAGTCCTTAGGGGATGTAAGGGGACCAGTTCCCCCTGGTCTTGGGGAGAGACCCACAGGTCCTGCGGTCAACTGGAACCAGAGTCCTTCATTCAGGTGGGCATTAGAGTATTCCTCCTTCCAGTTGTCCATGGCTGCTAGCATCCAGTCCCAGTGTCCAGCTCCAACAAAAAGCACTCTCTACCCCTTGTGCAAGACTTTTTATGTGGGGCGGAAGGTTCTACAAGCCAGGCACTTCTGCCCAAACCTAGGATGCCACATCACCTCTCCACCCATGTTCCAACCCTCCTGCGCAGCATGCTGGGACAATTATAGATGGCACCATCCATGACCCACTGGTCACATCTTCTCTGGGGGACTCTGCCCACCCCTCGCTGACATCACTGCCAGGGCCTTTACCACAAAAACTTCAAAGAGGAGCCCCCTCCTGTGTTTTCTCTAGAGGTCTGTGTTCCCTTCTTTGTTAGTGGGCCTGGGCTGTCCAATCCCTGGTACACTGTGACAGCCAATGAATGAACTGTAAATCAAGAAAGGGGGAGGGAGAAGCAGAAATCGGTCCACTCAGCTTCCAAGTGACATTCAGACTAAACCAAAGAGGCAAGTGAGCCATACCAGTCTGTGCACCAGAGTCTCAACAGAAATTGTCTTAAAGACCCTCAACCACATACTCGCAGCCAACAGTGTATATTATCTCCATAGGAGTGATGTAGTGAGTAGTGTCATCATTGGGTCTCTCACTTGAGTGTTCAGTTCTTCAAGTGAGTCGTACCTCCAACAGGATGGAGACTGTCTGGGTAGAGACCTGTGTAATGCTACTACATAAAATTACCTCCTATTCCCATGTATGTGATTTATACAAAACATGGGACAGGGGTAAGATTAAAAACAGAGAGATGTTATTTGGGCGGGTTATTGGTCCTTAACATCTAGGGGTTTGGCCGACATGTTTCGGCCTTGTGTTGCCTCTATGGGTCCATGGCCTTCATCAGGACCGTGTGGAGTAGATCCCTTTTGTTGTCGTTATACCGTGGAGTTGCCTGGTAAGTAAATTAACTAACGGTTCTTCATTAAGGGTCTGCTTATCACCCAGGACCGGTCATTATTATAGGTGTGGTTGTTGCCTATAACTGGGAGGAAAAAAGATAAATTAGGGTCTGGAAAATGTTGTGTATTTGTTGTCATTTCCCAGTGATTGCTTTCCTTAACACCTGATGTGATACTGTGAGGGGTGCATCTACCTATGTGCAAAAGGATTCTTTTTTGGTAAATGCATTTTTGTAGGCATGTTGTTGCTCTTATCTGGATATGATCCTGGCAACTTCCATGCACTAACATAGGTTTCAATTTTTGTTGTCGATGATAAGGATATAACCACCAATTGCATGCTAACTATGCTGAAGCAGTGAATCTCTAGAGAAGGTGAATTAAGAAAAGTAGTGATTAAAAATGTGCAGAATCTCACATCGTGCATGGGATTCTTTTTCTCTTGCTTAGAGAATGAGTGATTTGTGCGCAGTACATATCCTCTTATTTGGGTAATGGGCATGTGAGCGTGCTTGAGCTACCTGATGTGTCTTAGATTAACTGTTTGGCAAGGTTCAGGGGTTACTCAGAGGTGGTTGGGTTACAGAGACCACTAGAAGGGTGCTGGCCTGTTTACTGTTAATACAGTGTGCATATTTATATTGCAATACATGCACTCTTTACTGCACCGTTTTAGATGTGGTGCTCTTGTTGCCATGTTTAGCCACTGTATGATTCGTTTTTTAGCATCTTTGTCCAGTGTTTGTTAAAACCAATAAAAGTGCCTGAATGCCCTTGCTTGTAATAAGTGGTGTCTAGATGGGCAATCTTGGTGGAGGCTAATGGCGCAAATAATAAAGTAACAGAAAAAAGCACATGCCAACAATTACCTCTACAAGGGATTATTAGGCACATGCATCAAAGGTTTTTGCGAGCGCAAACGGTGCGATTCGCAAAAATCGACCGTTTGCGTTTGCAAAATGGCCTTTTGAGATGCATGAAAGTGTTGGGGATGCGCAATTTAGGTAATCGCAATTTCCTAAATTGCGATTGCATTTAAGGAATCGCAATTTGCGATTCCTTAAATGCAATGCAAGAAGCACTTTGAAATAGCGATTTGGCTATTTGGGGCCGCAAATTACCGAGAAATTAAACTGTTCGGTAATTTGCAAAAACTTTGAAAAATGCACTAAAGTGCATTTTTCAAAGTTGCAGGTTACACACACACATGCCCTTGGGGCATGTGTGTCGCAACATGGGTGCACACCACAATTTCAGGGTGCAACAGGGTGTCCTTCTGACACCCTTGCACCCTTGAAATTGCATGCACAGTTTGCGAGTACCAATTGGTACTCGCAAATTGCGCATGCAATTTCCCATTCATTCCTTAATTGCGACTCGCAATTTGTGAGTCGCAAATAAGGAATGTTTAGGAATCACTATTTTTATTGCGATTCCTACATGCATAGGCTTTTGCGAGTCCTTAATTGCGATTCCTTAATAATCGCAATTAAGGACTCGCAAAATCATACCTTGATGCATGTGCCCCATAATATGCCCCATAAGATGCTGGTGATCTGGAGGGATCCGTCTTTACCTACTGGTAAAGCAGCATTAGCGGGGTTTGTCAAAATAGCAACAGACTTCGCATCTATTGTGTGCTTGGTTTTTACGCATAACATCTATCTTATTGAAAGTGTCCATGTACTTGGTGTCAGACCATCCAGCACATACGTCCTTTTGTGGCTCTCCCATCCCTGATGTTATCTGCTGATAGAAATGCCTGGGTATATATAGGGGGATAGTCTCCGGAAAGTGTGCTATAGTTATCCCCAGGTGGTTTGCGGCGTTCCTAAAAAACCAGTGTAGAGTGCTGTTGAAAACGACCTGAATGTTGCCTTTGCACAACGATGTGGATGGTAGTATGACTCCTAATGTGCATTATGTAGTTGGGATAGAAAACAGACCACGTTAGTATTGCATGTTTAGATCTTTTCTTTGATTGAGTAGAGGTACTATTTTTATTGCCAGGATATGGACTGTGGCATGTCCTGGCTTAGTGGTTTATAGTTATCTTTGGGCACATTGCGCTTTCACCGTTTTTTTAAAGAAAGTGAGGACAGACTACCTTGCCTCCTGTAGTCTTATGCCTCTGGGTTCTCATGCTAATTTTAGCTGATAGTATATATTTGTGTGTCAGGGGTCAGATTTATGGTCCTCAGAGTCAGACCCCAACTAATATAATAGGAAACTCACATTGTAAAGGATTGATATCTTCCTAAGAGCACCATAAATCTGACCCTGACAAACAAATATATACAATCAGCTAAAATTAGCAGGAGAACCCAGAGGAATAACACTACAGGAGCTAGAGTACTCCGTCCTCACTTTCTTAAAAAAAACTGTGAAAGAACCACGTGCCCTAAGATGCCCTCAGAAAAGAATTGCTGATCGTGGTCGTGGTGGTGAGGTGAGCTGGCGAACATCAGCTACATGTCCACTATCGGTGGAAGGTGAAGATGATAAGGAAGAAGAGGGTCACATCTTCACACAAAGCAGCCCTGTCCCCAGCAGTGGGGCAGCAGATTCACTCACCTCTGTGACTTCACAATGGCACAAGATTGGGAGTGAGATGGAGACACCACAGCATATAATGACTGCACCACGACGCACATTGAGTCTACCACTACCATCTACTTCTTGAAAGATGGCTGTGTCAGTGGTCCAAGAAAAGAAGAAAATCCAGGCTACTATTACAGGCATGTTTAGGCAGGACGGGTCCTATGAGCAGGACCACCCAACTGCACGTTTGCACAATGGGAAGCTAGCAAAAATGTTAGCTATGGACCTCCTCCCTTTTTCCTTTGTGGAAGGAGTGGGATTCTTATAATTTGTGGCAGCCATCTGCCCAAAATGGAAGGTACCAAGTAGGACCTATTTTGCCAGAGTTGCTGTTCCAGTGCTGCATCAAGATATGCTGCAGTTGGTTAGACAAGCTTTGCAGCAAAGTGTTGTTCATACCATCCACTTGACGACAGACATGAGGACCAGTTGTCAGGCGACTGATTACATGTGCATCACTGCGCACTGGATAACGTTTGCGGGGTAAACCAAAGATATCTGTCCTGAAGAAAGTTTTAAGAGCATTCGGCGACATGCAACAGTGGCCATGTTCGCAGTGGAGAAATCACTTACAGCTGTAAACATCTTGGAGGAATTGAACAGCAAGGTGTATGAATGGCTGCGACCCAGAGGTCTCAAAATTGGGTTTGTTGCCATGGACAATGGCCGTAACATAGTCAAGGCCATGTCGGACAGAGGCTGTTTCAGGGTCCTGTGTTTGGCCCATTGCATCAACCTGGTGGTGCAAGATTTCCTCAAAAGAGAAGACATAGTCAGCAACATACTGACTACCTGCAGAAGAATCTGCACTCAATCAATCAAACACACTTTATTCAGTTTCTGCATAAAACCATAAAAGTATTCTAAAACCATACATAGTCAGTCAAAAAGGCCTTTATTTGGTATTTCACAACCATAAAGCACACTATAAATAATTTAAAAACAATCAAATTAAAAAATGATAATTCCAATAGTGTAATTCATTATTAAATGTTTTACAATTTTTATATGATTTTCAGTTTCCGTTTATGACCTTGTTCACTTATTTCATATCCACTTTTAGGAGGAGGTTGCTGATCAATGTGAAGAACTTTACCCCACGGCAAATTAAAGTGTTTGATGAGCCCCCCCCCATCCAGCAAGTTACAGCCTGCCTGCAGGTGCGGATGTTTAATTAATTTAAGATCACTTTTAAGAGCTTCCTTCTTTCGTCTTTTACTGTGGGGCAGACACACATCAGATGGCATATCGATTCTTTGTGGTATCCACATAAGCGACAGTTTTCGTCTTGATGTTTACCTTTCCAGGTTGGTAGCAAGTCCTTGGTGTTATGATCTCCTAGTCGGTACAGCATAAACCTCTTTTTTAGTGTAAGTCGAAAATGTGCTGCTAAATAGGCTTGCGGTTTGAGCTTTGTATATGAGTTTATTACCGACCAGGCATGTCGACGTTTAACTAATCTTTTTTTGTCTTCCAAAAAAGACAGTTTCCTTGCAGTGGCATTACACACTCTGTTGAATGCTGTTCTTTCCACCTTACCGTCCCAAACCTCTTGAATGTCTAATGCTGCCAGGGCTGCTCTCAGGTATTCGCCCCATGTATTCGATGATTTCTGATCAAACTGGGCCTTTATTTCTGCCCAGCATAAGTTGTTCAGGGATCCGGATTCCGAGGATCGAAATTTCCAACACAATTTCACATAGTATAAAATGTATTTGTACAAGAATCACATAAATAACAAGTCTCACCTAAAAATCTCATACAATGCATAAAAGTATATTATAAAGTGCATATACAGTAAATCATTGGAAATAAAAAGCAAAAAGGAGAATGAACACAAGATCCCTAGCTAAACTGTATGTGTCTCAAGGATACCTAATAGGGCACTATATCGTTCATTTAAAAGCCACTATCAATTAATCGCAACAGGCGCTAAGCTTCACTGCTGATTTCAGAAAGTTAAGAATAAATAAGGTAGTATCACCAGACAACAATTGTAAATAAATAAAAGCTGGTCGCACCTGCTTAAACTCCAACCTCTTTAAAATAGGGATGATAAACGTTTTCCGAGGAATCACATAATACTTACAAAACATTAAAAAATGAAGCATGTCCTGTGGAGACTCACCGCCGCAGCCACAGGACTCTAAGATCTGACCTCTACTGCATCCATGTGGCTGTGCCAACAGGAGGTGGAAGAGATCAAAGCGAAACCTGGTCATTAAGAAACGTTCATAGGTGCTAAAAGGCCCTAGGAGATATGGCTCTGTCGAGTGCCTAGTTTTCAGAATAATCAATTTACGGACACTAGGTTTCCTCAGTTCGCGCTCTTCCCTATCTAGTCTCCTCTGATTACAAAACGTCACCCAGCCAAGGTCTTTCTTAGTCACTAAGTCTGGGTTGGTGAATAAATCAACTCTTCCCAATCTTTCAAAGCAACTCTTTATATGGTTAAGCCACGGAATGTGATGAGAATAATCAAGAGCCATACACTCCTTCAAGATCAATTTACTTAAGGACGGTCCTTCGTTCAGCCAGGTCTTCAACCAAAATGTTAAGGGACGAAGAGCCAACAGGTCGGAAAGATAGGACGCCCCTAGTTCTTCAGGTACCACCATATTAGACGTTCCCTGGGGCACACCTAAAAGACGTTTCAAGAAAATATTCTCACCCACTTGTAACTCGTCCATAGCAACATGACCCCATATTTCGCTACCATAGGAAGCTTTATTAACGCATTTAGCCTGATATTATTGCAGGAGTGCTGTAATAGGTCTCCTACCTAATCTTGAGGCAAAGTTAAGAACAGCTGTGTTTGTGCGCACTAGATCTCCCCCCTTTCTTTGTTTTAGTGGTCCCCATTTCATCTTGTCATCTATTAGGACCCCTAGGTACGAAAAGATGTCTGTGCCGGAAACCTGAGCGGATCCAACCATAAATTGATAAAGCTTTCTAGGGCGAGGTCCCACCTGCATCACGTAGGATTTGGAATCATTTATTGACAAGTCCAAATCCATTATAAAAGAGGAAAAGGAGTTGAGCAATAATTGCAACACTCTTGCGGTCCTAGACTTGAGGACCGCGTCATCCGCATATACTAAAACCGGCAGGCCACACTGACCCACCTGGGGGTAATCTACCTTAGACTCCAATCGAACTTTTTCTAATTTGTTAATATACAAGTTAAACAAAAAAGGGGCTAAAATATACCCTTGACGTACTCCTCTTTTTATTGGGAACTGGCGTGAAACCCTAAGGTCTTGAGAAAATCTAACCTCAGCCTTTGTTGCTTTGCGGAGGTCCTCCAATAAATCAACAATAACGCCATCCACCCCAATGGCCAACATGGTCTGCCAAAGCTTAGCTCTGTTCATGTGATCAAACACGGATGACAGATCCATGAAGGCCAAATAGATGGTACCAGGGCGGGCAACCGTATATTTATTGAGAATCATGAATAAATTAAGGCACTGGGCTATGGTAGACCGCCCAGGACAGAACCCGTACTGGACGTCAGTTAGAATATCGTGGTCCTCTGCCCAGCTAGTCAGTCTATCTAGAAGAACTCGGCCCACCACCTTAACCACAGAGTCCAACAAAGATATTGGTCTATAGCAATGAGTGCTATCTCGGTTACCCTTGTTAAAAACTGGCACTATGGTGGAAGTGGCCCAAGATTCAGGGGGGCCTGTTTTTACTGCTGCGTTAATAACTGCTGTGAGGATGGGTGCCCAGTAGTTTGGGTCGAATTTTTAAAGATCCGACGGAATACTGTCAGGGCCCGGGGCTTTGATGCTTGACAACCCAACAATACCTTTCTTAACCTCTTCTACCTTAAAAACCAGTGCAGAATTCCCAGCCTCACGACCAGAGAGACTATTTATATCAGGGAGACACTGGAACATAGCTTCAAAATGAAGCACCCAATCCTCCTCTGTAATGTGAGCACCCACTGCATTTCCTACATCTTCATTCAGAATGGGGCTGTTTATTATGCTCCAGAACTTAGAACTATTCTTCAAAGTGCTAACCTCAATTAGCTCCCTCCAGATTTCCTCCTTTAACATTGCCCTATGTCTGGCCAATTCTGTCTTATACTCCCTTCGACAGGTTCTGACTAGAGTGATATCTCTTGGGCTCTTACTTAATGCTTCCTTTAATTTCCTGGCCTCACAGGAACAATCAGAATCAAACCATCTAGGAACCTGAGTAGAGGGTCGCTGTGTGGGGGCACTAAGGAAGTCTCTTATTTTAGCGGAGATGATCTTAAAAGCTTTGATAACCTCTCGCGAGGCCATTAGTAGTGTTATACACAATGCTAACTCGTTAGCACATGTGATAGTTAGTGATTCATAAAATGCCTCTGAGGTTATCTGGGCCCATTTTCACCTTCTTCCACCATCCGTTGTTCTCAATATCCCGCTCTGCCCAGCCCCCCATCTATGAGCTAATAAGGGCCCACTGATGTAAACACATAAAGGGTTATGGTCACTATGTATACTAGCCATGATGGTAAATCCCGAGGTTAATTCGAGAAGCAGCGTTGATACCAGGATAAAATCAATAAATGAACCACCTCCCCACCCATCAAAAGACGGAATGAGGGCCTTGCTGCGGGGACCTATTGTGCACATATGCGAGGATAAATCAAATTTGTGTAAAAAATCATTAAGTAAATCGCCTTGTGCAGTATGTTCAAAGTGAATCCCCCTCACACGTGGGCAGCCCAGATCAATCAAACTTGTGGTCCTTGGATCCCCACATAAGTGAGTATTAAAGTCCCTGGCAATCACAAGATTTTTTTAAACTGCATTAAGCTGTTTTCTTAAAAAAGAGCCCGACAGCGAAATGTTACACACGCCCTTAGCACAGGACATTGCATTATAAAAATTCAAGAGCCCCAGTTTGCAGGACCCCTTACATAGCAGCAAAGACTGTAAACACGGGCTCTCAGTCGGCAACACAGATATCTTACACTCGATTGCTAAGAAAACATAAATTACAAGACCACCCCTCGATTTTCCTGAAGTTGAAGGAGTAGCGGAACAAAGAAAGACTTATAGCCCTCCAGGGGGAAACTTTTCCCGGTCACCCACATTTCTTGCAAACAGATCAAACTGAACTGTTTTATAAATAAAATCCATGAGGGGTCAAGAAGCTTATTAGCTAAACCAGCAACATTCCATAAGTGGCAGTTTATTCTGTCCAAAATCCTGTTGCCTTGTCGACAATTATCCTGCTGAGTATTTGATGGCCCCGTTTCCACAGGAACAGCCCCACTAAGTCAATCACAGGTGTCCAGAGCGCCCAAGGGTGCAAAACGATTTGATAACTCCATAAGAGGTGGAACAAACTGCTGCCCGCCTTGTGATGTTCATTGAGTATGGTTCAAGTTTAGATTTGTAAGCCTGGAGGGAGGGTGGTAGGACTTCTGCCTTCCAAACAGGGCCCACTCTTATGAATTCTTTTATTCCACACAAAGGAATCAGGTTTATAAAAGAATCCGAGAGGGAGGGCCATAATAGACATCTGGGGACCAAAAGGGGCGTCAATCAGGGCTGTAGCCAGAATCCTTTCTACAACATGAAGTCTATTAAAATTAATAATGACGCAGTCTTCCTTACAGGTCTTATAGGAACTACCTACCCAATTGACCCTTCGCACCATGTTGATGTTTTTTTCCACCCTTATACCTAAAGCAGTATTACAGGACAGCCAATGTAGGACTTTATTCTTCAGTTGGAAATAGTCTTCCTTAACACCCGGGGAGAGAGATGGCACGTTCCCCAGGATCACAACATACGGCGTTGATTCCGGTGGGAGATGTATGTCAACTAGATTCTGGTCAGAACCCCCCATTCTACCATGAGATGTTTCTCCCGCTCGATGGCTCTCAGGGATGGTTTGATCCGTTGTGGGCGCCCTTCCCGCAGGTCCTAAACTTAAGCCGGAACTTAAGTCCGTATGATTCTTTGAGGAAAGCGGGGACCGCGGGTTCTGTGGGCAATTGATGGCAAAACCCATGGGTCGCTTTGGAGGAGGTGATGGATGCTTCCTGGTTTTTAAATGAAAGGCAGCCGAATTAGGTCCCTCGGTTGCCAGATGACCCGGCGGGGTGCTTAATTCCATATTAAACGCCTCCCCCCTCGAAGAGATGCAATATTTGAGGTCAGAAAGTCCCTTTGCTATAGAAGTGAGACGTTGAAGTAGTGAAACAAGTTTTGAATCCAATATGGCCTTTAATGAGTCCTGAAAGGATTCTACTATGCTCGCCATGTCCGCCTTTGTAGTTGCTTGATAATTTGGTAACTTCTAGCATGTTCCCTCAGCTCTCTGCCTTTTGGCCTTTCCCCCAGACATTTGGCTCTTTCTTTTCGTGCCTAATCCTTGACTGGCGGTCTCTACTCCTCCTGTTCTCCCTTGTGTGGCAGATCCAGAAGTTGTTAATTGCTTATCAGGGCTGCCGGCCACACGCTTCTGAATTGGGGATACTTCAGCCCCCCTATTATTGGTAACCACAATAGAGGGTGAAAGAGGTGAGTGCTGACCAGCCATACAGCTGGCCAAGTCCTCTACTTCTTGTACTGCAGGTCTATTTAATAGACCAGCGACGTTATCAGGGATCGCGAGTGTCCTGGCTGGATTAGGAAGAGGGTGATTAACAGGGGACCGAGATAGACGCCGGACTCCCAGCTCTATCTCTTTGTCAAGCACTCCTTCTACCCTCTGTAGGAAGGAATCCATAGTCACTGCTATGCCTGTTGCAGCCCTCCCAGAATACATAATCACCTTGCGTTTCCCCATGGCAGACCCAAACCGATATGCACTCTGCGCTCTTCAGCTGGGGGCTTGCAATGAAATGTGACAAAACTCGTACTCCTGATTGGTGTGTTTGAAAATCCCACAGGGGACTGCTAGCACGATGACACAAAATAAAACAAAAAGTTGAAGCCTGACATGCCATGGGATCAATTCACAAAGTTCACAGAGTTCATAGGCCATCTGGACACTGTGACCCTACAGCCAACGGCAATTAAATGTTAAGAAATACTAATAGTGTAACACGAGGTAAAACTTCCCTCCCTACCTGCTCCTCTGACCTTGACACCAAAGATGAGATAAATGGCCCAGTTGTCGCACCCTCTGCAAACCTCCACCTCAAGATGCGCCTAATAAGGTGTTGCAGAGAGATGTGAAAGGAAAAAGAGACTAAGAAGGTAGGCCCAGCCTCCTCCAGTCGTTGACTGGCGCAGACGGGCCCGCCCTTGGCCCGGGCTTGGCCCGGGCAAGGCCCAGCGCCAACCTGCGCCGCGGGAGGACAACTGCGATTTTCAGCGCGCGGCGCAGGAGAGTCCGCCTCCTCCTCTGCTCTGCCTTCTGGGACAATGAGTCCCTCCTCGCGATAGCCCCAACAGCAGACCAAAACAGGGCAACAGAGTTTTTACTCCACTTCCCGCACCGCGGGAGGACAACTGCGCTTTTCAGCACGGGAGAGTCCGCCTCCTCCTCCGCTCTGCCTTCTGGGACAATGAGTCCCTCCTCGCGATGGCCCCAACAGCAGGCCAAAACAGGGCAACAGCATTTTTACTCCACTTCCCCTGCACTCATTTCAGCCATTCTTTGAAAGCCCGGAAGCAGTTGCGGATTATTCAGGTAACAACACATTGTAACTCAACCTTTTACATGTTAAAACTTCTGTTTGAGCAGTACAAACAGATCTATGACTATGTCATTAAAAAGGAGGGGATACAGTTGGGAAAGCTATGACCATGGATGTGGACAAATGGGGCCTAGTCAAATGCCTGACACACATGCTACTCCCTTTTGCATATTTTCACATGGGAAGTTAGCAAGGAGGACAGTACGATGGGCCAAGCTATCTCGTTGTTGCATCTCCTACAGGACAAGGTAAAGAAGGTGTCTGAAAGGTTCAACCCCACAGGTGTGAATGAAAACACAGAAGCGTGTGCCTTGGTTGAGACCTTAATCCTGCGCTTGGCTTGTAATACCAGGCTGCAACATGACATCATCGAGTCCAAAGAGTGCCTGTGCCACACTACTTGATCCACGGTACAAAACAATTCTGCCCACTTTCATTCCTTTTGAAGGTGATGGTTTATAATACAAGAGGTGGATTGTAGAGCAAGCCGGAGACTTGGAAGAAGAACGGCTGGAACTTCGAGTCCCACCCCGCATTTCTGGGTTGGGGCCTTCAACTTCCAGAGAAGGTAGTCTTCTCTCACAGCAGCCAACAACACCATCAACCAGGACACCTGCAACAACAGCAACAGATGGACCGGACCCATCCTTTGCATTGTTTTGGTTTCAATCGGCAGGGCTTAAGTCCATTGCAAAGGTGATGGCAAAACAAGTTGAGCAAGTGGCAGCACCAAAGACCATCCACAGGATGTTCCAGTAGTATCTGGATTATCTAAAAGAAGTCTATGTGGATCAAAATCCATTGATGTATTAGTATGGGAAGATGCGCCAATGGCCAGAGCTCAGCAGGCTGCCAATAAAGTATCTGGCTTGTCATATTGCCAGTGTGTCTGCTGAAAATGTGTTTAGTGCAGCTGGTACAGTTTTTACAGTGCGAAGGACCAGTCTCTCACCTCAAATCATGGAGAGATTGACTATGATCAAAATGAACCAACATTTTATACCACACAATTACACCATTCCTGAAACAGCAGCACAGGAGGAGGAAGAGGAGGGTGATTGGTCCGAAATTGGATCAAATTTGTTAGCTGAGCAACTTCTGTGTGAACCACTTGAGTTTGAGGGCAAACTGACCTTCCTGACTAAGTATGCCAGTGACCCTATTAAACTTTTTAATTATTTCTTGTTGAACTTAGTTCTATCTTCGCACAACAAAAAAAGTAGGTAGTGAAACATTATTATTTTTGTGTCAGATTTATGCTGCCCCGCCTTTTTTTTTTTACCTATATTGCTGGATTGCAGTTGGACCAGTGTGCATTGAAGAAGCCTCCACAATTCCTTGAGGACATTGGGGACAACGTCTGCC
This sequence comes from Calotriton arnoldi, assembly GCA_963921515.1. Taxonomy (NCBI): domain Eukaryota; kingdom Metazoa; phylum Chordata; class Amphibia; order Caudata; family Salamandridae; genus Calotriton; species Calotriton arnoldi. The sequence goes on along the minus strand of CAWUFW010012832.1, from coordinate 326,246 downwards.
CCCTCGCATGCCTACTGCCTATCCCTTTTTGCATCACTTAGCACTAGAAGGTCTGCCCTAGATGATCATTTATTATCTAAAAAACTGCCTTCCAATACCAAATTCCAATGTGTTGCCTGTATCAAAGATGAATACCTACTACTGAACTGCAATGTGGGAACTTGACTGAGATGATTGATTTGCAATGTTTGGGAGCTGAGTGATGGATGATCACCTTTTCCCTGGAGGTGATTGGCCTTCACAAACTAAGTTAGCGAAAATGAATTAACCTGTATAGTCCACTCCTATGATCCTTCTGTTTCTTTCATCATGTAGGATGGCTGCCCCAGACAATCGTTTGATTGTCAAGAATGCCAAATTCCAATCTGCTGCTTGCATTAAAGGGGAGATAGTGTATCTACCACCGTGCTTGGATTGGAACAGGCAACCATTGTACCAATAAATGATGAGCTGACAGTGAGAGAGGTTGTGTTGTTAAACTGTAATACGGAAATTTCTTGAGATGATAATTGATTTGCAATGTTTGGGGCAGAGTAATGGGTGATCATTTTTTTCCCTAGGGATAATGAACAGCCGTTTCATACTTAGCCCGATTTTATTTCAGGGGCCTACCCTTTTTTCAGGGTCTTCAGAGACCAGAAAAGTCACTTTAGTTAACAAGCAAAAGCTATGCAAAATACTGCACTTCTGTTTCTCTACTTGTTCTTCAGTAGCAGTGCACTACACGTCTATCTTGCTCAGGTCATGATGATACTGGTCTGGGACGGAGGAGGACAGAAGAACTCAGGGCGTGAGCTGTGGGACCATCTCATCAACAGCAATAACCAAGACCTTACCGACGTCTGTGTTCTGTTCAAAGGTAAAACCAAGCGTCTGAGACCTAGTACTCAGCTATATGGAATACAGAGAGGTGCATTTGTGAAATGCTGCTGTGTGTGTGTGTTGGACTTGTGGCTAAAGTGAAACTCTGAGTCCCCCTCTTATTTTTTTTGTGCTGCATCTGAGTCTTCTTGATACACTCCTCGTGAAGCTTACCTTTCTTCTGTCCTTCTCCTTGACTCTAAAATGCAGTTTCTCATTTACAATTCGCAGGCCTTCTTGTAGTCTCCTGCATGAATGAGAGGAAAAAGCTGAGCTCAACAACACTCCTTCTTCTTACCTACCGGACCAGTCCAGACAGGTACCAAGGACTGGACATTCCTGAGGAGAATGCAGATACACCACCTAATTTTGCAATACAGTATCATTTTTTTTTAACAATTATATTTGGACAACTGGGTGGGTGGGTTCACTCCCCAATCGAGAAGACAGAAACATTTTAGATGTCTGATAACTCGGGTATCGGGGGAAGAAGGACTGTTTGCAATGCATTTATCTATACTCTGTCATATCATTCCTTTGTTTTCTTCCAAAACAGATTGATGACAAATGAGGTTCTGCTGCAGTCATTGCCAAGGTGAATGTTGTCCTTGTGTAGTGTTTGTCTTTGTAAAACCTTTCCCCAAATCCCCTTTCCCATCCATTCATCAAACGCCTAACCCTCTTCCCTCGGGCTGTGTGATTTATTGAGGTGTGGCTTAATTTACTCCATCAATGGATCACACACTTGATGGGGCGGATGTGATGAATGCAACACCAACTTACTGCAGGTTCTTCTATGCAATAGCCCACACTGGCCAATTATCCACCCGCACATGAACAGTGATCCATATTTTAGATATAGAATGAAGAACATCAGTCGTCAGCATCATCATTCAGGTCTTGTGTTGTGTAACCGTAAACGCCTAAGCTTGTCCACTCCAGACTTTGAGTCAATTTTTTATAACTCAAGGATTTCACAAAGAATGCTACTAGCTCATCATTAGCCAAAACTTAACTCACTAGTATTGCTATTTTTTGTATTTTAGCACAATAAGGCATTCTTGTTGTCATAATGTAGTACTCAGGTGGTGTCAACACATTGTAAACCTTTGATAAAATATAACCCACTAACTCAGTCTTTCTATTTCCATTTAGTTGCCTACGATGGATAATCAATCTATCATTCAGATTAATCCTACAGATGGAGCTCACCTGGGTGGAACTGTAAGTGGGACCTTGCTTGTGAAGTTGTGATTGTGATGCCTTCCCTGTTATTGCTTCATCTATATTCAGGTAAGACAACTAGTATGGATAACATTGAACAAAGTTAACTTAATAAGTAAGTAACTAACTGCTACTATTGTTTATCTAGGTTGTTGTAGACATATAGGTCATCATGGTAGGATTCCCCTAATGGTCAAGATAGTTAGAGAAGTATAACTCTATAACCACGAGCTACACTCATGAACAACATGCCCACCCCTCTCCCCAAACAAAACTGACCCAAGCCCCAAAACTCAAAATGTCCAAGGAAAAAGTCACCCCAATTCCAACTCCCTTCCCACTCTCTCCACCCAGCCCCAACAAACACCAAGTCCATCCCACCAAAACAAAAAATAAAAAAAGAGCTAGAAGTGGGCGTTTTGTATGTCGGTCTGGAGCTGGTCCAGGCTCTGCTCCATCGTGGTGAGCCGGCCCTCATGGTGTCCAGCCGCTGCGGGATGCAGCGCAGCAATAGCCTGTTGTCAGTGTGGTAGGGGGTGGCAGCAGTTGGCTGGCGACGGCACCAGTGATGGGATGGCCGGAAAGTTGGAGGCTGAGGGGAACTGGCTGCACTGGGGCCCAGCAGAGAAGCTTTTATTTCTTACTCCTCATCTTCCAGGACCACCAGCTGCCAGTGTTCTAGCTGGATACGCTCCAGCCTCTGCTGCCGCAAATGGATTGCTATCGCTTTCCTGGTGGGTGGTCCGGCTTGACCAGCAAGAGCAGCTATATTGAGAAAAACAAAAAAGACAAATTGTAAATAATGCTCTGTGCAAGCAATTGTTTTAAATTACTGGGTGGCACAGTAGCAGCACATTGCTGGTCCCCTAGGACAATTGGAATTTGATGTGATTATGATTAGTAGAGTCACAAGGCCAATTTTATGTTTTACCCACACATGCCTTGCATAAAAGCACCGACTGTGTGACAGAAAAGTATTTAAAGGCAGAATAACACTGGATTGAAAAAACTGTGATTTGATTATTTTTCTCTTCTAAAGGCTTTTCAAGTAACTATAAATGCACACTTTGAGTTGAAAAATAAATCACCTCTCATTAATGAGTACGACATTATGCACTATATGGAGTACAAGTTGTGCTAAAATAATGAAGCCATGCTCATTGTTAGCGAGCGCATCGGGTTGTTGGCTACTGTCTACAGCTGGAACTGGAGCTGTCCAAGGAAAAAGTCCCTTCAGTTCCAACTCCCTTCCCTCTCTCTCCACCCAGCCTCAACAAACACCAAGTCCCTCCCACCAAAACAAAAAATGTAAAAAAGAGCAAGAACAGGGTGTTGTATATGTCAGTCTGGAGCTGGTCCAAGCTCTGCTCCATCGTGGTGAGACGGCCCGCATGGTGTCCAGCCGCTGCAGGATATGGCGCAGCAATGGCCTGTTGTCAGTGTGGTAGGGGAAGGCAGCAGTTGACTGGCGATGGCACCGGTGATGGGATGGCCGGGAGGTTGGAGGCTGAGGGGGACTGGCTGCGCTGGGGCCTAGCAGAGAAGCATTTATTTCTTTGACCTCCTCTTCCAGGACCACCAACTGCCAGTATTCTAGCTGGATACGCTCCAGCCTCTGCTGCCGCAAATGGGCTGCTATCTCTTTCCTGGTGGGTGGTCCGGCTTGACCAGCAGGAGCAGCTCTATTGAGAAAAACAAAAAAACTAATTGTAAATAATGCTCAGTGCAAGCAATTGTTTTAAATTACTAGATGGCACAGTAGCAGCACATTGCTGGTCCCCTAAGCCATTGGAATTTGATGTGATTATGATTAGGAGAGTCACAAGCCAATTTTATGTTTTACCCACACATGCCTTGCATAAAAAGCAATGACTGTGTGGCAGAAAAGTATTTAAAGGCAGAAAAACACTGGATTAAAAAAACAGTGATTTGATTATTTTACTCTTCTAAAGGCTTTTCAAGTAACTATAAGTGCACACTTTGAGTTGAAAAATAAATTACCTCTCATTAATGAGTACGGTATTATGCACTATATGGAGTACAAGTTGTGTGTTGTGCTAAAATAATGAAGCCATGCTCATTGTTAGCAAGCACGTCCGGTTGTTGCCTGTCTACAGCTGGGGCAGTTGTAGTTGATAATTATCGATTTTTAATTCCAATGGCCCTGCTCTTCTCCAAATGCATTTCTCTTTCTACCCTGACTCCAAAGAGGCAGATGAATAATAAATAAGATACTACTTCACATACCTCACGTATAAAATGCAGATATTAATATTATCCTGCCTGCCATAAGTAGACGTTGGGGAAAATGATTCTGATGGATTTGGCACATTTGTCACTGAGTATCCCGTACACCAAACTTGACATCAAATCATGCACTTACTCCCACTTTACTCTGTTGCCTCGCCCACCACCACATACTTGAAACAAATTAATTCGCTGGGCAGTAAGCTAGGAAAGGTAACTTGATGATTTACTTTACTGCAGGGGGTAGGGTAGAGCTTTTTTGATATAGAATAGAGAGGCCACTACACTAATCATCGATTAGTCATCTTTGGCTTATTCAGTCACTATACAATTCGAAACGGAAAAATCTGAAGTAGTGTAAAATAAATCTGTTATGGGAAACCATGAAATATATTCTGGAATCACTTAATTTCACATGGTTATAAAATGAAATGTGACACATGCCAAAAATTGATTTTCCAATTTGGTAGGGTGGGACAGAGGAGCTTAGAAAAAAATAAAGGAGTGAAGTACTAAGAGGTGACTGAGTGGGCGAAAGGAAACAACACACCTTGTGTGTTCGGTTTGCAATGCATTGATAACATTGTAAATGCCGCAATAACTGAAGCAGATGCACATTGCACAGCCAACTCTGCAGTCACAAATTGACCCATACTGCACTTCGATCATAGGTGGCAAAAATGCCGTGGGAGGGGAGGGGGGATGATGAATGATGGGTGGGATCCATCTGCCTCACTTAAATACAGTAGGTCAAGGGAGTAGAACAAAGAATAAAAAATACTTCCCACTTAGAACCATAGCTTTGAATGATAACCTACCTAAACCAAGTAAGAAAAGTAGGTGAGCAGCATGCTCCTCATGAGAAGAGCTGCCTTGCTTATTCATCCAAACAATCCAAATATTCATTCATCCTTTCATTCTAATTCACCCATAGCCACCATGATTAAGCTTTACTTCCTCTCATCCAGTCTTTCACCAACATTTCCAAGCCATTATTCATCTATTCAATAGCCACCCTTTCATTAAACCATCCTTTTGCCCATCCATCCCTTTACCCACCTACGCACCCTTTCGCCCACCCACCCTTTCACTCATATACCATTTCCTTTCTTTTAACCTTCCATTTTTTTATGTCTCCCTCAAGCCATCAACGCTCATTATGTGAGCTTTTGCTGAGTTGCAGATAGAAGAAGCCATAATAATAACTCAACCAGCCCTGTGGCTGGTAAAGTTGTGGGGTTCACTTCACAGTCATATGTTGATGAAGATGCCCTGGCAATAGCTAGTGAGCATAGTAATTGCAAGGAATTATGTGACTTACCAGTGACCGTCACTGCTGCCACTTCTCCCCCTCCAACTGACCCGTCTCCTCCTGCAGCAGAACTGGAGCTGGCATCACTGATGTTCTGTGTGGCTGGAATAAAACATTACACATAATTTATATGCCAGATATGCAACCCCATATACAACTGCAATACAGCACTACAGTTCAGTTAGCACTGCAGTATCTTCTAAATATCACTCTGGGCATTTGATTGGTTGGTTCACAAAGTTAGACAAGGCAGTGGTGGAATAATGGTAATGAAAGACATATGGTGTTGGTTGGCAAATGCAATGGGAGTGGGACCTCATACGTTTTTTCCAGCCATGCTGCACTGTCATGGGAAACTGCTGGTATACTGTAACTATAGATGAACGAGACAGCAGCACACTGCATTGGGGTGGTGGTCCATGATGACCATGGCCACTCTTTTGTGAGCTCAACTGTTAGAGCATGAGCAGGAAAAAGAAAGCCTTCTCAACAAACATACATGATGAATTTTATTTATAATACTAGCTTACTTGGGTCTGCTATCTGAATCTTCATGATAGACAGCACCAACATTCCAATACCCCAAGATTCTACTCTAAGAAGTCCACAACAATCATAAAAGGACTTATTCGGATCAGCAGAGCCCTCAGCAGCGGCACTGGTGGTCGGAGCCAGCTGACCGCCTTCTCCCGGACCCTCCACAACGTCCCTCTTCTTGCCCTGGGGTGCTGATGTACGAAATTAAGAAGATATAAAAACAAGCATTTGCAATGCAATAGGTCTCGCATTCACGCGAGTTTGAGCTATTGCCATTGTAAATGACAATGCCTTTTTTTATGTTTTGGGTTTTAAAACATAAATAAAAGGCATTGTCATTTACAATACTAATAGCTTAAACTCTCGCAAATGTGAGACCTATTGCATTGCAATAAAGGGCCTTCTCGACCGCTTGTTAGATTGTAAATATCAGAGGAAGAGACCGGCCTGTGAAGTCTTCAAAGTAGTGATAAATAGTGCAGTGAAGAAGATGTGTAAGTGTTGTAAATTATACAGACACAAAGTGTGAAGTGAGAGTTACATATAATCCGAGCTATAAACACTAACAAAGCGCTCCAACACCTTTCGCACTGTGATTACACTGTCGCGGCTCAGGAGGAAGTGCGGGGGGCTATTTCCTGCCCTCTCCATGATTTGAGTGTGCAGTGTGGCATTGCGTAATGTCATTGCTATCTTTGGTCTAATAAACACTCCAGCTGTAGTAGGGCCCTGGCTTCACCTCCTGGTGCAGGGTGGGCTGTGCTTTATGGCACACATGGAGGGAGGGAGGGATGGTCTCGGCTACAGCTCTGGCCTCGTACAGTGCCCCTGCTATTACTAGTGAACGAGAGGCGCTGAGGTGGTGGTGGTATTGGTGGTGGTGGTGGTATTGGTGGTGGTATTAGTGGTTGTATTGGTGGTGGTGGTATTGGTGGTGGAGGTACTGGTAGTGGTGGTGGTGGTACTGGTACTGGTGGTACTGTTGGTGGTGGTACTGGTACTGGTGGTACTGGTGGTACTGGTGGTACTGGTAGTACTGGTACTGGTGGTGATGGTATTGGTGGTGGTGGTATTGGTGGTGGTACTAGTGGTATTGGTGGTACTGGTGGTATTGGTGGTGGTGGTGTTACTGGTGGTACTGGTGGTACTGGTACTGGTAGTACTGGTAGTACTGGTATTGGTGGTACTGGTGGTACTGGTGGTGGTACTGGTGGTGGTGGTATTGGTGGTGGTGGTACTGGTGGTGGTGGTGGTGGTACTGGTGGTGGTGGTACTGGTGGTGGTGGCGGTACTGGTGGTGGTGGTGGTGTGCTGGTGGTGGTACTGGTGGTGGTGGTGGTACTGGTGGTGGTGGTGGTAGTGGTGCTGGTGGTAGTGGTACTGGTACTGGTGGTGGTGGTGGTACTGGTGGTGGTACTGCTGGTGGTACTGCTGGTGGTGGTACTGGTGGTGGTACTGGTGGTGGTGGTACTGGTGGTGGTGGTACTGGTATTGGTGGTGGTGGTACTGGTGGTGGTGGTACTGCTGGTGGTGGTGGTACTGCTGGTGGTACTGGTGGTGGTGGTGGTACTGGTGGTACTGGTGGTACTGGTGGTGGTGGTACTGGTGGTGATGGAGCTGGTGGTACTGGTGGTGGTGGTGGTACTGGTGGTGGTACTGGTGGCGGTACTGGTGGTACTGGTGGTGGTATTGGTAGTGGTACTGGTGGTTGTACTGGTGGTGGTGGTGGTTGTACTGGTGGTGGTACTGGTGGTGGTGGTACTGGTGGTGGTTGTACTGGTGGTACTGGTACTGGTGGTACTGGTAGTACTGGTACTGGTGGTGATGGTATTGGTGGTGGTGGTATTGGTGGTGGTACTAGTGGTATTGGTGGTACTGGTGGTATTGGTGGTGGTGGTGTTACTGGTGGTACTGGTGGTACTGGTACTGGTAGTACTGGTAGTACTGGTATTGGTGGTACTGGTGGTACTGGTGGTGGTGGTATTGGTGGTGGTGGTACTGGTGGTGGTGGTACTGGTGGTGGTGGCGGTACTGGTGGTGGTGGCAGTACTGGTGGTGGTGGTGGTGTGCTGGTGGTGGTACTGGTGGTGGTGGTACTGGTGGTGGTGGTACTGTTACTGGTGGTGGTGGTGGTACTGGTGGTGGTACTGCTGGTGGTACTGCTGGTGGTGGTACTGGTGGTGGTGGTACTGGTGGTGGTGGTACTGGTGGTGGTGGTACTGGTATTGGTGGTACTGGTATTGGTGGTGGTGGTGGTGGTACTGGTGGTGGTCGTACTGGTGGTGGTGGTACTGCTGGTGGTACTGGTAGTGGTGGTGGTGGTACTGGTGGCAGTACTGGTGGTACTGGTGGTGGTACTGGTGCTGGTACTGGTGGTGGTGGTACTGGTGGTGGTACTGGTGGTGGTGGTACTGGTGGTACTGGTGGTGGTGGTACTGGTGGTGATGGAGCTGGTGGTACTGGTGGTGGTGGTTGTACTGGTGGTGGTGGTACTGGTGGCGGTACTGGTGGTACTGGTGGTGGTGGTACTGGTGGTGGTATTGGTAGTGGTACTGGTGGTTGTACTGGTGGTGGTGGTGGTTGTACTGGTGGTGGTACTGGTGGTGGTGGTACTGGTGGTGGTGGTACTGGTGCTGGTGGTACTGGTGCTGGTGGTACTGGTGGTGGTACTGGTGGTACTGGTGGTGTTACAGGTGGTACTGGTGGTACTGGTGGTGGTGGTGGTACTGGTAGTGGTACTGGTGGTACTGATGGTGGTGGTGGTACTGGTAGTGGTGGTACTGGTGGTGGTGGTACTGGTGGTGGTGGTATTGGTGGTGGTGGTACTGGTGGTACTGGTGGTGGTATTGGTGGTGGTACTGGTGGTGGTGGTACTGGTGGTGGTACTGGTGGTGGTGGTACTGGTGGTGGTACTGGTGGTGGTGGTACTGGTGGTGGTGATGGTACTGCTGGTGGTACTGGTGGTGGGGGTACTGGTGGTAGTACTGGTGGTACTAGTGGTGGTGGTACTGGTGGTGGTGGTACTGGTGGTAGTGGTGGTACTGGTACTGGTGGTGGTACTGGTGGTACTGGTACTGGTGGTACTGGTGGTATTGGTGGTGGTGGTACTGGTTGTGGTAGTGGTGGTACTGGTGATACTGGTACTGGTGGTGGTACTGATGGTGGTGGTACTGGTACTGGTGGTGGTGGTGGTACTGGTGGTGGTAGTGGTTGTGGTGGTAGTGGTGGTGGTGGTAGTGGTGGTGGTGGTACTGGTGGTGGTGGTATTGGTGGTGGTACTGGTGGTATTGGTGGTGGTACTGGTACTGGTGGTATTGGTGGTGGTACTGGCGGTATTGGTGGTGGTACTGGTACTGGTGGTATTGGTGGTACTGGTGGTACTGGTGGTACTGGTGATACTGGTGGTACCGGTAGTACTGGTAGTACTGTTACTGGTTGTGGTGGTGGTGGTACTGGTGGTGGTACTGGTGGTATTATTGGTGGTGGTGGTGGTGGTGGCGGTACTGGTGGTGGTGGTACTGGTGGTACTCGTACTGGTGGTGGTGGTGGTGGTGATACTGGTACTGGTGGTGGTAGTGGTACTGGTGGTGGTGGTAGTGGTACTGGTGGTGGTGGTAGTGGTACTGGTGGTGGTGGTACTGGTGGTGGTGGTGGTACTGGTGTTGGTGGTACTGGTGGTGGTGGTACTGGTGGTGGTACTGGTGGTATTGGTGGTGGTGGTGGTACTGATGGTGGTGGTACTGGTGGCGGTACTGGTGGTGGTGGTACTGGTGATACTGGTACTGGTGGTGGTGGTGATACTGGTACTGGTGGTGGTACTGGTACTGGTGGTGGTGGTAGTGGTACTGGTGGAGGTGGTGGTGGTGGTACTGGTGGTGGTGGTACTGGTGGTGGTGGTACTGGTGGTGGTACTGATGGTGCTGGTGGTGGTGGTGGTACTGGTGGTGCTACTGGTGGAGCTGGTGCTGGTGGTGGTGGTACTGGTGGTGGTACTGGTGGTACTGGTGGTGGTGGTACTGGTGGTACTGGTGGTACTGGTACTAGTGGTGGTGGTGGTGGTAGTGGTGTGTGCTTCTTTAAGGCAGTGTATTGTATGTCAGACGCACTCGAGCAATTATGAACTCTATTCAGTGCGGTGGTGCCTTAGACGCTTGTTACACGTCGCTTATCTGTAGCATATAATAGGAAACAGCTGCAAACGGCCACATAATGCACTACTGAATGGAACCCTATGTGGGCAGAGTATGTTTTTCTTCTCCTTCTGTTGAATACCGGAGTCAAAGGACAGAAAGAAGCATGCAGTTTAAGTAGTTGTTATTTAAGCGACTGCTGCTCCTAGTCTGCAGGAATTTCCAGTACCCTTTTTCTTGGATTTTGCTCTGCCAAGTTTAATTCATTATTGAATGTAAGTGTTTAATGTGCGGCGCATGTTATCATTGTCTTTATTTGTCTGAATCAAACATGCCCTAATAGTGGTACAGACACATTACTGTTGGCATGTAAGAGTAAACTCCTGGCAGGTTAGGCCTCGTGATCAGGTGAGGGAGTTTTAAGAGGCTAAACGTTGTAATTTACCACCTGTTGTGCTGTAGTCGTGTGTGCTGCTGCCTGCATTTAATACAACGTGACGGAAAGACATGGCAGGGACATCTTAAGGATTTTGGGGGCCCCCGGCCAAACATTATTTGGGGCCCCCTGATTGGAACAACTCAGAATTTATTTTCCATTTTCAACTCATTCAAGCCCTAAGCAACTATGGTCTGATCAGTGACAATCATGGGCGTCCGCAGACATTTTTCCGGGGGGGGGCAAAATTTTAACATCATCACGAGCCTCCGACATGATGTGTGCCAGGTGGGGCACAAGAAAAAAAAGAAACAACATCCTGGAAAACGCAAACCCTCATAGAGAATGCAAGATTAAGTAAAGCATGTGAAATGTAAGCTGAACAGGATTACCTTAACACTTTTACACTCATTATTCAGAAATCAATGAGTGTTTTTGCCTGAAACGTTAAGCACATGACTACAGGGCCCAGAAGGGACTCGTTTCAATGTCCATTGCTTAAATCCTTACAAAACATAAGTAGTATAGTTTAAAAAGACAACATACCTGAACAAAGAGCAGCAGTACACATTATAAACTAAAATAAGGAAAAGAGCTGATAAGGATCACATTAAAAGTTTTCCACTAGAGTCATCAACCAGGTATTGCAGAACCTCCAGGAATGGTGCACTTCCACACCCGGAAAAAACAATGCTGTTCAAAGAATGACGAGAAAAAGAAAGTAGTGCTTCACTGGCAAACTCTGTGAAGTGGCACTAATGTGTTTGGGTGAGAATAAACCCAATCTGGCCACTTTGCGACCACTCTGTAATGATTTATTTAGTTATTTATTTTTCGTATTTTGCACCTATTTTTCTCTTGGTCCCGAGGCTGCACTTTGTAACAGAAAAATGTAATAAAAAGAGAACATTTCCAACAAAAGTGTTTCTTTCATCTTTGGAACCATTTCACAGGGGAAGGAATGAAGGAAAGTAGAGGAAACAGAGGGTAAGAGACGTTTATTGAAGCACGGTTTTCAGCAAGTGAGGAGCTGTGAGAGAGAGAATAAAGGGAGGGAATAAGAGGAAGAACGAGAGAGGGGACAGCTGACAGCGGCAGAGCAGGAAAAGTGAACACTTCGACCACTAATCTTACCTTAGTACACCTGCTGGCACCTAAGGACTCCCACGCGCAACAGAACACAGAAGCAGGCTGCAGGGTCGGCCAACCAGCCCTTGCCTTGACGTTCCTGACTCCGCCTCTCGAGTTCCAGACCACAGCACTCGGAGTCTACTGCGCGCCCGCGCCAAAAGAGGCAAATGCAGGGATTCAAAAGTGAAGGAAAAAAAATGATGACAGGCCTGCCCCTCGTGAGATCATTGGTCCATTCTCTCTGGGGGCAGGCCAGAAACAAGAAACAGGGCCGTCATAAGTAGCGCGTTTGCACTATGAATGATTGACGGCCCTGATTGTTATAGATCATCTGTGGGCGCCGCGGAAACCACGGATTTTGCGCACACATGGGCAAATGTCGCCCGACTTTCCGCAACCCGCCAGGGCCGTTTTTTCCCTCACAAATGGGAAAAATTTCGCCCATTTGTGCGGGAAACAGCCCAATCTGGCAACACTGCTGGAGAGGAGCCTGCACGCAGTGTGCACTTGCTGGGGGCTGGGGCGGGGGCAGGTCGGAGTCGGACCATGATTGGTCCAGACCAGCTCTCGACTTGCATAAGTCAGGCGATGCGGCAGGCGGCTATCATTGGTAGCGCTCAGCTACCCAATGACAGTGCTGCCTCGCCTGCCTGCAATGACGCCTGAGCCTCAGGGTGGCTGTTGAGACCCACAGCCGGGAGCAGTCCGATGTCATTGGTAGCTGAGCGCTATGCTATGTTTCATTGGTAGTAGCATAGCGCTCAGCTACTAATGACAGGCACAGTGAGGCACCTAGCACCGCCTCTGCACAATGGCGCCCGCACCGCCCGGCAGTAGCCCGTACTAGACACTCTAGTTACGGCCGTGGTGCGGAAGGGCGCCATTCTTTTTTGTAATATCGCTCGCACTCCAGCAGCCCAGTGAGTCACTGGGATGCTGGAGTGCCAGCATTACAAAAAAGAATGGCACCTGCACCACAGCACTACGACCCGCACCGGCGATCCAGGGGGGAGCAAGCGCCCCTCCTTGTCCCTCCCTGCGGACGCCCATGGTGACAATCCTCTTTGTTGGCCCCCAAACATTTAAAGGGACCCAAGTCCTTCAGGGGGGCCTCATTCAGTGTAAGGCCTTTGAATATTTATGATATGTTGGAGACCTGGGAGCCCCTTTTCATATTGTGAAGGGGGCCCCATCATTTTTGCGCTATGCCACTGCCTGGGACTGTTCTGAAAGCTTAATGATGGGGCCCCTAGAGAGTTGGGGGCCCTGGGCCAGAGCCCACTTTGCCCATGCCTTAAAACGTCTCTGGAAGGGCTGTGATGGCAACATTCTTCAGGCTACTTCGACATTATTTTATGGAAGGAAAAACTATTCCGTTTTAAGCTTCTTGGATAATATAGCAATAAGATGCTTTGCCACATCTTCCTACCCCTTGACGTCTTATTGCAGATTGTCTGGTATCAGCAGTGGGTAAGTCCTTGCGAGACAACTGCAAGCGCTACTTCCTGCCCTCAAAAGTACGGATGCCAAAGCTGGACAGCATTGGATCTGCATCCTTCACAATGACGACAAGATGCACAATTGTGTACAGTCCACCCCCAAAGTTTTTGCGACGCTTCCAAGCGACACAAGTGCTGAAGCCAGCACAGTGGAAGGGTGAGCTAACTTTGTTATGAAAGAGAAACCCGTATCACACCCGACAGCCGGCCTCTCACTTTTACTTTTGAAATCACTAGTGCGAAACCGCAGCACCTCGCACGTCCAAACTGTTGACGAGCAAGACTTGTCTCCCTTCCTCGCCTGAACAAGGTTTGCTGGTCACCCACATGAGCTCTGTCTGTTTTCAGTAGAAAAAATAAATACATAAATTGAAAAAAAAAACAAGCTCATTTCAACATGTTTTTGCTTTCTTATATTAGCTGACCCGTTCCGATTTGAAACACTAGTATACATTTAAACGTATCAAACCTCCGTAAGCACGTACATTAGTCATGAAAGAAAATAGTGCTCACCGACTACAATAACGCCGACCATGTAACACCGCAAGTAAAAGATCCAGTCCTGATGGGCGGTCACAAAAGGAGACAGGGCGGTAACAAGGAGGGGCTAAGAAGCCTCATATTGAATCGGAAGCCAGCGTTTACCGAAGACAATGCCACCAGCCAATGAAAAATATGGGTGGAGAGTGGGCGAGGCTTCCACAGCACTTCCACATCTAACCCTACTACAGCATGCCTCGCAGAGCGAGTAGCGCATGCGCTGCAACGCTAGGCTTGACCTAAAAATAGATTTGTGATTCGGTTAATAGTCTCCACAACATTTTGTATGACAAGCAAACACAGTCACATTGTACTTCTCTAAAACAGATCACCTATAGTACTACTAGTTTTGACTCAAGTCTATCCACTATCGTTGAGTTGCCCTTACTAATCCTGAAATCTCTATTCCAAATTTCCTTAACAAAAACTACATTTGGAACTAATGTATTGCAGTGGATGATCTTTGATTCTATTCCCATTTCTCAACCCCCTTGATGGACTAACTCAGTCTTCCCTTTTTGCAATGCATAGATACATACTGCACATCGCTGTCAAATAAATAACTAGGAACTGTACGAGCTACATAAACAAAGCCACAGAGAGAATGCGCTACTCACTGATTCACTATAGTGACAGGAGAATAATCTGCAATGGCTGTCCTAATCAATCAGCCAAAACGAGCGCCAATGATGAGTACGGTTAGGCAGCACTGAGCACCTGCCTAGCAGAAACTAGAAACTGCATCACACAATAATATACCAGCGTAAACTAAACGTAACTTATCTCTGAGTATGAGCAGCATGCTATCCGGAAACAAAATGTTAGCAGTGTAGAATACAAACACAACAAATAATTAATACTCACGAGCCCTGGAATCTCAACGCCTAGCAGGTCAAGCAGGCCCTTTTCGCGACCTAGAATGTCCACCCAGTGGTGTGTCAGCTACTGGGCGGTGCACTGAACCTGGCTGAGGCACTGCACGCACCGGCGCACCATCCCACAGAGCTGGTGATGCCCCTGCAGGGGGTATCCACTACCAGGCCTGCCGACTGCTGGCAGCATAGAAGGGAGGTGGTGCTGCACAAAAAAAACTAGTACTGCCACCTGCTCCTTTCCAAAGATCGCCCCGGGCTGTACACCTGGGCGGTGGTGCCGACTGTAAGGAAGCCATCCCTCTGCCATGGTGCTGGGTGGGGCAGAAGAAAAGAAAGAAAAAGGAAGGGAAAGGACAAAAGAAATAAGGAAGTAAGGGGAAATAATAATTAAAATATAAAAAGTCACGAAAAAATTTCACAAAACCATAAAATACACAAACACAATGACACACACTAATATAAAAAATAAAAATGAAGGGTAGATAAGTTTTAAAGGAGAAGGATTAGAGAGATTAAAGAGAGATTAAGATTTAGACCCAGCACCATAACAGAGAGCAGAAAAACAAGGTGGCTGCGCCCATGCGGACTGCGTGGTGCCGTTCGCGCTCAATTCAGAATGCAAAAACACACTTGAGAACCACGTAGTGCCATTTACGCATGACTTGGAGTGCGAGGACGCACTGCAAGTTCCCATCGCAACGCGAACGGGCGGGCTGGCAAACTCTGCCTGCTAGCGGAACTCCGTGTAGCGTGGCAGAGTTTTTTTTGGCTCTGCGGAGTTCCGCATAGCAGAACTCCGCGAACTACACCCAGGTCTAATTATTTGCACCGCTACCCTCCACCAACATTGCCCATCTAGACATCACTTATTACAAGCAAGGACATCCAGGTACTTTTATTAGTTTTAACAAACACTGAACAAAAACGACAAAAAAATGAATCATACAATGGCTAGTCATGGCAACAAGAGGACCACATTTAAAACGGTGCGATTAAGAGCACATGTATGTATCGCAATATAAATATGCACATTGTATTAATAGTAAACAACTGGCCAGCCACAAGATGATTTATACAATGGCTAGTCATAGCAACATAAGCACCATATTGAAAATAGTGCAAAAAGAGCACATATAATGCAAAGTAAATATTCACACCATTTTAACAGTAAACAATGGGCCAGCACCCTTCTGGTGGTATCTGGAACCCAAGTGCCTCAGAGTAAGCCCTGAACTTTGACAAACAATTAATCTAAGGCATATCAGGCGGCTCAAGCACACTCACATGCCCATTACCCAAATAAGAGGATATGTACTGTGTACAAA
The DNA here is from genome assembly GCA_963921515.1 of Calotriton arnoldi. Lineage (NCBI taxonomy): Eukaryota > Metazoa > Chordata > Amphibia > Caudata > Salamandridae > Calotriton > Calotriton arnoldi. Next base: position 310,129 of record CAWUFW010012832.1, on the reverse strand, counting down.
TCACTCATTCTCTAAGCAAGAGAAAAAGAATTCCATACTTGATGTGTCTTAACATTTTTAATCATTACTTTCCCTAATTCACCTTCCCTAGAGATTCCCTGCTTCGGCATAGTTAGCATGCAACTGTCGGTTATATCCTTATCATCGGTGACAAAAGGCAAACCTACGTTAGTGCATGGAAGTTGCCAGGATCATATCCAGATAAGATCAACAACATGTGTACCACATTGCATTTACTAAAAGGAACCCATTTATGCATAAGTAGATGCACCCCTCACAGTATCACATCGGGTGTTAAGGAAAACAATCACTGGGAAATTACAACAAATACACAACATTTTGCAGACCCTCATTTTTCTGGTTTCCTCCCAGTTACAGGCAACAACCACACCTATAATAATGACCCATCGTGGGCGATAAACAAATGCTTGACGAAGAACTGTAAGTTAATATAATTACCTGTCAAATCCACGGAATACCAACAACAAAAGGGATCTACTCCACATGGTCCTGATGAAGGCCACAAACCCATAGGAGCAACACAAGGCCAAACCATGTCGACAAAACTAATAGATATTTAGGACCAACAACCCGCCCAAATAACATCTGTCTGTTTTTAATCTTACTCTTATCCCATATTTTTATTAAATCACATACATGGGTATAGGAAGCAATTTTATGTAGCATTACACAGATCCCCCCACTGTCTCTATCCAGACAGACTCCCTCCTGGAGGAGGTACGACTCACTTGAAGAACTGTACACACAAGTAAGAGACACTCTGATGACACTACCCACTACATCACTCCAACGGAGATAATATATACCGTTGGCTGCAAGAATGTGGTTGAGGGTCCAGTTAATTTATGGATGCAGATTCTTCTTTCCTACCCCTTTCTTCTCAGGAGCTGAGTGAGGCACTGTTAATTGCTCCTTATGTATGGGGAGGCCTGTTCCTGCTTCTGGAGAGCTATGTAATTAACTTGGCCCAGCAGGGTGGCAAAAGGCATGGGCTCTGATCCTGAGCTGAGCCAGAAAAATATGACAATTTTAGATGACCTATATGATGTACAAATACATTCCAGTAACTTGCAGATTTGATCTTGGCGCACATGTTTTATCCCATTTTGACATTTCACTTGACTTTGCAGGCCCAAGGAAAGCAAAACGACACTCTAAGGCTGATTTCCCCCTGTGTCTATAACGAAGTGTCACTGCAGACAAGACAGTAAACCACGCTGGCTTTCCATATAAATGTCCACTAATATTATAAGGCCTGCCGCAGGTCCAACCCTGCAGAGTTCCTTCTGTGCCTGGCTATCTGTGTGCAGTTACCAGGCTACACACAACAGTAGTCACACATGTGCAGCCCTCACATGTGTAGCCCTCACACATATGCACACATGTTCATGTGTAACCAGCCAAGTGCCCCTTACCCTTGTTGTGTCACAGAGGCATTATCTTAAAATGCTGACACTGGTAGTAAACGTGCAGTCTGTTTACTGGGTGTTTAACGTAGGTGAGTCACTAGTTGTGATGCTCACTCACAGTAAAAAGGCCAAAAACCAGGTGATCAAAAAGCAAACAATCCGGTCAGATTACATAGGCAGAACCCATTTCGTTACACATCTGAAACAAGAGAAGAGATGTCCACTTTTGGTGCACTCAGGCAGTGGATACACTTGCACCCACAGTTACATCAGCTCTAGCTCCTTCCGTCCCCATCCTCTGTGGTGTTGGTTCTACAGGAGGGGGCACAACCTGATAAGGAGGCAGACTTGAACTTAATAAATTGTTTACCAACCCCTCTTCTTCATCGTAATCTGACCCTGTGTCTCTTTCTCTCTGCTGTTCTTTAGTCTGGCTTTTCTTTGTGTCTGCCATTTTCCTTTCGTTGTCCGTCATGATTGCAGGATAAACATTCCCACCATTAGTCATTCATGCCAGGCTTGTTGTTTCGTATGCCATCTCACATCCAACCAATTACTAATACCGTGCCTGATCTGAGTCTTCAGTTTGTTGCGCTCCTTTTCATTAGTGGCATGCTCCCATGCATTCAATGCTTCACATTGAGTCATTCTGGGTTGCGGCTTCACTTGATACAGCACTCACCTCAAATGTTCAAGCTTTCTCATTTTAAAAGAACCGTTCAGGGCAAATTGCATGTTCTTGTGATCAGAAGTAATCTTATTCCATTCTTTAATCCCCAGGCAAGTGTGCAACCCCTTTTTGGGTGCCATGTCATAGGTAGGCATGCCTTCGGGTGGTATTTTCTTTCCCTTAGAAACAGGGCAACAATATATATTGAACAATATTACCATTTTCCTCCCTGATTCTCACTCTTCTGCACCATGTGATATTAACAACGGTAATAGACCAACCTCAAAGCAGTAATAAATATTAACTAGCCAATCCTACTGTGGCACTTGATAACACCACCAACCAGTCACAGAATACGTTACTTCACGACAATCTATTGCAGCACACTCAATCTCAGTGTGACTTCCAATGATGCTGCCACTTGCCTCGATGCACAGCACAGATTACTTTGCAATGCTCTACATAAACAATCAGACAAATAAAATGTGAAATAGAAAATTCAGTTGCTTAAATAACAAAAGGGAACAGTACCCGTTCAGCTCTACCAGGCTCACTAAGTAAGTCCACGGACAGCAGAAACCCACTTTTGGTTAACGTGTTTACTCCTGTGCCTCAAGGAATTTCTTTTTTTTATTTTACGGAGTTTTATATAGCGCGAACTTGACCCGAAGGTATCGGGTATCAGAGTGCTTTACATAGCACCAGTTGCGTTACATGAGGACACATTCATTTTTGTTAGGCACAGGGAGATTAAGTGATTTGCCCAGAATCACAGGATGTTCAGCGTCGTTGCCGAGACTCGAACCCAGTTCCCCAGATTCGAGGTCGACCGCCCTAGCCGTTAGGTTTGTTAAAGGCTCAAACAACACTAACCCAAATTATTACGCCATCACAACCAGAAATTAGTAAATCCCTACCATGGTTTCAATTCAGCACCTCACAAAACATAACTCAACTTTAGCAGACAAATACTGATAACAAGTTTACATCTTGAGATCTTGAATTTTCAATGAAATCCAATATCTTAACCGTAAACAATGAAAACATTAATTGAAATAAATGCATCCAATAAACCTGAAAAATGCTCAAAATTTCACATTGAACACAAAGCCCTTTTAACCACAATTTGGACACTTTGAAAGTGCAACTCAAAAATAAGAAAAAAGCATCAAAATAACAATAACCAAAGTCCCTACTATCCCGGAAACCAAAGCTACATATCCAAAGCACTCACAACCTACATACATTTTTCATGGCACCAGAACCCCAAACCACAAACCCCACAATGCACTGCTCAAAACATGAAATAAAATGCTTTCAATGGCACAATCTACCATGCCACATCACCCTACTGATACTCACCTCTCCTCAATTCGCCAGTCAGCTTCAGGAACACCCGAACACTGCCATTAACCCACACGGAACCATTGGCATTCGGGGGCGTCAAATAATCAGTGACAATTTCGTTTTGGGATCAAATTTGCTGCACCATAAACGTCCTTCCAAATTCAATTAATCTATCCAGATGTAACCATCCTCTGCTACCAGATTTCTGTTGTAGCGCCTATACCCTAATGTCAAATTAAAGTGCTTCTGATGAACCATGAGCAGTGTTATTCCCCTAAAGATTTTGTTGTTCCTCACTGGATCTGGTCATTCAAGACAGATGAACAGTCAATAATATCTAAGAATAAAATGTAAAGCACATTAGGCTTCACAATAAAAATGGGCAAGTATTAATGTAAAAGAACCATGAAGGTTTATTAAAGGCTTAAATCATTACAGAGTGCAAACATCAATAATTAGAATGCATCAGTCAGTCATTTAAACCAATAAAATAGCACAAGGGTCAGAAGAAATTAATAAAATGAATTGACAGAATCCAGCACAGATTAGCCCTAAACAAAAAAAAAAAAGATCAAGGGAGTGTCAGCCTAACACCCTCTGGGTAGGGCTAATTTTATAGGGCGAAATACAGTAACATTTGTACATTTGGTGTGAATGTGCAAAGGTCTTGAACTCCCATGCAATCATATGAAAGAAAGAACAATACAGTTTAAAATCACATTTGTCAGCACTTTCCTACAAATTCATATAATACAGTTTTCATCCCCAGTGCTCCTGAAACGGCTCGTAGTTAGTACAAATATCTCTACAAATCAAGCTTAAGTTCTCATGAGAATCACACCATGACCCCAATAAGTGGGACCTTGGGAAAACATTCACTATGCTAATGCAGCATGAAAACAAACTGTAAAAACCAAAAATCATGTTGTACATTAGAGAATAGTTTCGTATCAATGGGGTAACCCGAAAGACCACTGGACTCGGGTAAATAGTGGTACACAAAAGATAGTCACAGTGGAAATTATTCACAATGTATCTGCAACCAATACATGGTCTATATACATGGAATATGACAACACCAAATGGTTCATTCAATAAATGATTATGATTTAATAAATATCACAAAAATTGTCATCATAGATCATAGACTCAAAAATTGTGAACTGAATATCACATTTAACATTTAGTAAAAACAGGTGCATACAGCGTGAAGTGATAGGTGCGTAGTTAGGATAAGTGAAAGTGATGTGCAGGGGGAAAGGTGGTGCATTTTTAAAGAAACAAAAATAACCAAGCCAGTGATTCTTGCATTTTCTTCTTGCACTGGTGCTTCTGCTTGCACCAGAGCTCAGTCACTGCTTACCACCCACCAGCACAGCTGTGTTTATATATTCACATCACTGCCAACCCCTCCCCCCCACCCCCCTCTCTTCTTTCTCAAAACCACTTCACAAGGACAGCTGCTCTTAGAATAGGAAACCGGCTGCAACTGGTTCTAACCTCTCAGAGCTGAGATCACAGGGCTTGTTAAACAGAGCAATTAACCATCACAGGAAGGGGAGAAGAGGAGGAACGAATAATAAAAAATAAAAAAAAACACTGAGATCAGGAACAAACATGCCAATCGGAAGCGAATTCAGCCCAGCGGCACGCATAAAAAAATCAGTTCGGTTGAAGAGAGCTTTATAAATCATTCCAGAAAAACAGAGGTCGAGTAATAAATGAATAATCACTTGGATCAGGAGCTGCTCAGCCAAACAGAAAACGTACATTCATTCCACAAAAAGAACGGAAAACTACACTCTTATATCAGGAGCACCCCTTAAGAACACAAAAACAAATCGAGGACTGCTGCACAGCATATTCCTCAAAAATAGCCGAAACAGAGGGAGAAATAGAGGAGAAAAGTGATGGAGAACAAAGAGACAATAAGATTAGGAACAGCCAAGGCAAACACCAAAAAGCAGGACATGAACTAGTCATAACTACAGATGATTTCTCTACATGAAGGTTACAGAATGTGTGAATGCAACAATTAATGAGTCACGTGGCAAAGACCTAAATAGATCTGCCAACTCACAGGTACCACCGTGTGAAACACAATACCGGCTCTCTTCACTTGGTCAGTGTAGGAAGGTGGAGTATTATGTGGTGATGCTGGTTAGGCTTCAGCAGTGCTTTAAATGGGCGTGTACTCACCGGTACTGAGTCCCAGCACTTCTTAGTTTTAACACTCTGAGGGGCATATGTACAAGGGAAGTGGCGGAGAGAGGCGTTAGCCTTCCTGGCTTAACGCCTCTCACCGCCACTTCAGAAACGCAGGCCTGCACCATATTTATAAGAATATGGTGCAGCCCTGTGTTTCCCCCTGCGTTGGTGCTACGTTTAGCAGCCTAGCTCCAACTCAGGCACCCTTGCACCATAGTGCAATGGTCTCTGCATGCAGGGGACGATTGTTTATGTACAGGAAGGTCCCCCGTCCTGCACATAAACAATCTTTAAATACCGCTTTGTCATTTCTATGTGTGCTGCTTAATGCAGCACACACAGAAGTTTCAAAACGGCATTTTAAAACAAGCATTGGCATAGCCAATAGGTCTCGCCTTTGGGACCTTATAAGTGGTTAGTTATGCAGCGAGGGTAGGAGAGGACTGGGGCAGTGCGCTCAGGTACTCTACTCGGGAAGGGTAGGGAAGAGGTAGACGAGCTCGTGAGCGTGACGAAAAGAAGCTAAACAGAAGAGAAGGAATGACAGAGGAAAAAAGAAGAACAACAGAAATGAAGACAAGAAAACAACAAAAACCATTTAAAAAAGGAGAAAAACTAAAATCTGTGGAAAAAAGATTAAGAGGTTTAAACAAACAAAGAATAAAGAAAAGCATAAAGTGAGTATGAAAGATAAAATAGTATACACACAAACATAACGTCCTAAAACAAAATAATTTCACAAGCACACGTTACTAAATACTAAGCATTAAGCATCTCGTAAGAGTTTACTGAGCGCCAAATGGGACAGTGTATAGTTTCAATGAGGCAGGGTGGTAAAGTCTTAGAACACAACAACAGAGTTACAAAATAAGCAGACATCGTGTACAAACCCCACCTTAAAAAAATGTGATGCATTTTAGGAGACACCGCGAGGGTGGTGTGGGGTGAGGACGGGACTGTGGCGAATGGAAAGGCTGTCTAATGCTGGAATAAGATGGGTGCCGGTGGGCTGAGGTGTATTGACTGAGCTGTGCCTGGCTCTAGGGGGAACAGTGGCACTGTCAGGACAGAGATGCACTGACTGAGCAGTACTGACTGCACAATATGCCGGTCCCAGTGATGGAACGGGGAGTGCCACGGGTGGAATGAGGTGCATTGAGGTACTACAGTATTGCTCACTGTGAGCTCGACTGTCCGCGTTCCGTGATGTCTTTCTTGCCTTGTTGATAATTGCAAAACGGGGCGCGACTCAGCCTCGTCTCCACAGGTCCTCATGGATACATAGCCCTCGATGGGCCGCTCTAGCCTTCCCTGTTCAGTTGAGGCAGTTCTCCGTAGGGCGCGCGTGGTCACTTAGAGTGTTGTCGCGACGGCGCTTCTTCTCACAGTGAGTCGCGGTTGGATATGAATTGTGTAAATTAGTCACCCCTGCGTTTTTTCAATGAGACACTCATTCTTCTGTGTCAGCGCTGTGAACCACGAGATGCTCTATTTTTGCTGAGTTAGAGCGAGACACGTGTTCCCGGTCTCTGATAATGCGCCTCTAGTTGAACGTGCGTGTAACACTGAGTGAATAAACAGCGATTGTTCCCCAGGAAGTCTTTTCTCTGTGACAATGAAGCGTTAAAGGTATCTATGAGTTTCTCTGCTACCACAACGAAGTCCAGTTTTCCGTTTCTCTGTCTGCAATTTTGAAAATGCGGCGCCCTTGCGCTTGTGAATGCCTCTATTCTCAGAAGACGATGCGATGTTTGCCTCTGTGCTCTGATCTGCGAGAACGATAAGCAGTCTACAGTAAGAGATTCAAACAAGCTTGCGGTTATCTTGCCTAATTTTACGAAAAGCTCCTGTAGGGTGAACGCTTTTTGTTGTGCAAGCACGTTCAAAACCCGGACAGAAACAATAAGAAAAAAAAAACAGACACGCTGTAAACAGACACCTTCAAAGCCCAAGCCCTCACCCCCTGACCCCTCCCAGAAGCGCACATAAGCGTAAACAGCCTTGTTAAAGGCACCCGCTGTGGAAGGAATGCAGCTGCCACCCTGCGCGCCCCTGCTTGCTCCCGAGAGCAAAACGCCGTGGGAGTGACACATTGGAAAGGAGGAGGGACATGCACCCGCCTTTGGCCATTTGCGTGCTTTCATTATTGAAAGACACATGCAAAGGCCAATCCAATGTGTGGGAGGAGTCTAACCCACACGGAGAAGTTTGGAGTGATTCCAAGAAGCCTCCCATAGTGCAGCGCATGCGCGCTGCGCTAGGCTCGACCTAAAAATGATTGTTTATGTGCAGCAAGGGTGACATTCCTGTACATAAACAATCATTGGCCTTTTGCTGTTTTCATGTGTGCTGCACAACGAAAAATAGGAAAAATATAGAAACACTTAAATCAGGAACAGTCATGAAGAACACAAACTCTTAAATTCAGCCCAGTCATATTCAGAAAAAAACTGGTTTTGAAAAGAGCTTTCAAAATCATTCCAGAAAAAAAGAGAGAGTGGAGTAATAATTAAATACACATTGGGGTCAGACAATCACAGTAACAAAATCAAAGCTAGCAATCACACCAGAAAAACACAGCCATAAAAAAGAGATGGTGGAACATATACACATTTTAGATGAGGAGCCCACACAGGCACAAGATACATATTCAGGACTCCTGCGCAGAACTTGGTAATCATTCCAGAAAAAGGAAAAGGAAACAGATTTCGAAACCCTAATTAATTTAATGTTTTGTACGATGTCTTGTGTTTGAGCAAGCAACTTGGTAGCATAGTGAGGAGAAGGCCAGGGAACAGTGTTAAATCATCTCTGCATTGGGGCCTGCATAGGCTTAGGCAGAATCTGGTGCTACGGTATCACAATGAACAAACCCTTTGTAAACATGGGGATAGGAGGAGACACTGCAGAGTTGTTCATAATAAAGCTGTGTCTGCAAGATAGGTCAACAGCAGCAAACAGAATGGGTATTTTAAGGAAACCAAAATAACCAAGCCAGTATTTCTTGCATTTTCTTCTTGCACTGGTGCTTCTGCTTGCACCAGAGCTCAGTCACTTCTTACCACCCACCGTCACAGCTGTGTTTATATATTAACATCACTGCCATCCCCAACCCCACCCCCACCCCTCCACTGTTTCTCAAAACCACTTCACAAGGACAGCTGGTCTTAGAATAGGAAACCGGCTGCAACTGGTTCTAACCTTACAGAGCTGAGATCACAGGGCTTGTTAAAACAGAGCAATTAATCATCACAGGAAAGGGAGAAGGGGAGGAACGAAGAATAAAAAAATAAAAAATAAAACACTGACATCAGGAACAAACATGCCAATCGGAAGCAAATTCACGAATTCAGCCCTGCGGCACGCATAAAAAAATCAGTTCCGTTGAAGAGAGCTTTATAAATCATTCCAGAAAAAACAGAGAGGTTGAGTAATAAATGGCTAGTCACTTGGATCAGGAGCTGCTCAGCCAAACACAAAAACATAAATTTAAAGCTTTAAATTATTCCACAAAAAAGAACGGAAAACTTCACTCTTACATCAGGAGCACTCCTTAAGAACACAAAAAACAAATCAAGGACTGCTGCACAGCATATTCCTCAAAAATAGCCGAAACAGAGGGAGAAATAGAGGAGAAAAGTGATGGAGAACAAAGAGACAATAAGATTAGGAACAGCCCAGGCAAACACCAAAAAGCAGGACAAGAACTAGTCATAACTACAGATGATTTCTCTACATGAAGGTTACAGAATGTGTGAATGCAACAATTAATGAGTCACGTGGCACAGACCTAAATAGATCTGCCAACTCACAGGTACCACCGTGTGAAACACGATACCGGCTCTCTTCACTTGGTCAGTGTAGGAAGGTGGAGTATTATGTGGTGATGCTGGTTAGGCTTCAGCAGTGCTTTAAATGGGCGTGTACTCACCGGTACTGAGTCCCAGCACTTCTTAGTTTTAACACTCTGAGGGGCATATGTACAAGGGAAGTGGTGGAGAGAAGCGTTAGCCTTCCTGGCTTAACGCCTCTCTCCGCCATTTCAGAAACGCAGGCCTGCACCATATTTATAAGAATATGGTGCAGCCCTGCGTTTCCCCCAGCGCTGGTGCTACGTTTAGCAGCCTAGCGCCAACGCAGGCACCCTTGCAAGGGTGTCTGCGTGCAGGGAAAGATTGTTTATGTACAGGAAGGTCCCCCTTCCTGCACATAAGCAATCTTTAAATGCCGCTTTGTAATTTCTATGTGTGCTGCTTTATGCAGCACGCACAGAAGTTGCAAACAGGCATTTAAAAAAAATTATTGTTTATGTGCAGGAAGGGTGACCTTCCTGTACATAAACAATCATTGGCCTTTGGCTGTTTTCATGTGTGCTGCACAACGAAAAATAGGAAAAATATAGAAACACTTAAATCAGGAATAGTCATGAAGAACACAAAATCTTAAATTCAGCCCAGTCATATTCAGAAAAAACTTGGTTTTGAAAAGAGCTTTCTAAATCATTCCAGAAAAAAGAGAGAGTGGAGTAATAATTGAATACACACTGGGGTCAGACAATCACAGAAACAAATTCAAAGCTAGCAATCACACCAGAAAAACACAGCAATAAAAAAGAGATGGTGGAACATATACACATTTTAGATGAGGGAACCCAGACAGGCACAAGATACATATTCAGGACTCCTGCGCAGAACTTGGTATTCATTCAAGAAAAAGGGAAAAGGAAACCGATTTCGAAACCCTAATTAATTTAAGGTCTTGTACAATGTCTTGTGTTTGAGCAAGCAGCTTGGTAGCATAGTGAGGAGAAGGCCAGGGAACAGTGTTAAATCATCTCTGCATTGGGGCCTGCATAGACTTAGGCAGAATCTGGTGCTACGGTATCACAATGAACAAACCCTTTGTAAACATGGAGATAGGAGGAGACACTGCAGAGTTGTTCATAATAAAGCTGTGTCTGCAAGATAGGTCAACAGCAGCAAACAGAATGGGTATTTTAAGGAAACAAAAATAACCAAGCCAGTGATTCTTGCATTTTCTTCTTGCACTGGTGCTTCTGCTTGCACCAGAGCTCAGTCACTGCTTACCACCCACCGGCTCAGCTGTGTTTATATATTCACATCACTGCCAACCCCACCCCCAACACCCCCCCCCCCCGCCCCCCTCTTTCTCAAAACCACTTCACAAGGACAGCTGCTCTTAGAATAGGAAACCGACTGGAACTGGTTCTAACCTCTCAGAGCTGAGATCACAGGGCTTGTTAAACAGAGCAATTAATCATCACAGGAAGGGGAGAAGAGGAGGAACGAATAATAAAAAATTTAAAAAACACTGACATCAGGAACTAACATGCCAATCGGAAGCAAATTCACGAATTCAGCCCTGCGCATGCATTAAAAAAAATAAGTTGGGTTGAAGAGAGCTTCATAAATCATTCTAGAAAAAAAAGAGAGGTCGAGTAATAAATGGCTAGTCACTTGGATCAGGAGCTGCTCAGCCAAACACAGAAACATAAATTTAAAGCTTGAAATTATTCCACAAAAAAGAACGGAAAACTACACACTTACATCAGGAGCACCCCTTAAGAACATAAAAAAGAAATCAAGGACTGCTGCACAGCATATTCCTCAAAAATAGCCGAAATAGAGGAGAAAAGTGATGGAGGACAAAAAGACCATAAGATTAGGAACAGCCCAGGCAAACACCAAAAAGCAGGACATGAAATAGTCATAACTACAGATGATTTCTCTACATGAAGGTTACAAAATGTGTGAATGCAACATTAATGAGTCACCACAATTAATGAGTCACGTAGCACAGACCTACATAGATCTGCCAACTCACAGGTACCACCATGTGACACACGATATCGGCTCTCTTCACATGGTCAGTGTAGGAAGGTGGAGTATTATGTGGTGGTGCTGGTTAGGCTTCACCAGTGCTTTAAATGGGCGTGTATTCACCGATACTGAGTACTGGCACATCTTAGTTTTAACACTCTGAGTGCGTGAGTACTGGCACATCTCTACTGCTTGGCTTCGAGTGGTGCTCACCATCACGCTGTGTTTGACAGCGCAGGGTCATTCAGGCCCTGTGCTGTCAATCACATTCACACTATCGTGTGCATTTGTGCAAACACAGGAATCAAGGCAGTCCGCTGACAGTGCCAATTAAGAAAGCCATGGGAGGTAATGAGTTTAAAATGGCTTTAATTATACTGAGTCTTTCGTGTGTCTGCTTATGTCTGTATGTTTGCCTGCAACTGTATATTTGTTTTTTGTTAGAAAAAAGAGAGAGAAAGAGGGAGAGAATCGAGACACTCTCAGGAGGTATTTTAAAGAAAATGTGTGGCGCTTTGTGTGTACATGTCTGCTCGGTGACAAAGGTTCATAAATAACGTAAAAGCAAGGGTTGGTGGGTGAGTGAAAGGGTAGATGGGTGTGCGAGTGAAAGGCTGGATGGATGGGTAAATGAAGGGGTGGATGTATAGATGGATGGATGAATGAATGAAAGGATGGATGAGTGAAAGAACGGATAGATGAGTGAAAGAGAGTGTGGATAGATGGGTGGATAAAAGGGCGGATGGGTGGATAAGTGAAAGAATGGATGGATGAATGGCTTTAATTATACCGAGTCTTTTGTGTGTCTGCTTATGTCTGTATGTTTGCCTGCAACTGTATATTTGTTTTTCGTTAGAAAAAAGAGAGAGAAAGAGGGAAAGTATTGAGACACTCTCAGGAGGTATTTTAAAGAAAATGCGTGGTGCTTTGTGTGTGCATGTCTGCTCGGCGACAAAAGTTCATCAATAACGTAAAAGGGAGGGTTGGTGGGTGAGTGAGAGGGTGGATGGGTGTGCGAGTGAAAGGCTGGATGGATGGGTGAATGAAAGGGTGGATGTATAGATGGATGGATGAATGAATGAAAGGATGGATGAGTGAAAGAATGGATAGATGAGTGAAAGAGAGTATGGATAGATGGATGGATAAAAGGGTGGATGGGTGGATAAGTGAAAGAATGGATGGATGAATTAAAGGAAGGGAGGATGGATTAAAGGGTGGATGGATGGATGAGTGAAAGGGATGACAGATGGAGTGAAATGGTGGATGGAATGAAGGAGTGAAAGGGTTGATGGATGGATGAGTGAAAGGATTGATGGATGAGTGAAAGGGTGGAAAAAGAGATGGATGAGTGAAAGGATGTATAGATAGGTTTGGAGATGGATGGATGGATAGGTTTGAATATGAAAGGGTGGACAGAAGGAATGGTGAAAAACTGAATGATGGATGAAAGACTGAATAGACGACAAAATGTAAAGGTTAAATGGTGGACATCAGCAGGTAAATGGTAGGATGAAAGGATGAATGGATAGACTGATGGAAGAGACAAGAGAGCTCTTCTGCGGAGGGTCGTAATGAGTTGCTTCATTTGCTTGGTTCCATATGAGCTTCAGTTCGAAGTGGGGGTATTTTCAATTTCTGACTACTCCAGTGCTCAAAAATATATAGCATTGTGGCAAACAACAGCAATGAACAGTATGGCATTAAGAAGGTGCAACTACTACAAAAAAAGGAAATGTTAACGTATTATTGCATTTGGCTTTGATTTTGTGTAATGAGTTAACCTGTTTTGTTTATATAAACACATTTCTCATGTGTTTTGGTATGTGCTGCAACTATTATGAAAGTCATTAAGTATCATCATGTCTTGCCCTTAGCCCCACCCCTAGCCCCACCCACTCACCACACCTCTAGCTCATTTTAATGAGTACCTGCACTTATTTTTTCCCATTTAAAGCACGGGGCTTCACCATGCAATACTCTCACAATACCCCAAAGATGGACCTTGGATTCACAATAATAAATCCTTAGCTCAGTCCTAGTAGAGTGGCAAAGAGCAGTCAGGCTTTATTAGAGGAACGTGTTAAGCAGTTCAGAGTACCAACATGGACGATAAGTAATTGACACCACTCAAAAGAAATCCAACACCAATTTATACAAATAAATCAGATTTTTATATAAATTTAGACACCAAAACAGAAATCAATCAGATAAGTACAACCGGAGCTATGGATTTTAGAAGCAATATTAAATCAGTGCAAAACAGTACTGAAAAACGTTATCATTTCGGTCAATTGAAAAAAAGCACTAGTGACAATCGGTCACTTACAGGTCTAGTTGCGTGGAACCCAAGGAGGGTAAAGGTGATGCTAGTCCTAGGACTAACACTAATGAAAGAGGAGCGAGCAAGCTATCAAGTTCCTTAAAGATGTCGTTCACACGGAGTGTGAAAAAATGCCTTAAGTTTTTTTTAAAAGAGCCCTCATCCACCAACTTAGTTGATGGCATGCTTCATCATTGGGTTCCCACCCGAGACACCTAGCGCATCACGGGTGTGCTTCGATGCCTGGGTTTTTTGGGGGTGGTTATTTACCTCAAATGAGACGAGGGTGTGAAGTAAAATTGTCTTTTCGGTTACCCACTAACGTTGTGTATTTTTTCTTTAATAATGGTACCCTTTGACAAAGATTAAAATCAATGGTGGATGCGTGGGGAGGAGATAGTGACCTCTCACATCCTTTATAAAGGTTGACATGTTCCAGCCACAATGTCTATGCCGCCCCAGGGGGTCAGTATGGCATTCCTCATGACCAATATCTCGCGCGCTCAAAGGCATGCAATAGTTTTACAGTGCGTAACGTACGGAATTCTGAACTACCCCATTTGAGTTTCTGTGTAAAATAAAAGGAGAGAGACCCATCAATTTGTACTTTAGTAGACAATACAAACAAGGGTCACAGGCTAAGCACTCCCTGTGCGCTTGCACCATCATGCAAATGGTTCCATCTAAGACAGAACCACCGTGCCCTTGAATTGAAACAGCAGCATGCTGCTGTACGTGGTTCTGCATTAACTCTCATGCAGACTATTCAAATGTGCAGGTGGGATCCTGCAACGTAATACTTTCTGTGCAGTGCCTGGTGACTCATCATGCACTGCTATATGTCGGCAGGCGCGATGTCAGTGGCACGCACCGCTTATAATAACAAGGCTCATAAATAGAAATGAAACGATGTACACACACAAAGCTGCAGAGATTGGATCATGCATCGTGCTGCTTTTGAGCAGTGCCAGGTGAAAACAACATGCACTGCTATGTATCGGCAAGGCAATGTTTGTGGCCTACATCGCTTTTAGTAAGAAGGTTCGTGGTGAATGTTATAAGTGATAATCACACACAATGCAAGATATTATAAAGACTTGGTTAACATACTACTCGAAAGGTAGTCTCTTACTACCTGGATGCTCTGGGGGAGCAGGGGTGAGCCCTGTAGTCACACACTGTAGGAATCGCACATCACTTAGTGATCCCAATCAATGTTGAGGTCTAGCCAGAAAAAAGGTACTCCTGCTAAGCCCCCCATCGCCGGCACTTAAGGGTGATCGCCCATATCCACACCTACGAAGAAGCCTCCAGAGGTCCGCATCATACCTAGGCTCGCAGTTGCAAGGGACATCTTTAAGGAACTTGGTAGCTTGCTCACTCCTCTTTGATTAGTGATATTGATATGGGAAGTTGAGCGAGCTCTCACTTCTTACTCTCCTCTTTGTTACACTCTCTGGTCCTAGGACTAAGCCACGATAGTCAGTTTGATTTTACCTGGCTTGAGAAGCCCAGGTGCAGAGTTGTCCTGGCTGCCCTTGGTGCTGAAGAGGGAGCCGTGGGGAGCTGGTTTTACCACTTGCATGGTGATGGTGGGGAATTGAGTGCAAAAAGTCAACAACGAAGCCACTGCTAACATCAGATGAAGGGTTTACGGAGTTCCTTTGAAGTGCAGCATCAAGTAAAGGGGATGGCTGCCAAACTGCCAACCAACAAGCCTTGGCAGCGGTAAGGTCAGCAGAAAGTTATTTCGAAATCCGGAAGGTCTGGTCAAAAACGGTAGCCACCTGAAACTTGGTGGAGGTCAGGACTACATTTCCCACAATACACCGGACCATCTACTTTTGGGCGATCCCTCGGCGGACCCGATGGACAGCGATTCTTTGGTTCCTGTACTTTGTTTTTACTTTTTACCTGCGGTGTGTAGGGAGCTAGTGCCACTAGTCCAGGGGAGTCTGGAGTTGCCTTTGGCTCTCAAAGGGGTCCCTCCGTCTCGGGGAACTGAGCTTTGGGCCAGGACGAGTCGTAGTGGTGCAGTTCCAGAAAGGTTGCCACAGGTGCAAAGTATCACGCTTTTGCTTTGTGCAGATAATGATGTCGCAGACACGGGTCTCCTCTTTGTCCTTTGCTGCAAGTCAGATCAGAACTAAGGTTCCGGTGTCATGGGTAGACCTTAATTCCTAGATTTAAGGGTGTTAGTAGTGTGGCTGCAAGTGGCCAATGGGCTACTAGCCCCAGTGGTTTTTAAAGAGAGACACGGTGGTATAGGTGATAGGGTACAGGCGCACTAGGTAGTTTCACTCATTATTCCTTGAACGTTCCAAAGTAAAGGCGGTGCTGAAGGGTTAGGGAGAACCACCAGCCTCCCCAAGTTCCTGGTAAGGCTAAGAAGCCACAAGACAACGTACTTAATATACCCCAGCACACATATATAATTTAAAAAATGTGTTATTTATCAGTAGTTGATCACATATGAACAAAAATAGAAGCGTATCGTTGATTTTCTCCTTCTTTATTCAGTCTTCCAACTGTATTTTCCAATATGTAAAACGTTCCCAAGCCAACACGTGTTTCG
Source organism: Calotriton arnoldi (assembly GCA_963921515.1). NCBI lineage: Eukaryota > Metazoa > Chordata > Amphibia > Caudata > Salamandridae > Calotriton > Calotriton arnoldi. The sequence continues at coordinate 293,739 of CAWUFW010012832.1, read as the reverse complement.
TCGCCTCAGTAAAATTATACATGCGACTTGTTCACGGCTGAAAGGTTTCACTGTATTTCAATTTCCAATGTGGCGAAAATTCCAGGCCACATAAGCCTATGGCGTGGGGTAAACTTCAATATGTCAGTAATTTATCGCACAGACTGCTGAGTGGTGATTGAGTAGCTTCAAAGCCCTGTAGGGCGTTCACGAGTCTTGGTGCAGGTCCAGGGTATACCGCATTGTTCAGCCTGTAGATCCTTTTCCTCAGACTATAAAGCAGGGCCAGATGGACGTCCTAGCCCCAGTGGTTCAATGCAATTCAATTCAATTCCATTTTATTGATTTAGACCTCCACAGAGACCAACAATTTAAAATAAGTACACATGCAATATATTTCATATACAAATTTCAACTATAAAACATGATGATAAAAATGTTCCTTTTAAAATATAGATAAAAAAGATTTCAAGAATTTGTACATATTGTAACAAACAAATTCATTTGGCGGAGATTTCATTAAGGCAATCAGGTCATTGATAGCAGAAAGATTATACCTGAAACATATGGGTTTTAAGAAGTGATTCCTGGCCTCTACCACAACTTTATTGAAACAGAAATAAAACATGTGGAATAAATCCTAGACTCCTCTATTACATTTATTCCATATTTCTGTCCTTTCACCTGAGTCACTTCAGCCCTTTGTAAAGGCATTTAAGGGTAATATCCCTAGGCGAAGCATGATAATGCATCGCGGAGATTATGTTCAAGAGTGTATCTCACATATTATTGGCGAGTCTTAAACTCAATAGTAGATACAAAAGACTTATAGTGAGATAGTTTGAAACAATGTGCCATCTCGAGATCGAAGCTTAATCGAGTAGTCATATTTTTAGGTATCGCCTGCACAGCGCTTGTGCTGTGCTTAAGAAATCTATTGTTTTTCATGTAAATCTTAAATGGGACTTACATCCCGCCCCCTTGCTTTCCTGGCTTTTCATTGGTTCCTGCGCTTGGCACTTTCTTTTACTCAATTTCTATTGGCTGTCGCATATTGTCCTGTATTTGCCAATGCTTGTTCCCCGCCTGCTTCTCTTATCAATTTCCCGTGGCCGAAATACTGTAAACATCTGCTTTGATGTAACTATTTTTCTCTAAAGTTTGCCTCTTTCTGCTTTTTTGTCTTGCAGCGGATTTATATAGCACAACTTGGGAGAGAATAAGTGATTTGATCAGAATCACATGATTCTGCGCCGTCGAGAGTCGAACCGCGATCCCCAGCTTTTCAGTCAGCAGCTCTGGCCAAAGCGCCACATCTTGTCCACTCCAGTGATGCTTGTTACAAATGTTGTGTTGCTGCTGTGGTGCATTGCAGTACTGTTTCAGAGTTTCTACCAAAAGAGTCAACGTTTACCTTAAACCATGCTGTCATGCAAATTTCACTGACACTCTCATTGAACATTTAGACGCGTATTAAGCTTCTTGTGTTTTAAATCATACGGCGCTCTTGAGGTAATTGCAGACAGCCTACAGTTCAAAATACAGGAAGCGCGAAAGTACAGGGTCTTAACAAAACGACAAAAGAACTGGCCATTCCGAATGGGAATTACCTGATATATTGTTATTCATTTCAAATGGACGTATGCAGATATAACTTAAGGATACCAATTATACCTTTGGGTGCACCGAAAGGAACCCGTTATAAAATGGAGTTTGAAAGAAAATTAAAAAATATATTTTTATGTAAGCAAAAATTAGCAAATTTTATTATTTTTGAAAATGTTAGTACACTTTATTAGGTCATGTATGGAAGCAATTACATTTCTTTTTTACCGAATGCTCATGTGTGGTTTAAACAAGTGAAGATTTTCTCTTCAAATATGGCCGACCGAATTGTATATGTCTGGTCGTGTTCTGTACAATATTCCCTTTTCTGTTTTTACTGACTGTGATCTGGTATGCTCTGGTGTTTACAGTCCGGCAGAGCAGGCCGGATTAGGAACGCCTTGTTGATAGGGCTGTCACAGACCTGTTGTAAGTGCGATAGAGCCACCGGGACACAGTGGAGCAGTACCCGCGCAGCTTAGAGAGGTGCGTCAGGCAGGGTGCTTGGTTCTAAGTGTGAGGGTGCCCCTGCATGAGCAAAACACCCCTACAGCCTTGGGAGTCCATTCTCCCGGGTTGTAAGTGAGAAAGACATATAACATATGGAGGGGCACCGCATCATTACGTGATGAGCATCTTGAAACTGGCTGTAACGAACCCTGTCGTGTTTGATATCAAACATGCTGGAATCATACCCCCATGTCTCTTCCTGTGCTATTGCTGCTTTTTTGATGAAATCCACTCAATCTGACGCTGCTCTGTTGCCTTTCACATTTAAGCTGACTTATCTCTGTGCTAAACAGGAGCTAGGAGTCAACTGAGGCATGCCTACTGGTAAGTTTTAAGACTGCTCATTCAACAGTACACTGTACGTCTACTCTCATGACAAGTGCCCTGTTGCTCATGTGTTTGAAGTGACCTCTGGCATCTAGCAAGAATTCCATATCTTCTATGTAGCAATCCCCAGCTTATTATTAATCACAAAAGCGAAATCTAATGCATTTACCAATGCTTGTTTAAAAATAGCTTCAGGTGTGCTGGAGACCAGGATTGTGAGATAATTTCAGTATATTGAAAGTATTCTAGGGCTATCTTAAAGTTTTTGTTAAAAGTATATAGATTTATTCCAACTTTAAAAGTTTCGTGTTTTAATAAGGCCCTTAAAGAGCCTTCTTCCGCATGTAAAAGCTTAATTGCCCATCTGATTATAGTGGCCAAAGCTCTTGAAAAGGCTCTAACTATAGAGAGCTCTAGGCGAAGTGTTTAAACCGGTGTAGCTTGGCTCAGTAGCATTATTTTGCGTAGTAATTTACCTTCACATGTATTCAGAATGTGCCATTTGTTATTAGGAATATATTCTGTCTCATAAGTTAAGGTAGGGGGAATTTTTGCCCGATATATTTCAAAAAGAGAATGAAAGTGTCTCTTACCAGAAGAGGAATTAAATCTCTAAAGGGCATATATATGAGCTACCGCTTTTGGATCCATTTGCTGGAAGTGGGAAGTGGTTTCGAGGGATTGTGTAAATTCTCGCCCTAAATAGATATGTGCTTTTGCCACCTCAACTGGTATCCCATCTAATTTCCAACCGAAGTGGATATAATGTTTCCTTACCCTAAATGGGACAACTTTTGTTTTGGAAATATTGACTTTTAAAAAATGTGCTTCTGTAAACCTTCTAGTTAATCCGCCACTGAGGTGACCGCATCTTGGAGTGTGTGTCACCTTTACTACCCAGATCCCTCTATTCTACCACTTTTAAAAATGGCAGAAGTCTTTCTCAGCTGTACAGACCAGGCAGTCCATCACAAGCGGTGAAAGATTTGAAGCTCACCGCCTTGATGAGCCACTTCACTATTAATCCTGTAAGGAGGATGGTGTGACCCCCTTTCTGTCCAGGCCATTGGTTCTGACTCCTGGGAGAAGTCGCACCTGGTGAGGGCAAAGTTGAGTTCGAGCAGTTTGCACTGCTCTTGCAGTCTGTAATGGCATTCCTGATGACAGTATTTACTTGGGTCACTCATGGTGGCAAAAACAGTGCTTCAGGCCCTGGTGAACCCTTTAACACCCATGACCTGGGTACCACTCGTACCATATAATAGGGACTTATAAGGGGGTTAAAGTCCTTGCCAATTGGGGTTACCAATTCACAAATACCAGTTGTAGGGAGAGAGCGTTGGCGCCTGGTTAGCAGGCTCCAGTGCACTGTCAGAGTCGAAAACCAGCATCTAGCAGTCCAAATGGGGGTAAAAAGTGGGGGGGGACATCTGCAAAAAGGCCTGTTTTCTAACCCCCTCCCCAGCCAACACACCCAGGTGACTCAGCCCAACCCTGGGTGAGTTTTCCTGACTTGTCAGCAAGGAAAAATGCAAAGTAAACTGGCTGAACTATTGCAGGGCCTACTCTGTCCAACATCCTTCTGTCAGGGTCACTGCCAGTGGGCAGTTGACCCATCTCAACAGCAACAGGACCCCAACAGCAACAGGACCCAATTTAAACTGGACTTTAACAACAGCTGTGTCTCTTCCTTCCTCCCCTTTTGCTTTGAGTAGTCCTATCTTAGCCAGGGCAACACCTAGGTAACCCACAGAGGTCACTCAACACATGACCAACCCCACCATGATCAACAGGGTCAAGGGGCCTAATGAACTTCTTCCCATGGGGTCAGCCTCCCATGCCAAATACATTGCTGCCATGAAGGCTAGCACCCAACAGAGGGTACTGACAGCTGTCAGAATCCAGAAACACATCCTGAACTCTCCACTGACAGGTGGATGAGCTACCTTAGGGGCAACTGTGGGTTCTTGGAGCCTCCCTAGCTGTTCAGAGTGGGGGGCTACCACCTCGTGTGGCAGACACCCTTCTTCCACTCCTCCTTCTCTCAGTTCAGGGATGACACTCTGGTTCTGCACAGTTGCCTGACTTTTCAGGACTTCTTGGGGGTCAGGAGAGGCCTCACCTGTGCCAACTTTGGGGTTCTCCCTTACTGGGGTAGAATGCCCTTAGCTTACTAGGTCTCTAGTTAAGAGTGGCCTTCCTTTCCTTTTCTTACTCTTTTTCCCTTTTTGTTGGGGCCTAAGTCTCCTAACCTTAGGGACGGGACTCCCAGGATCTTTGGGTTGGCGGCTCCCTTGGCAACCACCCCTTCTTGGATCAGGTCAACCTCTGGGAGGTCATTGCCTAAGATACAATCTAGGGAGAGGTAGGGAATGACCATCACACTATGCCAGCTAAGGGCAACCCCTCTTTCTAGGGTCACTAAGGCTACATGTCTGGTTGTGACCTCCCTGGGACTACCCTTACTCTTCTTGCTTGACCTGGCATATACGGATCTGGGGACACTAACCTGCCAACCACTATGGTATGACTGGCACCTGTGTCTCTCAGAGCAGTGATGGGGATCCCATTCACCTGAACGGAGTGGAAGTGCTTACTACCACCTTCAGGGATCACCAGCTTACCATCTGGACCCTTCTCCCAGTTAAAAACTGAGGACGGGCGTGGCCAAGACTCCGATGGAGTAAGACGCACATTGAGGTCGCTCCATCTCCTGGTGGCCGGCCAGAAGGATAAAACAGCGATGAGGCCTCGGGGGTTCAACCTGGCTCCCTCCTGAACACCACCAGGCCCCCCACCCTACATCTTCAACCCGCCTCACGGTCCAGCCTGAGCTGGGGGCCGATAGACGGTGGGCGACCAGCGAGAGCGGCCTCGCCTGCCATCTTGGACCTGGGCCTTGCGGAGGTGACCGGCCTGGCGGTGACTTGGGGCCTTGCTGTGGGGGCCTGGACGACGAGCTCTGGCATCCGGGGGCTGGTCTTGGGAATCGCGGCCTGCGAACGGGCCTCCGGCTGCTACCCGTGTGAGGTTCTGAATGCCGGCCCCGGTTGAAGCTGAGGCGGGTCGCCAATCCCGAGGTGAGCCCGAGGCGGTCCTCCCCTGCCAGGGGTCCGGAGGGTCGTCTCTTGCCGGGCCTGCCTTCCGCCTGATCTGCGGGGTCACTGTGACGGGGAGGGAGCCCCGGGCGACCGGGCTCCCCCCTGGGATTATTGCCGTCATCTGAGGCCTGCGGGCTTCCACCGAGCCGCCATCTTGTGGGCCTTCTCCCTGTGGAAGGAGGAGAGCCCGCCATGCTGGCTCTGCCCGTGCTGAACCGCGGCGCCCCCCGGGGGGGTGAGGAATGCAATCCGGCGGCTCCCCAGAGTGGGGGGGAGCGTTACTCACTGGCCCTCAGCTCGGGAGGTCTCGACTGACACGGCGGTTGATGGGAGGAGGTCCGACCCCCGCCGCAGACCCATCCAGCTGATTTTGGGGACAGGAGTGAACCAGCACCTTGCAGGATCTAAGGTGAGGTGGGGGCCTGCGGCCTGAGCAACAGAGGTACATTTGTGTGGCCTGAGGGGGGCTGAGGCGACCGGCTGTGCAATCAGCCAGCTAGCTGGGCCCCGTCCATCCATCCTCCTCTCCTTGACTTTTGGTGGCCGTGGGGTGGGGGCCCGATCCTATCCTCCTGAGAGGGGCCCCCATGCTATGAGAATACAGCTGTCTGTTCTAGGGAGGATCTGGGAGATCGGCTGTACAGTCGGGCAGCGAACCAGACCCTTGTCCAGTGCCCTCCGTGCTTGACCCCCGGCAGGACCCGGGCCTGTGGGTTGGGAGCATATCGGACTCCCTTTTGATTTTCTCTGCGACCCGCCACCCTCTCTGCATTCCCTGCCATCAAAGTGGACCCTACCGACAAAAGCGGGGTCAGGATTTGACTATCGGGGTGGCTCCCCCCTACCGGGAATCCTGTTGGGGGTTTCGGCTATCTCATCGGGCAGCGAGAGTGCGACCCCCCACTAGCTTGCCCCTGGGACCCGGAACCGCACCTACCTGGCCCTTCGATTTGCTGGTTCCATGTGACATCTCTTTTGGTGGCTCTGGACTGGGGGACCTCGGGGGAGAATCCACTGCTTTCCCTGGATCGACAACCCGGGATTGGCCTCTGGGAGAGGGCCAACCTGACTAAGGGGAATCCCTGTAGAAGCATGCCCTGCACTAAGCGGGGAAAAGACACTGCTCCTGGTACCTCTAAGGAAGCAACAGTAACATCGCTCTGGGAAACCACCCTCCGCTGCAGCGGCCCAGCAGGTCCGCGCGATGGCAACATCCCCGTAAAAACCTGAGGCGATCCCCTCACACAAGCCTTTATGACCAATTTCCTCCACGAGATAAAGGCGGAAATTGGTTCACTCAAATCTGAGTTCAAGACATGTTTGCAGGATATCTGGCGCGATGTGGCTGAAATTGGAACCAGAGTCGACGACCTCGAACGAACACTTGACACACGTACAGAGGACCAGGAGGAACTGTGGCGCCGCATGAGACAATGCTTGAAGAACAGCATATAGCACTCCAGATCAAACAGGAGGGTTTGGAAAATAGGAGTTGGAGGAATAACCTATGTATCAGAGGGGTCCCTAGGGGTGCGGAAGGTCAGGACATAATGACCTACACGGCGGTACTCCTTCAGGCGATCAGGGGTGACGAGGACGCCTCCCCTCCTGCATTGGATAGAGCACACCGAGTGGCAGCTTCCATTGGTAATGCAAACCTGATCCCTGATATCTTAACCCGGGTGCATTTCTTCACTGAGAAAGAGGCAATCCTTCGTGCAACCAGGGAAAAGACTGACCTATCCTACAGAGGGCACCACATCCGAATTTTCCAGGACCTAGCCCCAGTTATCCTGCGACGACGCAGAGAATTTAAACCGGTCATGGACAAACTGAGGGACCTAAAAATTAAATACCAGTGGGGTCACCCTTTTGTCTTGATTTTCACATGGGAGGGTAGGAGCAGATCTCTCAGATCCTTAAGGGAAGCTCAACAGCTACTCCAGCTCCAGTTGGACTATCGCCCCTCTAGCCCGAACTCTGGGGCCGCCCAGCCTAGAGCCTCTCTTCGCCTGGAGTTGTCCACTGTTCCTCGCCCTCACAGCCGGGCTCGGAGGCCAAGTGACATGTCGCAGCAGGCCAAACAGGACATTATACACCATCTTAAGTCCATGGGTGGCACGCAGTCCCCGGCTCACTCCCAGCAGGCCTCCAGGCCCCCCACCCCCACTGCATCTTGAACAAGGGGGCATGATAATTAGAGTACTCCAGGCTCTCAGACACGGTGTGATCAGCACCTAGCTTTCTACGTTGATGGATCCTACGGATTGTTTGAACGATATGTGGATATAACGGTCTGGCTGGGGAGGACCTCGATCCCTGGTCCTGCCCGCCTCCAGACATGGTTTCGTAGCTGGAGACCCCCGAATCTCTCGGGGGGACCATTGTCTCCTTCCCTGCAACTATAGAGCAGGCCGGCCACTGGACGGAGTGGGGGCATCCAATGACACGATCTTGATGGCACCCCCCACCATTCACTTGGTCCGTATGAGGAGTCACCTCCTCAGAGTCACCCTGGTCCACACCAATGGGCTTCTCCAGGACTGGAATGGACTAATGTGGCCCGGTTGGCCGTTTCTTTGTTTGGTTTGCTTACTCTTTTTCCCTCCCCCTCTTTCCCTTTTTCTCCCCGTGAGTTCTCTGGGGGGGGGGTGAACGCAATTCACCCTACTGCCCTGTCTCTTTAGCACGAAAGATACTTAGCCTTACGAGGGATATCAATCATGGGTTTAACCTCATAGACATGACCTCCTCCATATTTTATACTCTGCAGTCATGCTCCGTTGATTGTGTTGAGGGCGCCCCGGTGGGGAGGGGGATGAGATACTATATAGGGTTGCCTCCTTCTTCATACATACATAAACATGGCGCAGATTAAATGCCTTTCCCTCAATGTGAAAGGGCTCAATGTCCCTAACAAACGATGGCAGGTCTGGCACTACCTCCTGATCCAAGACCCGGACACTATTTTCCTACAGGAAACTCATCTCCTACAGGCAGATACAAAGCGCATGGCACACCCTAAATACCCTGACCAAACATGGGCCTCTTCAACAACTAAAACAGCGTGGGTGGCCCTTCTCTTTAAAGTGGGCATACACATACAGGGAGTTTGGACGGTTCGGGACAAAGAAGGACGATATTTGAAGCTTAAGGTACTGATTAATACCAGACCCCTTACACTAATTAACATTTATGCCCTTAATCACTCCCAAGACACATACATTAGGAACCTACTAAAGGAATTGGTCTCTCGGGAGGCGGGCCCAATTCTTGTTGGGGGGGACTTTAATTTAGTTTGGGACCCATGCTTGGATCGCAGTACAACTTCCTTCCAAGGTACTGGGGCTATGTCCGCAGCGCTGAAGCAGGATTTTATGGCCTTGGGCCTTGTCGATGCATGACGCTATGTAGAACCAGAGACAAGAGACTATACTTTCTAGTCTCATGTCCACCGATTTTATTCTCGTATAGATCACTTCTTTTTATCCCAGTCACTTATTCGTTCGCTTGAGACGGCATCTATTTCTGATATATCGATCTCGGACCATGCCCATCTGGAGATCACCCTGGCGGGTCTGGGAGCGACATCTCACTCCATGCCCCATTGGAGGCTCCCCCCACACATCTTACGGGACCAGGTCAACGTAGCAGAACTATGTCAGGCAATCCAAATGTATTTTGAAACAAATGCCCTTCCAGACACCAGTGGCCATGTACTTTGGGATGCGTTCAAGGCAACCATCCGAGGCGTTATCACTTCAGTGTCAATTGCCCGAACACGGGAATCCCACCTGGTCAAGGCTGGCCTCACCCGGGATATTAAGGCATTGGAGAGACAGGAGCATGTAACAATCTCTAGACAGCGCCAAAAACGTCTAGCCTTACTCCAGGGCCAATATTAAGAGCAATCCAGGTAAATAAAGCCGAACACTCCCTCCTTGCTCTGAAACAAAAGTTTTATGAAGGGGGCAACAAGGAGGGATCTTTGCTGGCTCGTCGGCTTCGTATGCACATCTCTCGAAACCATATCTCCAGGGTCGAGACCAGTCATGGAAAATGGGCCATCTCGGAAGCAGACAAACAACAGGCATTCTGTACCTTCTTCTCATCCCTCTATGATCGGGGCGAAATTGTCCAGGAAGAGATCAGTCCATTCCTTGCCACGTGCACTTGTGCACTGCTTTACCGGTTCCATGTCCAGCAATTGGAGGATCCGATTACCCTAGAAGAACTTCAAAAAGCATTAAAAAGCTGTTAGGTAAATCTCCAGGCCCCGATGGCCTCACAAGCTCTTCTATCGCCTTTTCCTCCCCCAGCTCCAAGCCCGATGCTCCGGCTATTCAATTCCTTTGCCGATACTGCTGGTGTGACCCCAACCATGGCTCAGGCGGAGATGGCTCTTATCCCTAAACCGGGGAAAGACCCGACATCCTGCGCCTCTTACCACCCCATCTCTCTCCTTAATGTCGATGTCAAAATATACACCAAAATTTTGGCTCACCGCCTGACGCCATTCCTTCCTGGCTTGGTAGATACAGACCAGGCATGCTTTATTCACCAAAGACAGGAGGCGGACAACATCAGGCGGATAGCCCACCTGGTGGAAAAGGTCCAGCGGCGTAATATCCCAGCATTTCTGCTCTCCCTTGACGCTGAGAAAGCGTTCGATAGGGTTGATTTGACCTTTCTCAGAGCGGTTCTGCGAAGGATAGGATTGGGACCGGTCATGACATCTCGCATTATGGCCCCTTATATGTCCCCTTCGGCACAAACTAGAGTTAATGGCCTGTTAGCCCCCCCGATCCAGATTCACAGGCGAACTCGTCAGGGATGCCCCTTATCCCCTTTGCTCTTTGCCCTGGCAATAGAGCCCCTAGCGATTACAATTCGCCAGTCCGCAGCAATCAAGGGCATACCATTTGCGGGAATCGAGCATAAGGTTGCTCTCTTCGCAGACGACCTACTTCTGTCTATTACCGACCCCGAGAGCTCCCTTCCCGCCATGCTTAGCATACTTTACCAATTTGAACGTGTATCAGAGCTAAAAATCAACATTAATAAATCGCAGGCATTAAATCTCACTCTATCCCCCCAGGAGATTACAGAGTTAAGTGTCCATTCCCCGTTTCAGTGGGCCTCTCCATCTATCCGATACCTGGGCCTTAATATTACAGCCACACTGGATTCTTGGAACCTGGCCAGACTGCAGACGCTCCATTAGGGAAGACCTTAGGAGATGGAAATCGCTCCCCATATCATGGCTTGGCCGCCTTAACGCGGTGAAGATGTCTGTCTTGCCCAAGATATTATATCTCTTCCAAGCACTTCCGACCCCTGTCCCTCAACGGGATTTTTTGAGCCTCCAGAACGAGGTCAACTCTTTTATCTGGGGCAAGGGAAGACCAAGATTCTCCAACAAAATTCTAATGTCACCAAAAGAATGAGGGGGTCTTGCCTGCCCCAACCTTCTCGCCTACTATTGGGCGTCACATTTGCGCCTCATCTCGGAGTGGGTGGTTCGCGAAAGCAAGAAACACTGGTTTCACATGGACAGGGCTGTGGCCTGCCGCCCCCTTTGGGACTTGGCCTGGCTACCAAAAAGAGCGCGTCCTTGCAGTGCCTATATTGCTACCCCAACAAGAACGGTCCTGGAGATATGGGATAGAGTAGCGATCAGCCATGGGCTTACCTCCTTCCGCTCCCCCAGCACGCCCCTCGCCCGCAATCCTGGTTCCCCCCAGCCCTACAGCCTAGCTCTTTCCAGGCCTGGGTAGCCGGAGAGTGTCGTATGATAGCTGACCTCTTTGTGGGAGAGACCTTTAAATCATTTGACCACTGTAGACAAGATTTTCATCTTCCTGCTATGGCGCACTTTCAATACTATCAGATTCGACACTGGTTACATACCCCCGAAAATACACTGGGAGTCACTTGCCCACTTACTTCTTTTGAATCGTTAGTACGATCCTTTGACGGATCGCGAGGCCTGATCTCCCGTACTTATAGGGTCCTGCAACACTCTCGCCCGCTACCTCCTCACCCCTACCAACAGAAATGGCACATAGATTTTACAGAAGATGCCCCCCCTGAACACTGGGAACAGCTGTGGAGGGACATCCCCAACACTTTTAAGAGTGTCGCACAACAAGAGATGGCTTATAAAGTAATGACTCGTTGGTATTACACCCCCCTTCGCCTCCAGAAAATGTTTCTCACCTCTACGGCCCTGTGTTGGTGTTGCAAGGCAGATACGGGTTTGTTTACTCACATATGGTAGTCATGCCCGCTATTGACGATCTTTTGTAAGGAGGTGTTGAGCCACATCAAAGACGTAATAGGATTTCCTATCCCGAATACTCCGGGGGTAACGGTTCTGGGACGTTGATCTCAATCCCTCAAAGCTATGACCCACTTGGATTGGCGCTTGATACTTCACATGTTAGGAACAGCAAAACAGGTCATTGCACTGCATTGGAAAAAAGCCCTGACCCCCCCCATCTTCGGTTTGGCTCACCTGCATCTGGCACATAATGACAATGGAGCTCCTGTCCAATCGTCTTGCACACACTGACGTCAAATTCACGCGTATCTGGCAACCCCTAGTGCAACATTTATCCAAATTAGAGCATGCCCGATTCGTTCCCCCCCCCCCGCCTAGGGGCTCTTCAATTATTTGAAGACGCTTTGTTTCCACGAGGGGAGGACTTATCAGAGTGAGTCAGGACGGGCAGAGGACTCGCCACACCCTCGCTGCTCTTCCCCCTCCTCTCTACCAGTGTGGGGGCCCTCGATGGCCCAGGTTGGGGAGTATTTCTCAATATGCTACTGTGGGAACTGTCCCCCCCCCCCGTTTCCCCCTCCTTCTACCCACCCCCTCCAGTTCTTGTTTCTTCTTTTTCTTTCTCTTTTATAGTCTTTTTGATAAAGCAGTTACTGATGGAGGAAGGCGATCTATTAGCTATGCCAGTAAATTATCCCAAGCTTAATTTCTTTTTTTCACAGATGATATTAATACCTGATGGCCAGGGAGCCTAGCCAGGGCCTTCCGGTCTTTGAAGCATTGATGGACATCATTTCTGAACTGTTAGAAATCAATATATTTGCACCCTCCTCTTTTGCTGATTTCATTGCCAATGTAGATGTTATAAGTTATTGTTTGATTGTGAAAATAATAAAAGAGATTTCCCCTCTGTTGTGCCTTGCTTGTTGGCAGTCAAAGCACAGCATACTATCCAAGAGCTTTTTAGCCCTGGGTCCCCTTTACTCTGCTTGCCTGAGGTGGGGTAGGTTTGAATCTCCTCCTTTGTAGGGTTATTGGGTCCTGAGGGAGTCTCTTTGGTGGAAATTCCACCTCCCTCCTTTGATTTTTGTGGGCCCTTCCTGAGGTCACCCCCCTGGGTTTCTTGTGTACTCATGTCTTCACCCACTCATCAGATTTCTTCCCAATTCCCTAGTGCTAGAAGGCTCTGAATCTACCAGATGTTGATGTAACTAAAATGAGGTATGGCTAGTTAAAATGTGCTCTTTCATAATTACATTATAGAGCCCATCATATGTGTCCATGTCATTGCCTTTTATCCAGCCTTTTAGTACTTTGACTGAAGTGTCCACAAAGTCTACCCATTTCAGCTTTTGACCTTTATCGGTGCCCCTACACTTCAATCTGTATTCCTCTGTGGTGAGTCCAAATCCTTCTATCAAGCTCTCCTTCATATGCTGATAGGAGTCAGCCACAATCTCATTAAGGGTCAGAAGTCTATCTTTGCCCTTCACTGAGAATAACTCCCACTGTAGAAAGCCCCAGTGCTGGTGACCATTTTGCAAGCCCTCTCAAAGGCTGCATCCCATTTATCAATGTCATCACCATCACTAAACTTGGGGACAAGACCTTTGGGGATCTTAGGGTCAAAGGATTCCTCTTTCTCCCTATTAAAGCTTCTGTCACCATTATCTTTGGGCTTCAAACTCATCTTGACTCTTCTTTCTTCAAGGGTTAGTCTTCTTTCCTCGAGTTCAATCTTTTTCTCCTCTAGCAAGAGGAGATCAAGCTCTTCCTCAAAGCTTGCTATTACCTTACCAGTAGGAGGTCTGCTAGAGAGACTCCCATCACTTCCTACAGGTGAAGGGGATCTGAGGTAGGGATGGAGAGTTTTGGTCCTCACCTTCTTCCCCATCATCTTCAATTTGGGCTAGGGCCTCATCCTCACCTTCTTCAAGGTCTTCGTCTGAGGAATGGCCCTCCTCTCTAGTTTTTCCTTTTCACGGGGCCTGAGGGCTTTTTCAAGTTCCTACGTTTTAGCTGTAGCTCTACAGCTAATTCCCCTTGCTTTGTACAAAACCCTCACATCACTGATCTTCAGGGCTGGGATGACTCACATGTCAAGATTCTTACCAGCCTCTATTGTGCCTCACCTTTTACTTGGAAGTTGGGACCTTTTTAAAACTTAAAAAAACCTTTTGAATGATTTCCTAACTTCCTATGCATTTTTGTTGTACTATTTGAATGGGGGTCTACACAGGGCACTAACATTCCAATTTACAAAAATTGAAGAAACAAAGTTTGAGTCTAAACTCAATGCTAGATTGGGGGACTTGCTCATTTTCCTCCCGCAGACACAGGCTACACCTCCCAGCAGCCTCTGCCACTTGGAGGAGACCCGCTTATTGTTTCCCGCCTCCCCCGGCCTTTTCTTCCCGCGCCGACTCCCGCATTGCAGGATTTGCTCCTTTCCCTCCTGCAGACACAGACTAAACATCCCAGCAGCCTCTGCCACTGGGAGGAGACTTGCTTCCTGTTTACCTCCTCTGCTGGCCATATCTTCCTGCACCGACTCCCACATCGCGGGACTAGCTCTTTTCCCTCCTGCTGACACAGACTACAAGTCCCAGCAGCTTCTGCCATTGGGAGGAGACCCCCTTCCAGTTTCCAGCTTCCACGGCCATATCTTCCCGCGCTGACTCCTGCATCACGGGACACACGTGGGAGGTGCCCAGGCCAAGCCCAGGTCAAGGGCGGGCCTGTCAATGCCCGTCTGAGCCCTTTGGGGCTGGGCCACCCCTCTTTCCCCGTAGCTCCAGGTAAGTTGCCCCCCGCCTGTCTCTTCTGCACCCTGTGTCCGCCCCTTTGCCTGTCTGGCACCAGCTGTATCAGCAGCTAGCCTCCCCACAGCATCCCTCCCCCATCCCCTGGCATCTTCAGCCCACCACGCGTGCCCATATCTGTCTGCCTGCTCACCCCGGTCCTACCTTTCACCTCACTGCCCCGCAGAACCACTGGTGCCCGTCCAACTGAGCCATAAGGCAGTAGTCCCCTTCCCCTCGCCTCCTGCCCCTCTCTCTGCCATGTCTGGTACCACCCCAGCAGAGGTCCACCACCACCCCCTCCCCCTTCCCCCCAGAGCCCCGACTCCCTCCGGCATGGAGACCACAGCACATCCACACAGTAGACGCACGCAGAGGGCTCACCGTGCATACACTTGGACCACGCCCAGTGCTTGGACCACACCTAGCGCCAGCACTCCAGCCCCCATGGACTGCCACTGCTTCACCTGGGATGAACTGCACCCATGCATCCCCCAGGACCACTGAAGGCCCTTTCTCCTGCCAAAACTGCTGCTTCACATGCACCACCAAGGACACCACCCACGCCACGCCCATCAGTTACACTATATCACACACACACACCAACAAGGCCGATGACAACACCTCCGGAAAGATCTACTGCTTGCTGACCAACGTACGCTCACTCGGAAAACACGCTACGGAAATCTAGGACACCTTCACGACCCGTGCTCCGGATGCAGTCTTCATCATAGAAACTTGGCTGAACCCCGCATCCTCTCCAGACATCACCACAGCCTCCCACAATGGATACAATATTGCACACCGGGACTGATTCAACAGAAACAGCGGTAGCATTGCCATAATTTACAAAGAGAACCTCAAATGCTCTACCACCACAGATGACTCCACCCTGTTCATGGATCACCTCAACTTCCAACTCCAAACAAACAGCAAAACCACCATCAGAGGCATCCTCACCTACAGACCTCCAGGACCCCCATGCCTTCTGCAACGCCAAGCCCTGACTTCATCGTCCCTATTACCATTGACTCAAACCTCTACATCTTCATAGGAGACCTCAACTTCTACCTTAAGAACACCGACAACACCAACACGGCTGACCTCCTAGAAAGTATGGCCAACCTCGAACTCAAACAGCTGGTCTCTGACCCCACCCACACCGCAGGACACACGCTTGACCCTATCTTCTCAGCCAGCAACTAAGTAAAATACAACCACACCAGAGTGCTCACCTGGAGCGGCCACCACTGCATCCACTTCGTCATCTCAGAGTCCCCAAAACCTCCACCACCAGTGAGACACGGTGAAGTTGGGCAAAGGTATCAGAGCAATGATGGGCCAACGCCCTCAATTCCCACCTATCCACCACTCCCGAAGACACAGAACAAGCGGCAGACACCTTCACTAACTGGCTTACAGCAATCGCTAATGAAGTCGCAACTAAGAAACCCACCAACCCCAAGAAATGATCATGACACCCCAAATGGTTCACGGCAGAACTGAAAAACAAGAAACGTGACTGAAGACAGAAGGAGAGAAGATGGCGCGCCAGTAAGACCCTTGAGGACTGCAAACACTTCAAAGACACCCTCAACTGATACCACCACCTCTTGAAAAACACCAAGAAGACCGTCCTAGCCACCCGCATCAGGGACAGCTCCAACAACAGCAAGACACTTTTCAACATAGTCAAGGAGTTCACCAACCCCTCTGGAACCATAAACAACATCACACCCTTGCAAGCTCTCTGCGACACCCTCTCAGACTTTTTCCACAACAAAATCAACACCATCTATCCAGACTTCGCACCCCAAGCCCCCGCTGAGGACAGCATCAACTGCATCAAGCCTACCGACACACTCCCACATCAGCTCACCTTGTGGAACATTCTCACCGAGAAGGAAATGGTGTCCATCATAAGATCCATTCAATCCGGAGCCCCAGCAGACCCCTGTCATTTGAGATGTCATCAGTGATGTCATCAGTGATGTCACTGACCATGTCATGAGTGATGTAATATGTGACGTCATCAGCAGTGCATTGCGGGGCACGAGTTATAGTTAGCTGAACTAACTATAGCGGGGAATTTCTATGGTTTTGTACGAGTGAAATGTCCAACTAACTATAACTGTCCCTAAAACCTATGGTTTTTTCAGTGAATTTCAAAGGTTTTTTAAATGCTAATTTCTAACTATAACGTGTCTGAAACCTATGGTTTTTTCAGTGAATTTCAAAGGTTTTTTAAATGCTAATTTCTAACTATAACGTGCCTGAAACCTATGATTTTTTAAGTGAATTTCAAAGGTTTTTTTAAATGCTAGTTTCTAACTATGCCTACAGAGGTAGGACATGTGAAGAAAGAAGAAAAAACGCACAGAAAGAAGCAAAAGATGTGCAGAAAGAACCAACAGAGGAGCAGAAAGAGGCCTTGTTGCAAAATCATCCTGTGCCCACAACTTTTTCAGACGGGTACTGGTGGTAACTTGACTCTGACTAACCAGAGCCAGTGCTATGCTAAAAGACACTTAGAATACAGTGAAAACACCTACATACACTAGGGAACACTATGCGTTAGGGTACCCCTGTGATTAGCATGCCCTCCTCTGCAAGTCCCTAGTACATAATAGGGCAGGGGGATTAAAACTACCTCTTAAAACGCGCTACAGGGCGCGTTTGCACAGTGGTGAAGGGAGGGGGGCCTGAGGTGACATGTGTGCAAACGCACCCCGTGGCGCGTTTTAAGTTGCGGGATTAAGTCCCCTTGAATTCTGAGGGTCCCTGGGGCCCAACTAGCCCCCAGGTACCTACAGTTAGGACCACAGAGCTGAGTTGCAGAGAGGCGTTCTGAGGCCACGCCCTTTTTTCACCTCTCTGCAACGCAACTCTGTGGTGCTTACTGAAGGTACCTGGTGGGCTAGTTGGCCCCCAGGGTCCCTCAGGATTCAAAGGGATTAATTCCCCAACTTAAAACGCACCACAGGGTGTGTTTGCGCACATGTCACCTGAGGCCCCGCCCCCTCCTTCACCACTGTGCAAACGCGCCCCGTGGTGCGTTTTAAGTTGGGGGATTAGGTCACTTTGAATCCTGAGGGTCCCTGGGGCCCAACTAGCCCACTAGGTACTTCCAGTAAGCACCACAGGCCTGCGTTGCAACACCTGTAACAAATTGTGCAGTTGTGTTTAGGTAGTGAAGAGGGTCGTGCTGGGGGTAGTGTTTTAGGGTTTAGGGTAGTGCAGTGGTGTTTGTGTAGTGTAGGGGGTCATGCTGGGGGTAGATTTAGGGTTTAGGGTAGTGCAGTGGTGTTTGGGTAGTGTAGGGAGTCGTGCTGGGGGAGTGTTTTAGGGTTTAGGGTAGTGCAGTGGTGTTTGGGTAGTGTAGGGGGTCGTGCTGGGGTAGTGATTTAGGGTAGTGCAGTGGTGTTTGGGTAGTGTAGGGGGTACTGCTGGGGGTAGTGTTTAGGGTTTAGGTTAGTGCAGTGGTGTTTGGGTAGTGTAGGGGTACTGCTGGGGGTAGTGTTTTAGGGTTTAGGGTAGTGCAGTGGTGTTTGTGTAGTGTAGGAGGTCGGTGTTTTCAGGGTTTAGGGTAGTGCAGTGGTCTTTGGGTAGTGTAGGGGGTAGTGTTTTAGGGTTTAGGGTAGTGTAGGGGGTCATGCGGGGGTAGTGTTTTAGGGATTAGGGTAGTGCATTGGTGTTTGGGTAGTGTAGGGGGTCATGCGGGGGTAGTGTTTTAGGGTTTAGGGCAGTGCAGTGGTGTTTGGGTAGTGTAGGAGGTCATGCTGGGGGAGTGTTTTAGGGTTTAGGGCAGTGCAGTGGTGTTCGGGTAGTGTAGGGGGTCATGCTGGGGGGAGTGTTTTAGGGTTTAGGGCAGTGCAGTGGTGTTCGGGTAGTGTAGGGGGTCGTGCTGGGGGGAGTGTTTGAGGGTTTAGGGCAGTGCAGTCGTGTTCGGGTAGTGTAGGGGGTTGTGCTGGGGGTAGTATTTTAGGGTTTAGGGTAGTGCAGTGGTGTTCGGGTAGTGTAGGGGGTCGTGCTGGGGGTAGTGTTCTAGGGTTTAGGGCAGTACAGTGGTGTTTGGGCAGTGTAGGGGGTAATGCTGGGGGTGGTGTTTTAGGGTTTATGGCAGTGCAGTGGTGTTCGGGCAGTGTAGGGGGTCGTGCTGGGGGTGGTGTTTCAGGGTTTAGGGCAGTGCAGTGGTGTTCGGGCAGTGTAGGGGGTGGTGTTTCAGGGTTTAGGGCAGTGCAGTGGTGTTCGGGCAGTGTAGGGGGTCGTGCAGGGGGTGGTGTTTCAGGGTTTAGGGCAGTGGTGTTCGGGCAGTGTAGGGGGTCGTGCTGGGGGTGGTGTTTCAGGGTTTGGGGCAGTGCAGTGGTGTTCGAGCAGTAAAGGGGGTCGTGCTGGGTGTGGTGTTTCAGGGTTTAGGGCAGTGCAGTGGTGTTCGGGCAGTGTAGGGGGCGGTGCAGGGGTGGTGTTTCAGGGTTTAGGGCAGTGCAGTGGTGTTCGGGCAGTGTAGGGGGTGCTGCAGGGGTGGTGTTTCAGGGTTTAGGGCAGTGCAGTGGTGTTCGGGCAGTGTAGGGGGTCGTGCTGGGGCTGGTGTTTCAGGGTTTAGGGCAGTACAGTGGTGTTCGGGCAGTGTAGGGGTCGTGCTGGGGCTGGTGTTTCAGGGTTTAGGGCAGTGCAGTGGTGTTCGGGCAGTGTAGGGGGTTGTGCTGTGGCTGGTGTTTCAGGGTTTAGGGCAGTGCAGTGGTGTTCGGGCAGTGTAGGTGGTCGTGCTGGGGCTGGTGTTTCAGGGTTTAGGGCAGTGCAGTGGTGTTCGGGCAGTGTAGGGGGTCATGCTGGGGCTGGTGTTTCAGGGTTTAGGGCAGTGCAGTGGTGTTCGGGCAGTGTAGGAGGTCTTGCTGGGGCTGGTGTTTCAGAGTCTAGGGCAGTGCAGTGGTGTTCGGGCAGTGTAGGGGGTCTTGCTGGGGCTGGTGTTTCAGGGTTTAGGGCAGTGCAGTGGTGTTCGGGCAGTGTAGGGGGTCGTGCTGGGGGTGGTTTTTCAGGGTTTAGGGCAGTGCAGTGGTGTTTGGGCAGTGTAGGGGGTCATGCTGGGGCTAGTGTTTCAGGATTTAGGGCAGAGCAATGGTGTTCAGGCAGTGTAGGGGGTTTTGCTGGAGGTGGTGTTTCAGGGTTTAGGGCAGTGCAGTGGTGTTCGTGCAGTGTAGGGGGTGGTGTTTCAGGGTTTAGGGTAGTGGTGTTCAGGCAGTGTGTGGGGTGTTGCTGGGGTTGATGTTTCAGGGTTTAGGGCAGTGCAGTGGTGTTCGGGCAGTGTAGGGGGTCGTGCTGGGGGTGGTGTTTCAGGGTTTAGGGCAGAGCAGTGGTGTTCGGCCAGTGTAGGTGGTCTTGCTGTGGGTGGTGTTTCAGGCTTTAGTGCAGTGGTGTTCGGGCAGTGTAGGGGGTCGTGCTGGGGGTGGTGTTTCAGGGTTTAGGGCAGTGCAGTGGTGTTCCGGCAGTGTAGGAGGTCGTGCAGGGGGTGGTGTTTCAGGGTTTAGGGCAGTGCAGTGGTGTTCGGGCAGTGTAGGGGGTCGTGCTGGGGGTGGTGTTTCAGGGTTTAGGGCAGTGCAGTGGTGTTCGGGCAGTGTAGGGTGTCGTGCTGAGGGTGGTGTTTCAGGGTTTAGGGCAGTGCAGTGGTGTTCGGGCAGTGTAGGGGGTCGTGCAGGGGCTGGTGTTTCAAGGTTTAGGGCAGTGCAGTGGTGTTTGGGCAGTGTAGGGGGTCGTGCAGGGGTGGTGTTTCAGGGTTTAGGGCAGTGCAGTGGTGTTCGGCCAGTGTAGGTGGTCTTGCTGGGGGTGGCGTTTCAGGCTTTAGGTGCAGTGGTGTTCGGGCAGTGTAGGGGGTCTTGCTGGGGGTGGTGTTTCAGGGTTTAGGGCAGTGCAGTGGTGTTCGGGCAGTGTAGGGGGTCTTGCTGGGGCTGGTGTTTCAGGGTTTAGGGCAGTGCAGTGGTGTTCGGGCACTGTAGGCGGTCGTGCTGGGGCTGGTGTTTCAGGGTTTAGGGCAGTGCAGTGGTGTTCGGGCAGTGTACGGGGGTTGTGCTGGGGCTGGTGTTTCAGGGTTTAGGGCAGTGCAGTGGTGTTCGGGCAGTGTAGGGGGTCGTGCTGGGGCTGGTGTTTCATGGTTTAGGGCAGTGCAGTGGTGTTCGGGCAGTGTAGGGGGTCGTGCTGGGGGTGGTGTTTCAGGGTTTAGGGCAGTGCAGTGGTGTTCGGGCAGTGTAGGGATGTGGGTGGTGTTTCAGGGTTTAGGGCAGTGCAGTGGTGTTCGGGCAGTGTAGGGGGTCGTGCTGGGGGTGGTGTTTCAGGGTTTAGGGCAGTGGTGTTCGGGCAGTGTAGGGGGTCATGCAGGGGGTGGTGTTTCAGGGTTTAGGGCAGTGCAGTGGTGTTCGGGCAGTGTAGGGGGTCGTGCTGGGGCTGGTGTTTCAGGGTTTAGGGCAGTGCAGTGGTGTTCGGGCAGTGTAGGGGGTTGTGCTGTGGCTGGTGTTTCAGGGTTTAGGGCAGTGCAGTAGTGTTCGGGCAGTGTAGGAGGTCGTGCTGTGGCTGGTGTTTCAGGGTTTAGGGCAGTGCAGTGGTGTTCGGGCAGTGTAGGGGGTCATGCTGGGGCTGGTGTTTCAGGGTTTAGGGCAGTGCAGTGGTGTTCGGGCAGTGTAGGGGTCGTGCTGGGGCTGGTGTTTCAGAGTCTAGGGCAGTGCAGTGGTGTTCGGGCAGTGTAGGGGGTCGTGCTGGGGGTGGTGTTTCAGGGTTTAGGGCAGTGCAGTGGTGTTTGGGCAGTGTAGGGGTCGTGCTGGGGGTGGTGTTTCAGGGTTTAGGGCAGTGCAGTGGTGTTTGGGCAGTGTAGGGGTCATGCTGGGGCTGGTGTTTCAGGATTTAGGGCAGTGCAGTGGTGTTCGGGCAGTGTAGGGGGTCTTGCTGGGGTGGTGTTTCAGGGTTTAGGGCAGTGCAGTGGTGTTCGGGCAGTGTAGGGGGTCGTGCTGGGGGTGGTGTTTCAGGGTTTAGGGCAGTGCAGTGGTGTTCGGGCAGTGTAGGGGTCGTGCTGGGGTGGTGTTTCAGGGTTTAGGGCAGTGCAGTGGTGTTCGGGCAGTGTAGGGGGTGCATGCAGGGGGTGGTGTTTCAGGGTTTAGGGCAGTGCAGTGGTGTTCGGGCAGTGTAGGGGGTCATGCAGGGGGTGGTGTTTCAGGGTTTAGGGCAGTGCAGTGGTGTTCGGGCAGTGTAGGGGGTCGTGCTGGGGCTGGTGTTTCAGGGTTTAGGGCAGTGCAGTGGTGTTCGGGCAGTGTAGGGGGTCGTGCTGGGGCTGGTGTTTCAGGGTTTAGGGCAGTGCAGTGGTGTTCGGGCAGTGTAGGGGGTCGTGCTGGGGCTGGTGTTTCAGGGTTTAGGGCAGTGCAGTGGTGTTCGGGCAGTGTAGGGGGTCGTGCTGGGGCTGGTGTTTCAGGGTTTAGGGCAGTGCAGTGGTGTTCGGGCAGTGTAGGGGGTCATGCTGGGGCTGGTGTTTCAGGGTTTAGGGCAGTGCAGTGGTGTTCGGGCAGTGTAGGGGTCTTGCTGGGGCTGGTGTTTCAGAGTCTAGGGCAGTGCAGTGGTGTTCGGGCAGTGTAGGGGGTCGTGCTGGGGGTGGTGTTTCAGGGTTTAGGGCAGTGCAGTGGTGTTCGGGCAGTGTAGGGGTCGTGCTGGGGGTGGTGTTTCAGGGTTTAGGGCAGTGCAGTGGTGTTTGGGCAGTGTAGGGGGTCATGCTGGGGCTAGTGTTTCAGGATTTAGGGCAGAGCAATGGTGTTCAGGCAGTGTAGGGGGTTTTGCTGGAGGTGGTGTTTCAGGGTTTAGGGCAGTGCAGTGGTGTTCGTGCAGTGTAGGGGCGTGGTGTTTCAGGGTTTAGGGTAGTGGTGTTCAGGCAGTGTAGGGGGTCTTGCTGGGGTTGATGTTTCAGGGTTTAGGGCAGTGCAGTGGTGTTCGGGCAGTGTAGGGGGTCGTGCTGGGGGTGGTGTTTCAGGGTTTAGGACAGTGCAGTGGTGTTCCGGCAGTGTAGGAGGTCGTGCAGGGGGTGGTGTTTCAGGGTTTAGGGCAGTGCAGTGGTGTTCGGGCAGTGTAGGGGTGTCGTGCTGAGGGGTGGTGTTTCAGGGTTTAGGGCAGTGCAGTGGTGTTCGGGCAGTGTAGGGGGTCGTGCTGGGGCTGGTGTTTCAGGGTTTAGGGCAGTGCAGTGGTGTTCGGTCAGTGTAGGTGGTCTTGCTGGGGGTGGTGTTTCAGGCTTTAGTGCAGTGGTGTTCGGGCAGTGTAGGGGGTCTTGCTGGGGGTGGTGTTTCAGGGTTTAGGGCAGTGCAGTGGTGTTCGGGCAGTGTACGGGGTTGTGCTGGGGCTGGTGTTTCAGGGTTTAGGGCAGTGCAGTGGTGTTCGGGCAGTGTAGGGGGTCGTGCTGGGGGTGGTGTTTCAGGGTTTAGGGCAGTGCAGTGGTGTTCGGGCAGTGTAGGGGGTCGTGCTGGGGCTGGTGTTTCATGGTTTAGGGCAGTGCAGTGGTGTTCGGGCAGTGTAGGGGGTCGTGCTGGGGGTGGTGTTTCAGGGTTTAGGGGCAGTGCAGTGGTGTTCGGGCAGTGTAGGGGGTCATGCTGGGGGTAGTGTTTCAGGGTTTAGGGCAGTGCAGTGGTGTACGGGCAGTGTAGGGGGTCTTGCTGGGGGTGGTGTTTCAGGGTTTAGAGGCAGTGGTGTTCGGGCAGTGTAGGGGGTCTTGCTGGGGGTAGTGTTTCGGGGTTTAGGGCAGTGCAGTGGTGTTCGTGCAGTGTAGGGGGTCGTGCTGGGGGTGGTGTTTCAGGGTTTAGGGCAGTGCAGTAGTGTTCGGGCAGTGTAGGGGATCGTGCAGGGGGTGGTGTTTCAGGGTTTAGGGCAGTGCAGTGGTGTTCGGGCAGTGTAGGGGGTCGTGCAGGGGGTGGTGTTTCAGGGTTTAGGGCAGTGCAGTGGTGTTCGGGCAGTGTAGGGGTCGTGCTGGGGCTGGTGTTTCAGGGTTTAGGGCAGTGCAGTGGTGTTCGGGCAGTGTAGGGGGTCTTGCTGGGGGTGGTGTTTCAGGGTTTAGGGCAGTGGTGTTCGGGCAGTGTAGGGGGTCTTGCTGGGGGTGGTGTTTCAGGGTTTAGGGCAGTGCAGTGGTGTTCGGGCAGTGTAGGGGGTCTTGCTGGGGGTAGTGTTTCAGGGTTTAGGGCAGTGCAGTGGTGTTCGTGCAGTGTAGGGGGTCGTGCTGGGGATGGTGTTTCAGGGTTTAGGGCAGTGCAGTGGTGTTCGGGCAGTGTAGGGGGTCGTGCAGGGGGTGGTGTTTCAGGGTTTAGGGCAGTGCAGTGGTGTTCGGGCAGTGTAGGGGGTCGTGCTGGGGTGGTGTTTCAGGGTTTAGGGCAGTGCAGTGGTGTTCGGGCAGTGTAGGGGGTCGTGCTGGGAGTGGTGTTTCAGGGTTTAGGGCAGTGGTGTTCGGGCAGTGTAGGGGGTCTTGCTGGGGGTGATGTTTCAGGGTTTAGGGCAGTGCAGTGGTGTTCGGGCAGTGTAGGAGGTCTTGCTGGGGGTAGTGTTTCAGGGTTTAGGGCAGTGCAGTGGTGTTCGGGCAGTGTAGGGGTCATGCTGGGGGTGGTGTTTCAGGGTTTAGGGCAGTGCAGTGGTGTTCGGGCAGTGTAGGGGGTCGTGAAGGGGTGGTGTTTCAGGGTTTAGGGCAGTGCAGTGGTGTTCGGGCAGTGTAGGGGGTCGTGCTAGGGTATGTGTTTCAGGGTTTAGGGCAGTGCAGTGGTGTTCGGGCAGTGTAGGGGGTCGTGCTGGGGGTAGTGTTTTAGGGTTTAAGGTAGTGCAGTGGTGTTTGTGTAGTGTAGGGGGTCGTGCTGGGGGTAGTGTTTTAGGGTTTAGGGTAGTGCAGTGGTGTTTGTGTAGTGTAGGGGGTCATGTTTTAGGGTAGTGCAGTGGTGTTTGGGTAGTGTAGGGGGTCGTGCTGGGGGTCGTGTTTTAGGATTTAGGTTAGTGCAGTGGTGTTGGGGTAGTGTTTTAGGGTTTAGGGTAGTGCAGTGGTGTTTGTGTAGTGTAGGGGGTCATGCTGGGGGTAGTGTTTTAGGGTTTAGGATAGTGCAGTGGTGCTTGTGTAGTGTAGGGGGTCGTGCTGGGGTAGTGTTTTAGGGTTTAGGGTAGTGCAGTGGTGTTTTTGTAGTGTAGGGGGGTCATGTTTTAAGATGCAACGCTCCAATACCTGACCAGTCTGCACTACATAAAACTAGCAAAAAAACTAAAAATAAAAAGTGTTTTGCACACTTTTGTCATTGGGCTATATGTGGGCTACATCTGGGTAATATTTGTGCTACATTTGGGCTCTTTTTTCACTGGTGGCCATCTTGGAAGACTTCTTTGTTATGAAGTTTCCTAATTTCCTCATTTACTGCAGTCTCCTCAGTAGGAAATACTTTCAGTTTTTACTTTGATTCCATCAAGAAGGCATTCAGATGTGTCACACATTTGCCATAAATTCAGAATGTTATTACTCTAGTTGTTCATTAGATCACTGTAGTAAAGCTACTGCTCACCAAGGAGTTAACTGGAAGTCTACTGCTGGTATTGAAAGTGATTGTTTCAGTCTGCATGTCAGAATTTTCTAATGAAATAGAAGAGGATTTGAGATCTCACTTAAAACATGCACTAAATTTTCTTTTTGCAGCACTAACCATAATTTCTATGGCAAAATGAACCCCTCATTTTGTTCCTTTTTAAATTAAATGTTTTAAGTGTTACCAGTTTATTCCAATCAAGATGGCTTCAGGTGTGCCATACTTTTGTCATAAGTAAGACTGTTAGCGCTCTAGTTGTTCTTTAGAACACTCTGGGAAGCTGCAGTAGAACACAAAGGCATCAACTGACAGGCTGCTCCTGTTGAAATATAACAGGAAGATATTTGAGATCACACTTGAAACATGTCCTAATTTTTCTTTCCAGAGCACTAACCATAATTTCTATGACAAGATGAACCCCATCATTTTGTTCCTTTTTAAATTAAATGTTTTAAGTGTTACCAGTTTATTCCAATCAAGATGGCTTCAGGTGTGCCATACTTTTGTCATAAGTAAGGCTGTTAGCACTCTAGTTGTTCTTTAGAACACTCTGGGAAGCTGCAGTAGAACACAAAGGAATCAACTGACAGTCTCTGCCCTTGTTGGATGTACATGTTTTACTGAGAATGTCAGACTTCATTCTCACATGACTGAGAAAGATAATGTGAATTTACAGAAAATATGCTCTCATTTTAGCTTCTGGGGCACCTTCCAAAACTGTATGGGACAAGCATGTGAAAATAGTTTTCTCTCAAACATGATTCATGATATCCCAGCAGAAGGTTTTTCACAGGGTAAAATCACCTTAGAACACACCACAATTCCTGAAATTAGTATGGTACCATCAACAAATGAATTCTAATGTAACTAAAGTCTGTTATCACCCTTTATAGTTCTCCTTTTGGTAACCCTCAAAATCTTCGATTCACTACAATGCATTTCAATGGGGTACTATCATTTATATTGGTCCCAAGATGGCTGCCAGCAATTCCAGGATGAAGTGCTGACAGCCAATCAGATCTCACGATGACATGTGTGGTTAGGCTCCGCCCAGATATATATGTGTTTTTACTTTTGATTTTCTCAGCAACTACTGAACGGATTTACACCATTTAACAAAAGGGTTCTTTTTGAACCAAGAACTACCTCTTTGCCAAATTTGGTGTAATTCCGTTCAGCAGTTCGGAGCTGTAGCCGTGTCTAAAGTTTCCTATGGGAAAATGAATGGGGAAAACACGTTTTGGGACCCCCTTTTTCTCGGCCCCCGCTTGACGAATCACCCTGAGACTTTCAGGGTAGGAGCGGACCGGAGCGGGCCATAAAGTTTGAAAATTTCGCGAAGATTCGTCAACCGACGCAAGAGTTATTTCAAATAGAATGTCGCGGATTTCCTATGGAAAATAGGTCCTAACTATAACTATCTACTGGCGACCGCCAGTAAATTATATATATATATATATATATTTTTTTTTTTTCAAAACACAGGTAGCCCCATGAGCTGCACTCGAGCCAGAGAGAAGGTTACCAGCCTTTATTCATGGTATGGATGGGTAAGTTAGCCAGTGCAGTCGGCAGCCTTTCCTTCGCCTAACGCGTTTTGAGTCAATCTCTTCATCAGAGGCATTAAGGAAAAGTACGCGTTTGGCGGGCAGCTACTTCCTTTTAAAATGTCACGCCCCTTATTCACGTTCCATGTGTCTTATGGGAATCGTAGTGCCCCAAACATTTCCAACCTTAATGACGGTACGCTGATTCCTGCCGCAAATACGGCCCAAAAATGAGCCCCAGCTTTCATACCAGTCCTCAATCCGGGCTCTCTGCTCCACTGTGAGAGTGGTGTATCCACTCCCGTGGCCCCCTGGAGATCGTGGGGTGGTGCAAGCTCGGCGGATGGGCGTCCGCCTCTAAATTCAAAACACAGGTAGCCCCAAGAGCTGCACTCGAGCCAGAGAGGTTACCAGCCTTTATTCATGGTATGGATGGGTAAGTTAGCCAGTGCAATCGGCAGCCTTCCTTCACCTATATATATATATATATATATATATATATATATATTTATATATATTACCTACTGGCGGTCGCCAGTAGGTAGTTATAGTTAGAACCTAGTTTCCATAGGAAAAGCATTTTTTGATTTGCTAATATCTTTGGCGTCGTTTAACGAATCTTTGTGAAATTCTCCAAAAAAGGTCTATCCAGGTCAGCTCCTATCCTGAAAGTTTGGGGATGATTTGTCAAGCGGGGGCGGAGAAAAAGGGGGTCCCAAAAGTGTTTTTCGTGTGTTAATTTCCATAGGAAATTTTGAGACAGAGCTACAGCCCGAACTGCTGAACGGAATTACACCAAGTTTGGCAGAAAGGTAGCTCTTGGTTCAGAAAGCTACCTTTTTTTTAAATGGTGTAAATCCGTTCAGTAGTTGCTGAGAAATTCAAAAAATAAGAGTCAAAAAATCAATTTCCCATAGGAAACTTTAGGCAAGGCTACAGCCCGAACTGCTGAACGGAATTACACCAAATTTGGCAAAAAGGTAGTGCTTGGTTCAGAAAGCGACCTTTTTTTAAATGGTGTAAATCCGTTCAGTAGTTTTTGAGATATTAAAGAAAAAAATATATATATATGTGGGCGGAGCCTAATCCCCGAGCACGAGCTTGGCTCTGATTGGCTGCCAACACTTCAAACCAGGAAGTGTTGGCACCATCTTGGTGCAATGCTTTTTAGATCTCGCCTAGCAACGCAGCGCATGCGCTGCTTGCCTGGCGAGATCTATTGTTGTCGATCTACCCAAACACCACTGCACTACCCTAAACCCTAAAACACTACCCCCAGCACGACCCCCTACACTACCCAAACACCACTGCACTACCCTAAACCTTAAAACACTACCCCCAGCACGACCCCCTACACTACACAAACACCACTGCACTACCCTAAACCTAAAACACTACCCCCAGCATGACCCCCTACACT
Source organism: Calotriton arnoldi (assembly GCA_963921515.1). Taxonomy (NCBI): domain Eukaryota; kingdom Metazoa; phylum Chordata; class Amphibia; order Caudata; family Salamandridae; genus Calotriton; species Calotriton arnoldi. The sequence continues at coordinate 265,604 of CAWUFW010012832.1, read as the reverse complement.
ACACAAATACCACTGCACTACCCTAAACCTAAAACACTACCCCCAGCATGACCCCTACACTATCCAAACACCACTGCACTACCCTAAAACACTGACCCCCTACACTACACAAACACCACTGCACTACCCTAAACCCTAAAACACTACCCCAGCACGACCCCCTACACTACACAAACACCACTGCACTACCCTAAACCCTAAAACACTACCCCCAGCACGACCCCCTACACTACCCAAACACCACTGCACTACCCTAAACCTTAAAACACTACCCCAGCACGACCCCCTACACTACACAAACACCACTGCACTACCCTAAACCCTAAAACACTACCCCCAGCATGACCCCCTACACTACACAAACACCACTGCACTACCCTAAACCCTAAAACACTACCCCCAGCATGACCCCCTACACTATCCAAACACCACTGCACTACCCTCAAACATGACCCCCTACACTACACAAACACCACTGCACTACCCTAAACCCTAAAACACTACCCCAGCATGACCCCCTACACTACCCAAACACCACAAGCAATTATTAAATCACCATGCACTGTCCTTGCCGCACTCTAATCATCCAGTCACTACCCATGTACTCATGCAATGACCCAGGCACTAACTCATGGCAAATACAGAGGAGGTCATGCTCATTATAGGGGTACCCCAATGCATAGTGTTCCCTAGTGTATGTAGGTGTTTTCACTGTATTCTAAGTGTCTTTTAGCATAGCACTGGCTTGTACTGGTTAGTCAGAGTCAGTTACCACCAGTACCCGTCACTAAAAAGTTGGGGGCACAGGAGGACTTTCTGCTCCTCTGTTGGTTCTTTCTGCACATCTCTTGCTTCTTCCTGCACTTTTTTTTGTCTTTCTGGACTTCTGTTGCCTCTTTCAGCATTTGTCTTGCTTGTTGCTGCACTTTTCTTCCTCTTTCTTCACATGTCTTAACTTTGTAGGCATAGTTAGAAATTAGCATTTAAAAAACCATTGAAATTCACTGGAAAAAACCATAGGTTTCAGGCACGTTATAGTTAGAAATTAGCATTTAAAAACCATTGAAATTCACTGAAAAAACCTGAGGTTTCAGGCACTTTATAGTTAGAAATTAGCATTTAAAAAACCTTAGAAATTCACTGAAAAAACCATAGGTTTCAGGGACGTTATAGTTAGTTGGACATTTCACTCGTACAAAACCATAGAAATTCCCTGTTATAGTTAGTTCAGCAAACTATAACTCGCTCCCACAATGCACTGCTGATGACGTCACATATTACATCATTCATGACATGGTCAGTGACATCACTGATGACATCACTGATGACATCTCAAATGACATCACTGATGACATCATCCAGTGACTTGTGTTTCTCTAAAGTTTAAATATGTTTTATATATATGCCAAGGTGTATTGAAGAATGAGTGGGTGTATAAGTGTCTGGATGGAGGATTTAGTATGTGCGTGACTGACTATAAGTGAGTGATTAAATGTGTCTAACTGAATGCATGGGTTAGTGACTAAACTGTCTGCATGTGTGTATCAGTATGTCTGTTGTTGTGTAAGCTGCTGCATGTGTTGGTCAGTAGCTACATGAGTGTCTATATGGGTTATTGATTGGTTGCCTGAGTATTTGTATGGGAGACTGAGTGTGTGTGTGGGTGGGTGGGAGGTGTGTGACTCTGTGCATAGATGTGTGAGTGGTTGATTCACTGGGTGTATGGGTTCAAGAGTGCATGTGGAAACAGCTGTATGGGCGGGTGAGTGTGTGTATGGGTATGTTGGTGAGAGATTGGATGTCTCAGTGGAACATGTCCAAGTAACTACATATGTAAAAGGCAGTGTATGTGAGACATGGAGTATATAAATGACTATACGTGAGAGTCAGTGACTGTGAGAGTGGCTGTATGGATGAGTGTGTACTTGTATCAGTGATTGTATAAGAGAAGTAAGTATGTGTTAGTATATGTTTGAATAAGTGAGGTGGTGTGTGTATAACTGTATAGGTGAGGAAATGGGAGTGTGATTGATTCTTTGCATGACTGACTAGGTGTGTGAAGTAACTCCATGGATGAGTGGCAGTGTGTGAGTGTCTGTATAGGTGTATGAGTGCATATGATAGTGTTGTATTGATGAGAGACTGTATGTATGAGTGATTGTATGGGTGAATGAGTGGATGTGTGTGTAGACCTAGGAATTAGTGAGTGCATATGTAGTAACTGGTATTGGTGTGTCGATGGTTTCGAAAATGGTAGTCTGTATTTTAACAGTGGGTATATCAAAGATTATATTAGAGTGTGAGGAGGTGCATCAGATTTTCACGTGGATGATGTCATCAGTGATGTCATTTGAGATGTCATCAGTGATGTCACCACTGACCATGTCATGAATGATGTAATATGTGACGTCATCAGCAGTGCATTGCGGGGCGCGAGTTATAGTTTGCTGAACTAACTATAGCGGGGAATTTCTATGGTTTTGTACGAGTGAAATGTCCAACTAACTATAACATCCCTGAAACCTATGGTTTTTCAGTGAATATATATATATTCACTGAAAAACCATAGGTTTCAGATATGTTATAGTTACAAATTAGCATTTAAAAAACCTTTGAAATTCACTGAAAAAACCATAGGTTTTAGGGACAGTTATAGTTAGTTGGACATTTCACTCGTACAAAACCCGTGAAATTCCCCGTTATAGTTAGTTCAGCTAACTATAACTCGCGCCCCCGCAATGCACTGCTGATGACGTCACATATTACATCACTCATGACATGGTCAGTGACATCACTGATGACATCACTGATGACATCTCAAATGACATCACTGATGACATCATCCAGTGACTGTGTGTTTCTGTAAAGTTTAAATATTTTTAATATATATAGGAAAAGACGTATTGAAGAATGAGTGGGTGTGTAAGTGTCTGTATGGATGATTTAGTAGGTGCGTGACTGACTCTATAAGTGAGTGATTTAACGTATCTTACTGAATGCATGGGTTAGTGACTAAACTGGGTGAATGTCTGTATCCGTCTGTCTGTTGCTGTGTAAGTGGCTGCATGGGTTTGTGAATAGCTACATGAGTGTCTATATGAGTTATTGATTGGTTGTCTGAGTATCTGTATGGGTGCCTGAGTGTTTGTGTGGGTGGGGTGTGTGCGACTCTGTGCATAGATGTGTGAGTGGGTGATTCACTGGGTGGATGGTTTCAAGAGTGCATCTGTGATAGACTGTATGGGTGGGTAAGTGTGTGAAGAGTGTGTTAGTGAGTGAATGTATGTCCCAGTGGTACATGTGTGAGTAACTACATATGTGAAAGCCAGTATATATGTGTGTTGGAGTATATAAATAGCTATAAGCGAGAGTGAGTGATTGTGATAGTGGCTGTATGGATGAGTGTGTGCTTGTATCAGTGATTGTATAAGAGCGTAACAATGTGCTAGTATTTGTATGATTAAGTGAGCTGGTGTGTGTATAACTGTATAGGTGAGTAAATGGCAGTGTGTTTAATTATTTGCATGACTGACTAGGTGTGTGAGTACCTCTATGGATGAGTGGCGGTGTTTGAGTGTCTATATAGGAGTAAGAGTGCATATGATAGTCCTGTACTGAGTGACCATAAGTATGAGTGACTGTACGGGTGAGTGAGTGGATGTGTGTGTGTAGACCTAAGAATCAGTGAGTGGGTATGTAGTTATTGGTGTTGGAGTGTCTATAGTTTTGCGAATGGCAGTCTGTAATTTAGATTGGGTGTATCAAAGGTTATATTAGGGTGTGAGGAGCTGCATCAGATTATCACGTGGATGATGTCATCAGTGATGTCATTTGAGATGTCATCAGTGATGTCATCAGTGATGTCACTGACCATGTCATGAGTGATGTAATATGTGACGTCATCAGCAGTGCATTGCGGGGCGCGAGTTATAGTTAGCTGAACTAACTATAACGGGGAATTTCACGGGTTTTGTACGAGTGAAATGTCCAACTAACTATAACTGTCCCTAAAACCTATGGTTTTTTCAGTGAATTTCAAAGGTTTTTTAAATGCTAATTTGTAACTATAACATATCTGAAACCTATGGTTTTTTCAGTGAATTTCAAAGGTTTTTTAAATGCTAATTTGTAACTATAACTGTCCCTAAAACCTATGGTTTTTTCAGTGAATTTCAAAGGTTTTTTAAATGCTAATTTCTAACTATAACGTGTCTGAAACCTATGGTTTTTTCAGTGAATTTCAAAGGTTTTTTAAATGCTAATTTGTAACTATAACGTGCCTGAAACCTACGGTTTTTTCAGTGAATTTCAAAGGTTTTTTAAATGTATTAATTTTTATATTATTTTTTTCATACTGATTTACTACATTTTTAGAAACAATTTCTTTTACATATTTTATTTTTTAAATTACATTGTAATTACATTATACATTACATTACAAAAAATACTTTCTCAGAATGAATTACTTTAGTTTAAATACTTAGCACATAGGCAATAGACTTTTAAGTACAGTAGTTACAGTTGTTGCAATGGGCAACACATTTTCAAACACAATGCAACATTCAGCTCAATGTGAATTTCTAGTTAAATGCAATTAGTTACTTTATGGATTACTTTTCTAACCACAGGACTGGATCCTAGATTCAGTCCTGGGACATCTCCTGTAAACAGTTGAGTAAAAGCGTTTTGGTTACAGTCGTGATTTTTAAGGAATATTATTGTATTTTAAAAGTTGACACTTAGAAACTTTTCCTCATAGAATCACCAATGTTATCCTATGGAAGGAAATTCACTTAGCAGGTAAAAACTGTTATCGTTACTTTTTCTTACTCAGTGTTGGATCCTGTATCCAGCACTGGTGCATCTCCTGTAAACAGTTGAAAAATGCGTTTAAGTCATACAGGCGATTTTTAAGGAATATTTGTAGTTTGTGAAAATCGACACTTTGAAACTTTTCTGCTGAAAACCAGACAATGGATTCCTATGGAAGAAAAGATAAGTTACTGGTAAGTACGGTTAAAATTACTTTTCAGGGTCAGTGCTGGGCTAAAAGATGCAGCACTGGGTTCTCTCCTGATAACAGGTGAGTAAATCGGAATTCGTATTTCGGCTGATTTTAGAGGAATATTTGTATGTTTCAAAAATCAACACTTAGAAACTTTTTCAGCAAAAAGCAGGCAATGATATCCTATGGAAGGAAATTCAAGTTACTGGTAAGTACGGTTAAAATTACTTTTGAGGATCAGTACTGGGCTGAAAGATGCAGCACTGAGGTCTCTCCTGATAACAGGTGAGTAAATCGGAATTCGTATTTCGGCTGATTTTAGAGGAATATTTTAAAGTTCCAAAACTCCACACTTAGAAGAATTTCCAAGTGAAACCAGTCAATGTTAGCCTATGGAAGGAAATTCAAGTTACTGGTAAGTACGGTTAAAATTACTTTTCAGGACCAGTACTGGGCTGAAAGATACAGCACTGAGGTCTCTCCTTATAACAGGTGAGTAAATCGGAATTCGTATTTCGGCTGATTTTAGAGGAATATTTGTATGTTTCAAAAATCAACACTTAGAAACTTTTTCAGCAAAAAGCAGGCAATTATATCCTATGGAAGGAAATTCAAGTTACTGGTAAGTACGGTTAAAATTACTTTTGAGGATCAGTACTGGGCTGAAAGATGCAGCACTGAGGTCTCTCCTGATAACAGGTGAGTAAATCGGAATTCGTATTTCAGCTGATTTTAGAGGAATATTTTAAAGTTCCAAAACTCCACACTTAGAAGAATTTCCAAGTGAAACCAGTCAATGTTAGCCTATGGAAGGAAATTCAAGTTACTGGTAAGTACGGTTAAAATTACTTTTCAGGACCAGTACTGGGCTGAAAGATACAGCACTGAGGTCTCTCCGTATAACAGGTGAGTAAATCGAAATTCGTATTTCGGCTGATTTTAGAGGAATATTTGTATGTTTCAAAAATCAACACTTAGAAACTTTTTCAGCAAAAAGCAGGCAATTATATACTATGGAATGAAATTCAAGTTACTGGTAAGTACGGTTAAAATTACTTTTGAGGATCAGTACTGGGCTGAAAGATGCAGCACTGAGGTCTCTCCTGATAACAGGTGAGTAAATCGGAATTTGTATTTCGGCTGATTTTAGAGGAATATTTTAAAGTTCCAAAACTCCACACTTAGAAGAATTTCCAAGTGAAACCAGTCAATGTTAGCCTATGGAAGGAAATTCAAGTTACTGGTAAGTACGGTTAAAATTACTTTTCAGGACCAGTACTGGGCTGAAAGATGCAGCACTGAGGTCTCTCCTGATAACAGGTGAGTAAATCAGAATTCGTATTTCGGCTGATTTTAGAGGAATATTTGCACAATGGTGAAGGGAGGGGCGGGGCCTGAGGTGACATCTGTGCAAACGCGCCCCGTGGCGCGTTTTAAGTAGGGGATTAAGTCCCCTTGAATCATGAGGGTCCCTACGGGCCAACTAGCCCACCAGGAACCTCCAGTATGCGCCAGGGGCTGCGTTGCAGAGACATGTACAGAGGCCACACCCCTTTTTACACCTCTCTGCAACGCAGCTCTGTGGCGCTTTCTGGACGTACCTGTTGGGCTAGTTGGCCCCAGGGACCCTCAGGATTGAAGGGGATTTAATTCCCCATCTTAAAACGCGCCACGGGGCCTGTTTGCACACATGTCACCTGAAGCCCCGCCCCTCCCTTCACCACTGTGCAAACGCGCCCCGTGGCGCGTTTTAAGTTGGGGGATTAAGTCCCCTTGAATCCTGAGGGTTCCTGGGGCCAACTAGCCCACCATGTACCTCCAAAAGCGCCACAGAGCTGCGTTGCAGAGAGGTGTATAAAGGGCGTGGCCTCTGTACACCTCTCTGCAACGCAGCCCCTGGCGCATACTGGAGGTTCCTGGTGGGCTAGTTGGCCTCAGGGACCCCCAGTATTCAAGGGGAATTGCTTCCCATTTGCAAACGCGCCAGGGCGCGTTTGCAGAGTGGTGAAGGAAGGGGCGGGGCCTGCGGGCCGATCGTTATTTTTATTTTTTTTCCCTGAAGGGGGCTGTGTGGCCCCCTTCCTTTTTCCTATTTTTAGGCCCTGGGGACCCCATCCCCCAGGGCCTTACCCCTTTTTTTAAAATTAAAATAAAAATAAAAACGGGAAGGGGGCCGCGTGGCCCCCTTCCCTGGGCCTGTATTGGCCCCGGGGACCCCATCCCCGGGGCATGGCCTCTTTTTTTTTTATTTGGAGGGGGCTGCGTGGCCCCCTCCTCAGGCCATTTAAGGCCCCGGGGACCCCATCCCCCGGGGCCGGCCTTGCACTTTTTTTTTTTTTTTTCCTTTGGGGAGGGGGGCTGCGTGGCCCCCCTCCGTGGCCACTTATGGCCCCGGGGACCCCATCCCCCGGGGCCTGGCCTCTCGTTGGGGACTGTGGGTCCCCAAACCCCCCACAGTCCCGCCGGCTCACCGTGTCCTACGGGAGCCGGCATTGCTTTACACATGGGGAGCAGCTAACATGCTGCTCCCCATGTGGAAAGCAATCAGCTTTGGATATTGGAAGAGAGAGCAGGTTTCCTGCTCTCTTCCAATATCCAAAGCAGTTTGCAATGACAGGACGGGAGCCGCGAGGCTCCCGTCCTGTCATTGCAAACAGCAGTGTCCCGGGGGTAGGCACCCCGGGACACTGCAGGAGCCGGCCCTGGGGGTGGCGGTCCCCAGGGCCACCACAGGCTCCAGGAGGGGGCCGCGCGGCCCCCTCCTTACATTTTGAAAGCCCCGGGAGGTGGTGGTCCCCGGGGCTTGGGGTCCAAAACGGACCCCCATTGTAATTTTCTTAGTGCCCCGGGAGGTGGTGGTCCCCGGGCGTGTGGGGCTGGAGCCCCCCACACAGGTTTTTCAAAAATAAAAGAAGCCCCGGGAGGTGGCGGTCCCGGGGCTGCGGGAGGGCTCAGAGCCCTCCCGCACCATTATACATAAAGCCCCGGGGGTGGTGGTCCCTGGGCTTGGGGGCCCTTAGAGGCCCCCACACATAAAATTAACCCCCCCAGCATGCCCCCGGGACTTGGCCCACCCGGGGGCCAATTACCATCGAAGCGCGGAGACCGCGCTTCGATTTCTTTTTTCGGCAGGATTCGCGCACCCTGAGCGCATCCTGCCGATTTAAAAAAATATATATATATTTTTTGCCCAGGGGTCCTTGTGGGACCCCCTGAGCAGACCTAGGGGTCAGGGTGTTTCTACCCTGCCCCCTTTGTGCGCTTTGCGCACTTGTTTCTGTCCCTCGGTTCTACCGAGGGACAAAATGGCTGCCAACACTTCCTGATTTGGAGTGTTGACAGCCAATTAACATGCAGTTCGTGATCGGGAGGGTGCGCGAATCCGACGCGGCCATAGATATCACTATCTTTTACTTTTGATTTTCTCAGCAACTACTGAACGGATTTACACCATTTAACAAAAAGGGTTCTTTCTGAACCAAGAACTACCTCTTTGCCAAATTTGGTGTAATTCCGTTCAGCAGTTCGGGCTGTAGCCGTGTCTAAAGTTTCCTATGGAAAATTGCATGGGGAAAACGCATTTTGGGACCCCCCTTTTTTCTCGGCCCCCGCTTGACGAATCCCCCCGAGACTTTCAGGGTAGGAGCGGACCGGAGCGCCCCACAAAGTTTGAAAATTTTGCGAAGATACGTCAACCGGCAAGAGAGTTATTTCAAATAGAATGTCGCGGATTTCCTATGGATAATAGGTTGTAACTATAACTATCTACTGGCGACCGCCAGTAGATAATATATATCACTTTACTCCGCGTACTTCACAGAATCTCCAACACGGACCAAACTTTCTGTGCTTATTTGATCTTTATTGCAAAAGTCGCCATAACGTTTCGGCTCGTCCGAGCCTTGATTATATATATATATCAGGATTTCTCTCACCCCTGATTCCGTGGTGAAGGATTACGAGCCACGCCGGTAGCAGTTTTTCAATATGCATTTATTCTGTGGGCACAAAAACGACGCGTTTCGACTCCAGCCGGAGTCTTGGATATATATATATATATATATATATATATATATATATAAAATATCTACTGGCGGTTGCCAGTAGATAGTTATAGTTAGGACCTAGTTTCCATAGGAAACTCGTTTTTTGTTTTCTCAATATCTTTGGCGCCAGTTCACGAATCTTCGCAAAATTTTCAAAAATCGTAGCCCGCTCCGGTCAGCTCCTGTCTTGAAAGTTTTGGGGTGATTCAGCAAGCGGGGGTGAGAAAAAAGGGGGTCCCAAAACGTGTTTTCTCCATGTTAATTCCCATAGGAAACTTTAGACAAAGCTACAGCCCGAACTGCTGAACGGAATTACACCAAACTTGGCAAAAAGGTAGCCCTTGGTTCAGAAAGAGACCTTTTTGTTAAATGGTGTAAATCCGTTCAGTACTTCCTGAGAAATTCAAAAAATAGAGGTCGAAAAATGCATTTCCCATAGGAAACTTTAGACACGGTTACAGCCGAAACTGCTGAACGGAATTACACCAAATTTGGCAAAAAGGTAGCCCTTGGTTCAGAAAGAGACCTTTTTTTTAAATGGTGTAAATCCGTTCAGTAGTTGCTGAGAAAATTTAAAAGTTTCGATATCTATGGCCGCGGTTGATCCGCGCACCCTCCCGATCACGAGCTTCATTCTAATTGGCTGTCAACACTCCAAACCAGGAAGTGTTGGCAGCCATCGAGTCACAAGAAAACAGAAAAACTAAGGCGCAAAACAAGAAAAGGGGGCAGGGTAGAAACACCCTGACCCCCTAGGCCTGCTCAGGGGGTCCCACAAGGACCCCCAGGGCCCAAAAAAGCATTTTTTTTTTAAATCGGCAAAATGCGCGCCGGATCCACGGATCCGGCCGCGAAACTAAAAAAATAAACGAAACGCGGCCTCCCGCGCTTCGTTTAATTGAAGCCTTCGGGTGGGCCAGGTCCCGGGGCCAGTAAAAAAATGTGTGGGGGGGCCCCAATCCCCCCACACTGCCCCGGGGACCCCCACCCCCCGGGGCTTTGCAACAATATTTGCGGGGGGCACAAGGCCCCCCCACAGCCCCGGGGACCGCCACCCCCCGGGGCTTGTTTTTTTTAGAGTTTGGGGGGCCTCTAAGGCCCCCCCAAGCCCCAGGGACCGCCACCCCCGGGGCTTTGATCAATTATAATCACGGGGGCACACTGCCCCCCCGCAGCCCCGGGGACCGCCACCCCCGGGGCTTCTTTTTTTTAAATAAAATATACCTGTGTGGGGGGGCTCGAGCCCCCCCACATGCCCCGGGGACCGCCACCTCCCCGGGGCACTAATATTTAAATTTGGGGGTCCGTGACGGACCCCGAGCCCCGGGACCACCACCTCCCGGGGCAGTGCAAGTGAAGGGAGGGGGCCGCGCGGCCCCTCCTGGAGCCTGTGATGGCCCTGGGGACCGCCACCCCCCAGGGCCGGCTCCCGTCCTGCCATAGCAAACTTGCTCTCTCTTCCAAAATCTAAAGCAGATTGCTTTTCCACACGGGGAGCTGCAGGTTAGCAGCTCCCCATGTGGAAAAGCAATGCCGGCTCCTGCAGGACGCGGGGAGCCGGCGGGACCGTGGGGGCATCCCCCACGGTCCCCAACGGATAGGGCCTGCCCTGGGGGATGGGGTCCCCGGGGCTAATAGTGGCCCTGGAGGGGGGCCACGCGGCACCCCTCCCCAAAATTAAAAAAAAAAGAAAAAAAAAAAAAGGCCGGCCCCGAGGGGATGGGGTCCCCGGGGCAATAGAGGCCTCAGGAGGGGGGCCACGCAGCCCCCCTCCTTAAAAAATGTAAAAAATGTGGCCATGCCCCGGGGGATGGGGTCCCCGGGGCCGGAATTGGCCACGGGAGGGGGGCCACGCGGCCCCCTTCCCGTTCAGTTTTTTTTTTTTTTTTTATAAAAAAAGGGGTTAGACCCTGGGGGATGGGGTCCCCAGGGCCCAAAAAAGGAAAAAAGAAGGGGGCCATACAGCCCCCCTTCTAAAAAATAATTTTTAAAAAAAGACGCGATTGTGCCTCAGGCCCCGCCCCCTCCCTTCACCACTCTGCAAACGCGCCCTGTGGCGCGTTTTAAATTGGGGCATTAATTCCCCTTGAATACTGGGGGTCCCTGGGGGCCAACTAGCCCACCAGGTACCTCCAGTGCACGCCACAGGGCTGCGTTGCAGAGAGGTGGTGCAGGCCACGCCCCTTTTTACACCTCTCTGCAACGCAGCTCTGTGGCGCTTACTGGAGGTAAGGATTCAAGGGGACTTTATCCCCCAACTTAAAATGCACCACGGGGCGCGTTGCACAAGTTACTAACTTGTGTAACGATATATCTGTAAGAGACAGTAGTTAGTGACAGATTCCTTACCTTAGAATATCCCCAGGCGTCAGGCTGGATCCGGAAAGTTTTTTGCGTAGCAGTACCCTTGCGCGTCGGTAGGCGGCGTCGTGCGGCTCCGCGTCCATCGTCGGCGTCGTGATCGCCGGGATCACGTCGCGGGCAGTACTCAGGCGCCGCCCCTGCGCGCTGACGTCCAGTTCTGTACACGACTTTCCGCGCCAGGAACGCAGAGCCATGCAAGAAGCTGACATAGGTGTCTGAAAAATACTAGGCCCTGAAAGGGATGTCCTTAACCCTAGAAATCAGTTCGCAGAACGGGGAGGATGGTGGGGCGGTGAGGAATCTGTCACTAACTACTGTCTCTTACAGATATATCGTTACACAAGTTAGTAACTTGTGCATCTGAAAGAGACACGTTAGTGACAGATTCCTTACCTTAGAATAGATACCCCAGCAATACCAACCCCGGTGGTGGGTCTGCGAACAAAGATCAGACAAGGAAGTCCTGGAGGACAGAACGGCCAAAGAAGCCGTCCCTCCGGACCTGACTGTCAAGGCAGTAATGCTTTGTAAACGTGTGCAGCGAGGCCCAGGTAGCTGCCTGACAAATAACCGGCAGCGGAACACCGCGGCCCAAGGCCGTGGTAGCAGCCGTTGCCCTGGTGGAATGGGCACGCAGCCCAACAGGAGGCTCCTTCTTAGCCAAAGAATAGCAGGTCTTGATGCACAAGGTAACCCAGCGGGAGATGGTTCGCTTGTGCACCGCCCGACCTTTTTGGCGCCCACGTAGCCAACAAAGAGCTGGTCATCCACCCGGAAGTGTTTTGTGCGGTCGATATAGAAGGAGAGCGCACGTTTTGGGTCCAGACAGTGGAGCCTCTCTTCCTCTCTGGAAGGATGCGGAGGCGGAAAGAAGGTAGGCAAAGTGATGGTCTGCCCAATGTGAAAGGCAGTAACCACCTTTGGCAAGAAGGACGGACGCGTCCGAAGAACAACCTTGTCTGGATGAACAGACAGAAAGGGAGGTTTGCAAGATAAAGCCTGGAGCTCACTCACCCGCCGAGCGGAGGTGATGGCCACCAGAAAGGCTGTCTTTAGAGTCAAAAGACGAAGAGGACAGTTATGCAGAGGCTCAAAGGGAGCGCACATTAAAAGGTAAGAACCAAGTTCAAGTCCCACTGAGGCATCACAAATGGAACAGGAGGAAAGAGGTGTGTAATGCCTTTCAAGAACCTGTTAACAACAGGGGACTTGAAAAGGGAGGGCTGATCAGGGAGCCTGAGGAAGGCCGAGATAGCACAGAGATAACCCTTGATGGTACCCAGGGCAGAACCCTGTTGGGCCAGAGAAAGAAGGAACAGAAGGACCTCAGAAAGAGGGGCAGAAAGGGGGTTCACAGCCTTTGCTGTGCACCATGCCACAAATTTGTTCCACCTGCAGGCGTATACCACCTTAGTGGAGGGACGCCTGGCTGCCAGAATCACATCACAAACTTCGGGAGGCAAGTCGAAAGGAATAAACTGCCGCCGCGTCAATCTCCACGCAAGCAGGTGTAGACTGGACAGGTTCGGGTGGAGGACCGTCCCCTGCTGCTGCGACAGAAGATCCTCCCGAAGAGGCAGACGGATCGGGGGATCTACGCTCATACTGAGTAGCTCGGGATACCAAACTCTTCGAGCCCAGTCCGGAGCCACAAGAATGACTTGGGCCCGGTCGTGCCGAATCTTCTTCAACACTCTGGGTAGAAGTGGTATAGGCGGAAAGGCGTACAATAGACCGCAACTCCACTCGTGACGAAAGCGTCGCCGAGCGAGTGCCGCCTGGAAATTCCAACGCGCAGAACTGATGACATTGCGCGTTCTCTTCGGTGGCGAATAGATCTAACCAAGGCTCTCCCCACTGTAGAAAGAGTCCTTGCGCCACTTCCGAGTGAAGACGCCATTCGTGATCCATCATGCACCTGCGGCTGAGGTTCGTCCGCCCTGGCGTTCAGGGAACCTGCAGGTGTTGAACCATCAAGAACATGCCCTGATGTTCCAGCCATGTCCAGAGGCGCAGAGCCTCCTGACAAAGGGTCCACGACCCCACCCCGCCCTGTTTGTTGCAGTACCACATGGCGGTGGTGTTGTCGGTGAACACCTGCACTACCTTCCCTTTGACAGAGGGAAGGAATGCCTTCAGTGCAAGTCGGATCGCCCGGAGCTCCAGAAGGTTGATATGGAGCCGGGACTCCGCCGGAGACCAGAGGCCTCTGATCTCCGCCTCTCCCATGTGACCGCCCCATCCCAGAAGGGACGCGATCCGTCACAACTGTATGCTCTGGCTGGGGAAGGGAGAGGGATCTGCCCATGACCCATTGCCGGTTCGAGAGCCACCACTGCAACTGTGTTGCAGTACCCTCCGAGATCTGGACGTGATCGGACAGGTTGCCCTGGTGCTGCGCCCACTGGAACTTCAGGTCCCACTGCAGAGCCCGCATATGCCATCTGGCATGATTGACCAGCAGGATGCAGGAGGCCATGAGGCCCAGCAGCCTCAGGGTCATCCGTACCGGAAACCCAGGATAAAGGCTGAAAGATCGGAATCATAGCCTGAATATCCCGGACTCGCCGTTCGGGAGGATAGGCCCGAAACTGCGTCGTGTCCAGAACTGCTCCGATGAAAAGGAGCTGTGGAGAAGGAATCAGATGCGACTTCGGCACATTGATGGAGAACCCCAGCGAGTGCAGGAGTTCGGCCGTAGTCTGGAGGTGGGAGACGACTGCCTGGGACGAGCCCGCCTTCAGCAGCCAGTCGTCGAGGTAGGGGAAGACTGAAACCCCTGCCCGGCGCAGATGAGCTGCGACCACCGCCATCACTTTCGTGAACACCCGAGGGACACTGGTAAGGCCAAAGGGGAGCACGGTGAACTGAAAATGCTCGAGGCCTACCGTGAACCGAAGGTAACGCCGGTGGGCCGGCAGGACGGGGATGTGGAAATAGGCGTCCTGCAAGTCCAACGCTACCAACCAGTCTCCGGGGTCGAGGGCAGTCAAGACCTGAGCTAGGGTGAGCATCTTGAACTTCTCCTTCCGGAGGAAGCGATTGACGTTCCGGAGGTCCAAGATAGGACGCATGTCCTCCTTGTCCTTTTTGGGCACCAGAAAGTAGTGGGAGTAGCAACCACGCCCTACTTCTGGGGTTGGAACAGGCTCGATGGCCCTCTTGGCCAAGAGGGCCGTGACTTCCTTCTGTAGAAGCACCAAGTGATCCCCTGACATGCGGTGGAATTGAGGTGGCATGGCTGGGGGTGGTCTCGAAGGGGAGGGAGTAGCCCCTTCGGACAATGTCCAAGACCCACCTGTCCGAGGTGATGGGACGCCAGTGGTGAAGGTGATGGCGGACCCTGCCTCGACTGGCGTGCTGTGCACCTGAAAGGAGGGACTAGGAGGGCTTGGAGGCCGCGGGACGGGTTGGAGGTGGTGGCCTGACCCGCACGCTGGTTGCCCGAACCGCCACGGCGGTATCCACGTCCTCGGCCACGCGAAGGCGCTTGCTGCGCGGGCCTTTGGCCGGGCTGTGGACGTGACTGGCGCCCCTTCCGTGGCCATGAAAGGGGCGAAAAGCAGAGCGTGAGCGGAGGGCGCACAACAGCAAGGCCCAGGGACTTAGCAGTAGCCCGTGAGTCCTTGAAACGCTCCAGCGCATGGTCTGCCTTCGAACCAAAAAGACCGACTCCATCAAAGGGCATGTCCATGAGTGTATTCTGGACATCCCCTGAAAAACCAGTGGTTCTCAGCCAGGCGTGGCGACGCAGCGCCACCGTCGTTGCAAGCGATCTGCCCAGCGAGTCGAGCGGTATCAAGGCCACAGCGGATGGTATATTTAGCCGCATCACGCCCTTCCGCAATGGCGCGGGTAAGCAGTGTCTGACCTCCTCAGAGCACTGCGGCAAAACAGTCGCCACCGTATCCCACAGGGAGTGGGTGTATCGGCCCAAGAGGCAAGCGGTATTAACGGACCGCAAGCCAGCACTGGAGGAAGAGAAAGCCTTCTTCCCAAAGTGATCCAGGCGCTTGGATTCCCTATCCGGGGGGGCGGTAGGGAAGGCGGTTTGGGAGGCAGAGGCTTGGACAACCAAGCTCTCAGGGGTGGGGTGTTGGGAGAGAAACAGGGGGTCGCCCGGAGCAGGGCGATGGCGTCGGGCCACGTTCCTATCCACAGGAGCCCCTGTGGTGGGTTTGGACCAGGCACCCAAAAGAACGTCAGTGAGTGCATCGTTGAACGGCAGCACAGTCTCCAAAGAGGAGGCCGCCGGCTGAAGCACTTCAGTCAGGATGTTAGTCCTGACGGCCACTGTAGGCAACTGGAGATTCAAGGCTCCAGCAGCTCTACGCAACACCGTTGCAAAATTAGCCCCCTCCTCCGTTGCCATGGGAGGAGACAGCATGCCAGAGTCAGGGGAGGTGTCCAGACCACTGGCATCCCCAAGTTCCTCAACCCAGTCCGGGTCAAACTCGCACTGTTGTGTGAGAGGGTCCTCAGACCCCTCCCAGCTCTCCTGGTCCTCCTCAGGTTGAAAATATGGAGGAGGAGGGACATCAGGGACCCAAGGTCTCATCGGCGCCGGAACCGGCGTCGGGCGACGCCGGTCCGGCTCCATGTCCCAGAGCTGCGTTGCAGAGAGGTGTAAAAAGGGGCATGGCCTCGGACCACCTCTCTGCAACGCAGGCCTGTGGCGCTTACTGGAAGTACCTGGTGGGCTAGTTGGGCCCCAGGGACCCTCAGGATTCAAGGTGACCGAATACCCCAAATTAAAACGCACCACAGGGTGCGTTTGCACAGTGGTGAAGGGAGGGGGCGGGGCCTCAGGTGACATGTGTGCAAACACGCCCTGTGGCGCGTTTTAAGTTGGGGAATTAATTCCCCTTGAATCCTGAGGGAACCTGGGGGCCAACTAGCCCACCAGGTACCTCCAGTGCGCGCCACAGGGCTGTGTTGCAGAGAGGTGGTCCGGGCCACGCCCCTTTTACACCTCTGTGCAACGCAGCTGTGTGGCGCTTACTGGAGGTACCTAGTGGGCTAGTTGGACCCCAGGGACCCTCAGGATTCAAGGGGACTTAATCTCCAAACTTAAAACGGCCTCAGGGCTTGTTTGCACACATGTCACCTCAGGCCCCCCCTCCCTTCACCACTGTGCAAACGCGCCCCGGGGCGCGTTTTAAGAGGAAGTTTTAATCCCCCTGCCCTATTATGTACTAGGGCCTTACAGAGGAGGTCATGCTAATGACAGGGGTACCCCAACGCATAGTGTTCCCTAGTGTATATAGGTGTTTTCACTGTATTCGAAGTGTCTTTTAGCATAGCACTGGCTCTAGGCCTGGTTAGTCGAGTCAGTTACCACCAGTACCCATCTGAAAAAGTTGTGGGCACAGGATAATTTTGCAACAAGGCCTCTTTCTGCTCCTCTGTTGGTTCTTTCTGCACATGTCTTGCTTCTTCCTGCTCTTTTCTTCGTCTTTGTGGACTTCTATTGCTTCTTTCTGCATTTCTTTTGCTTCTTTCTGTGCGTTTTTTCTTCTTTCTTCACATGTCCTACCTCTGTAGGCATAGTTAGAAACCAGCATTTAAAAAACCTTTGAAATTCAATGAAAAAACCATAGGTTTCAGGCACGTTATAGTTAGAAATTAGCATTTAAAAAACCTTAGAAATTCACTGAAAAAACCATAGGTTTTAGGGACAGTTTTAGTTAGTTGGACATTTCACTCGTACAAAACCATAGAAATTCCCCCGTTATAGTTAGTTCAGCTAACTATAACTCGTGCCCCCGCAATGCACTGCTGATGACGTCACATATTACATCACTCATGACATGGTCAGTGACATCACTGATGACATCACTGATGACATCTCCGGCAGAACGCAATGAGTCAGACTCCCTCCATTTTTCTCAGAACCGACTCCAACCACCTGCGGAGTCCCACAAGAATCCTCCATCAGCCCGACCCTGTTTAACATCTGCATGGCCCACTCACATCCATCGTCAGAGCACACGGACTCAACATCACATCGTCTGCAGATGACACCCAACTCATCCTCTCCCTATCCAACGAACCCAACATCACCAAAGGCAACTTTCAAGACGGTATGGAAGCCGTTGCCAGATGGATGAAGAACAGCTGCCTTCAACTCAACACGGACAAAACCGAGGTACTCATCTTGGGCCCACACCCTGATGCCTGGAACGACACCTGGTGGCCCCCCACCCTCAGAGACCCCCCGCCCCCACGGACCACGCACACAACCTCGGAATCATCCTGGACTCCGAACTCAAAATGGACCACCAGATCAACGGCATCACCTCCTCCTGCTACCACACCCTCTGCCTCCTCCGAAAGACCTTCAAGTGGATCCCCTCGAACACAGGAAAACTGTCACACACACCCTCATCAATAGCAGACTGGACTACGGCAACGCACTCTACGCCGGGATCAACAAGAACCTCACCTGCAAACTCCAGAACATCCAGAACGCCGCCGCCAGACTAGTCCTCAACCTACCGCACCACAGCCACATCAGCCAACAACTACGGACCCTACACTGGCTCCCCGTCAAGAAGAGAATCACCTTCAAGCTTCTCACCCACGCACACAAGGCCCTCCACAACACCGGACCAGCTAACCTGAACCACTGCCTCACGTTCCACGCACCCCAGCGTTCTCTCCGCTCGGCCCAGCTCTCCCTCGCTACGGTACCTCGGATCAAGAAAAGCAGAACAGGAGGGCGCTCTTTTCCCTCCTCGTGGCCAAGGCATGGAACTCCCTCCCTCTCGGGGGCGTGGCTTAGCCAGCAATGGAGTAGGACGCCTTCGTGAGGAGCTCCGATGGCGGCTCCTCGTACTGGCCTAAGATCGCTGCAGGCAGGCGCCGGCCGGGGCTGCGCGCTCTTCCAGGCGTGATCGTGGCTGCCCTGACAGATCGGGGCGGCTTGTGGCGGCGGAGGACACGGCCATCCGCGACGCGTTGGATCGGCTTTGGCGCTACTCAGCACCCTGCCGCTGACTGGCAGGTGACCGCTAAGCGAGCCCGGGGATGTGTCCCGCCCACAAGGCCCGGGGCAGTGGCACAGGAACCCCGGAGGCGCTGTAATCACCTGTTGGGGGCTAAACTCGACGGCGAAGGGCCAGCGGGCGTTCCGGGCACCCCCCGCACCGTGTTGGTGTCCCGGTCTGTGCCTGGGCTCCTTACAACAGGCGGGGGCCCGAGGAATCGGATGCCGGTGGCCAATCTGCGGCCCGATGACGTCACTGGGACGCCATTTTCCCGGTGAGGCCCCGCAGTGAATGGCCCCCCGCAGCTGCCGGGACTTGCCCTGGGTGACTAGCGACGTCGCAAGTGAGCAGCAGAAGACGCCAACAGACGGTGAGAGACAAAGATGATGGCGACGAGGGATGGGCGCTGAGCGGCTCCATAGCGCGCCTGGCTGTGCGCTGACGTACCCTGATGTGGACCCCATAGTCACTGGTGGTGAAGTGCTGGCGCCTGGATTGCCTTGATGTGGCCCCCCCGCTGAGCGGAACAATTGCCAATATCGGAGGGATCCGGAGTGGCCCTGAAGTGGTGATTCCTGTCTGTGCACTCCGTTCCACGGGCTGACACAGCGGCACATCTAGTCCTGGCTGCGCACTGGGGGGTGCTGCCTTCTCCTCCCCACTGCTGGATCCCCTGGCGCGATTGCCCCGAAATCCATGTCGCGTGGTGGGCGAACGCGAATAGGCGTTGGAGGCGCCGAGGTTCCGCCACCACAAACCCGGGCGCAGACGGACAAAATGGCGGAAGCGAGCGGGACTGACCCAATGTCCAGCAAGTTGGACGCTGTGCTGGCGGCAGTGGAGAAGCTGGGGGAAACAATGAACCAAATTCGCACCTCTCTGGAAGGCAAAATAGACAAGGTGGCCGTTGATCTTACCCTGTTGCATGCGGACCATCGCAAACTCACAGATCGCACCACCGCTGTGGAAGAGGCAGCTGCTGACGTTTCCCCTCGGGTGGACACAGCGGAGAAGCAAATTCGTAACCTACTTGACCGTGTGGACTTCCTGGAGAGCAGAGCAGAGGACGCCGAAGGCTGTGCCCGGCGCAATAATGTCCGTGTGGTGGGCCTGCCGGAGGGGACGGAGGGTAAAGACCCAGTGGCCCACACTGAACTCTGGCTCCGCACGCTGCTGCCTAAGGGAGTCCTCTCTCCATACTTTGTCATCGAGCGGGCACACAGGGTGCCGGCTCGGCACCCGCCCCGGGCTCTAACCTGCGACCATTTCTCATTCGCCTTTTAAATTATAGGGATCGAGACGCCATTCTTCAGGAGACAGGAAAACTACGGGACATACAATTAGACAATCACAAAATTATGTTTTTCCCGGACTACACCTTACAGGTACAAAGGCACAGATATTCATTTATGGCAGTAAAAAGGCGTCTCCGTCAGCATGGCCTCAAATACTCCCTACTTTTCCCAGCGAAGCTCAGGGTGGTAGCTAATGGGAAGACGCACTTTTTTAACACCTCAGAGGGGGCTGAGGACTGGCTCGATAAATATGAATCCACCAGTAGCGATACCCGGACAGCAGAGCGCAGCAGCGAACCGACTGCTGCATCCTCACGCCGGCGACGCAGAACGAAAAGAAAACCACCGCCCTTGGCTTCTCACACCCTCGGACCGAATCCCGAGCAGATACTCAGCGACCAACGCAAGGCCCTGCAGGCGGTTGTCAACATCAGTGGAACTCAAGAGACGGAGACGGACTCTGGCTCCAATCAGCAAGACCCAGCCAGTGAAGATGACCACTCGGACACTTTGCCTGCCACGCAAGACTCCTATGAACTGCCTTCAGTTACTCCACAGACTTCCAATGACATTGTTTAACTGTATGTAATCAACGGTACTCCTCCACTATGCATACAGATGCTCCGCCATGCACGCAAGTATTATGATCTTGTAATGCAGCTGCGGGGCACAACAGTTAGAACATGCTCTCAGGGATGGCGGGGGTGGGGTAGGTGTTCCGGGCGTGGGGGGGGGCATTCTGTAGGAGCGCGACAGAGATTCCAGCAAAGCATGGGGGGCCCTCTCTTTTCCTTTCTCCTCCCGTTAGGTACATTACTTTAAACACTTGGTGTGAGCCCCAGATTCATACATAGCAAGTCATTTGCGAGGGAGCCGCCGGAGCACGATCTTAGTATTTAGTCTCTGCAAAGTTAGCTGCGCAAGTTAGTCCCCCTTCGGACATCGGTTAAATGTCACTCCTTATAACAGTTTGGACGAATGCCTGTTGCACTCTTGCCCTTTTGGTATTTTTGTTTATAAGTTTGTTTGCCATGCCATTATATGCACACTGGGCTCTGGAGATGGGGACATCGGCGTCATCAGGCAGTATACAACCACAGCCTTGCCCTGGCGTAATCCAGAGAATAACCTGCGATCAATGCCCGCTGGTGGTTATTTATACACACATGATTCACATCTCTTGGTTTTGATTAGGATAGGTACATGGAATGTGCGTGGCATACACAGCCCTTCACGCAGATACCTCATTTACTCATACTTAAAATGCCATCGAATCTGCATCGCTCTTCTGCAGGAAACTCACCTCTCTAAGGCAGAAGTAACGCAGCTACAGAGGAGGTGGAGAGGGCAATTATACGCTACTGGCTATTCGGCATACGCACGGGGGTGTTAATTTGAGTGAGACCTGGCACACCCTTTAAAGTGGAGGACTCAGTGGTAGATGCAGAGGGCAGATACGTGGTGGTGAAGGGCACGCTGGATGGCAGACCGGTAGTCATTGCATCACTATACACACCAAATGTTGACCAGGCCGCGTTTTTTGAGACACTTTCACGCATATTGGCCCCGCGGCACGGCACCCCTATGATACTGGGGGGGGGGACTACAACAGTGTACTAGATGTTTCCCTGGACCGATCCTTTCCCCCTCTGCCAGGCACGGCCACACACGCCGGGATGAAGGCGCTCAATAGATGGGCCGCACAATGGCGTTTTGTGGACGTGTGGCGTCACAGGCACCCACAGGACAGGGCGTACTCCTATTACTCTGGTGCCCACGGCCTACATGTGCGCCTGGACCGCTTCATGCTTACAGAAGATCTCCTGCCATGCGTTACTGCGACAGAATATTTAGGGCGTACACATTCAGATCACAACCCACATGTGCTGGAGTTGGAATGGGACGGTGAGGTGCCACCGATTCCTTTCTGGCGCCTTCAACCCGACACCTTGCTGGATGCACTGTTCCGAGACGCACTGGCTACCTCCATAGCACAATATTTTGATGACAACGCAGGCACAGCCTCTTCGCCGCTTGTGGAGTGGGATGCCTTCAAGGTAGTTGTGAGGGGACACTGTCTGGGGACACAGGCAGGGATGCGCGTACAGATAGAAAACAAACTTACTGAGATAGAAAGGACGCTGGCGCGTGGGGAACGGGAGGCGATTGCAGGCTCTTTTGCACAGCTCACACAGGACAGGCAGAAACATGCTCAACTGCTAGAACGACTTAAGTGCCTTAATTATGCAGCGCACTCAGCGCGTACGCACCGCACAGGGGACAAGGCAGGAAAGTTATTGATGTGGCTAATTCGGCCCGATGATACGACGTCCCCAGTGGCATCCATCCGTACTGCACAGGGCGTCACAGCATATACACAGCGTGACATACACCGGGAGTTTGTAACACATTACAACGCACTGTATAGATCTCATGTGCGAGTCACAACCACAGAACTGCAGGCTTATTTCGAGGAATTAGTCCTCCAGCATCCCACGCGTGACCAGAACGCGGACCTGAACGACCCTCTTCTTCTGGAAGAGGTCCGAGACAGCATTTTTTCATTATCGAACGGTAAGGCGCCGGGACCCGACGGCTTGCCGACAGAACTCTACAAGGCTTACGCTCACATCTTAGCACCCCAGCTTTTAAGGATATATACTACTGCGATAGAAGACTCTACACTCACTAGTACACAAAATGAAGCCCTATTGATCTCACTACTCAAACCCGATAAAAACCCCGAATCCTTGGGTTCGTATCGCCCATTGGCTATTTTAAACACCGACTATAAAATTTTCGCGTCCCTCCTGGCAAAGCGCCTGGCACCAGTGGTGAAAACGCTAGTGCACCCCCGACCAGAATGGCTTTGTTCCCACTAGGAGAACTTCGCTTAATATTCGGCGGTTTTTCAGGGTTCAATATTATGCACTCCACCACTGGCTGCGATCTGGCTGCCTAGTGCTTGATTTAGAAAAGGCCTTCGACTACTTGGAGTGGCCTTACCTCTCCGCGGTCCTACACAGGTACGGACTGGGTGATCACTTCATGAGTATGGTCCAGCTGCTGTATCAACACCCAACGGTCAGGGTCCATACGGGGCGATTGATCTCAGACCCCATACGCGTACAGAGGGGCACACGGCAGGGTTGCCCCCTGTCCCCGTTGTTGTTCTCCCTGGCCATGGAGCCGCTGGCACACCTGCTTCGCACTGCTGGAACCAAATGGGGCATACGGTTGGGGGACGGAATACATGCTGTTTCTTTCTATGCCGATGATCTGTTGTTATACATAAGAGACCTAAGTCGCATCCCTACGACAATAGCGGACATTCTTAGGAACTTCGAAGGGCTGTCTGGGCTTCGGGTAAACTGGGCCAAGTCAGGGGTATACTCATTTAGCAACACCCTGGAGGAAACGCCGGTGTACATAAACGACTCCATGCTCACCTGGTATCCCAACACATTTCGATACCTTGGCGTGTTTATGTATCGAACGCCTGATGACATCTTTGAGGGCAATCTCACCAGGGCGGTCTCTGCGGTGCACGCCCAGGTGCGATTTTGGAAGACTCTTCCACTTAATGTTATGAGTCGGGTAACACTAATCAAAATGATTATTCTCCCCAAACTATTGTATTATTTTTTTAACCTTCCGGTATATGTACCCGCAAAGTTCTTCCGCGAACTAGAGCGGTTATTCCGTGACCTGATTTGGAACAAAGGCAGACCGCGAGTTGCATTGTGGAAGTTGTATGCCCCCATAGAACAGGGTGGACTGGCAGTTCCAAATATGGAGTTATATTATTTAGCGGCCCAGCTGCAATGGACGACAAAATGGCTGAGTGGAAAGGGTTTGGAAGACACGGCTACCATGCAGCAGTCAAGGACACAGTCCCAAATCTATCATTTGTTCCATCCCCTTGCTCGGCTGCCGAGTCCACCGCAGGCATCTCTGCAGCTGGCGCTTAAATGCTACAAGCGGTGCCTATATCTCACTAGGGAAATGATTCCTTATGCCCCGCTGCTGCCGCTCGTGGGCACGCCTCGGGGAAGAGCTGGTACTTCGGAGGGCGCGCTCGCCAGCTGGCACGCGGCCGGCTTAGAAACATTGGGAGACCTCTATGCTGACGGTTCCCTGCTCTCATTTGAGGCGCTGTCGACTGCTACTGAACTGCCTGCCGGACAGTTTTTGCTTCACAACTCCATTACAAGCTCATTATCTGCGGCCTGGGGTGACATAGCTGCTGAGCCACCGATGCATCTACTGATCCAATATTTACATATTATGGGGGCGGGCTCCCATATAGTGCACTGCCTAGTGGAGGCGTTGCTCACGCATACGTTACAACCTCTGACACGGCTTCGTGCTCGTTGGGAAGCAGATAGGGGACGACCTTGGACTGAGAAAGATTGGGCCATAATATTGGCTGGTTCCTCCAATATACTGCGCAACTCTAGATTCAAGCTGATACAAACGTATGTTATACACAGAGCATATCTCTCGCCTGACAACATCAATAAATATTTCGGCATTGCCACCTCCGCGTGTCCGAGATGCCTGCACCACAATGCTGACCTCTTACACATGCTTTGGTCTTGCCCGTCCCTGCAGCCTTATTGGAATGCGGTCACAACTGCACTGGAGAAGTGCACAGAGATACCTCTAATATACACATGGGAGGTCTGCATTCTGGGCCTATATGCTAGATCCAAAAAGAATAGGGTGACCTCCCGCTTCAGGGATCTGGGACTCATAGTGGCAAAACGTCTTATTACTAAAAGATGGAAACTTGACGCCCCCCCCCCCCCCCATAGCGGCAAGCTGGGAGAGATCCCTACTTATATGGGCGCAAGCGGAGAGCACCACATTGCATAGAGAAGAAACAGCAGGCCTGTGCAAATACCCGATAGCGCAACCCTGAGATGCCATCCTCGACACCTTTTCACGGGGCTGTAGTATAGAAGTCGCCCAACCCTCGCAGGTAGCCGATGCTGGGGCAGATGTCCCTGCCACATAAGTGACAGACACTATACAATTCATCAGACACTTCTGAGGTACATCACACATGACAAATACCCTTCGCCACATGTACATATAGGAATTTTACGAGGGGCCTGACGTGTCCAGTCATTGTCCGCAGGCACCAAAAATGCTACTGCCCTGATGAGATCCCCACGTCGCATATGTCCCCTCTCCCCATATCGGGGCCTGACTGTAGCAGGTGTGTTGGATGGCAGGTTTTATTTTATATTGTTGGTAACAGTTTCGATTAATGGTTATATAAAATTATATATGTCTCTTATTTGCTCAAACTCCTGATTTTTCGTTCACTAAATATTGTGTCGATCACATGCCTCCTGTTTAAAAGCTATACACTGTAATGCAATATATCAAATATTCATGTTCAGACATCAACAAACTGCTGTCTTTTTGGGCCGCAGAAGTGCTATCACCTGACCTTAAGGAAGTGCTTTAACATTCCCTGGATGCACTATGTGACTTTATAATCTGTATACGACCCATACTGGTGTATTGATGCTCCTGTTATACATGTACCCACGGTCTACACCCTCAATATTGTATCATGCTATATTGTTGTTCATAATGCATCTAAAAAAAATTCCTTAGCATCTGTACGGTATGAATCGAAAAAGATATGAAAATGCAAATAAAGATATTTAAACAAAAAAATGGAACTCCCTCCCTCTCCACCTCCGACAGACTGCATCGCTCCCTGAGTTCCTAAAGGACCTCAAGACCTGGCTCTTTGATGGAAATCAGTGATTCTCCTGGATCTGCGGGACCCCACCTCCCTCAGCGCCTTGAGACCCGTTCCGGGTGAGTAGCGTGCGCTCTACAAACCCATGATTGATTGATTGATTGATTGAGTCACATACCCACTCAGATACTCATGCACCCACTCACATACCCATTCAGGTACTCATGCACCCATTTACAGACTCACTTGGAGAGTGATACACCCATGTACAGACCCACTCAGAGACTCATGCACCTACTTAGAGACCCACTCATAGACTCATGCGTACAGTCTCATAGCCACTTGGAGACTTTTAAACCCACTCACAGACCCACATAGGGACTCATGCACTCACTCACAGATCCAGATACTCATGCACCCACTTACAAACTCACTCGGAGAGTCACGCGCCCACTTACAGACCCACTCACACACTCCGGTATGTACTCACAGACCCACTGAGACACATACACAAATTTACAGATCTACTCAGACACTCATACACCCACTCACGTACCCATCCAGTCACTCCCACACTAAGTCACAGACCCTCTCAGAGACTTATGGACTCAGTCACTCACTCATACACTCAGAAACTCACACACCCACTAACAAACTCACTCAGATATACATGCACCCACTCAAGGCTCATGCATTCACTCACAGACCCACCAAGACACTCGCCCTCCCAGTCACAGACCCACTCAGACACTCATGCATGCACCCATTCACTCACCCACTCAGAGACTTATGCTCTCACTCACAGACCCATTGAAACACTCATACACCCATTCACAGATCTACTCAGACACTCATACAGCCACTCACGGTCCCACTCAGACATACACACACCCATAAAGTCACTCATACACCCACTCATAGACCCACTGAGAGACTAATGCACCCAGTCAGTTATACATGCAGACTCATGTACCCACTCACAGTCGTACTCAGAGACCCACGCACCCACTGACAGAACCACTCAGACATTCACACAGTGATAGACCCACTGAGAGACTTATGCACTCATTCACAGACCCACTCAGACACTCACTCACCCACTCAGATACCCACTTAGACACTCATGTATCCACTCCCAGATCCAGTCAGATAGTTATATACTTACTTACAAATGCACAAAGTCACTCATGCATCTACTCACAGATTGAGTGAGAGACTTATGCAACCAATCACAGACCCATTGCAACACTGATGTACCCACTCATAGATGCACTGAGGCAGTCATTCAGTTCGTTACAGAATCATTGATAGACTGATGCACCATCTTACAGATTCACTGAAATACTTATACAGTGAGTGAGAGACTTACTGATACAGTGATGCATGCAGTTATAGATTACACTGAAAATGTTCTGCTCTATGTTATAGAGATATTAAGGGAGTTGTATGTGCTATTATACAGTCATTTAGATAGTAATGTGTTTAGTCTGTTGGTTATAATCCATTTTGCAGTTATAAGTTTTGAATGTGGTGGTGGCGGTTGAATGTCTGCATTTGTTTTGTCATTTCGCGATGTATTCACGGCGATCGCGGCTACCGATAACATTGTGACGCCCGGCATCACCACGAAAATGGAAAATCAGTTTAAATGATTGGTTTTATACAAATATGACTTTAAACAGTGCAGTAATAAACCCCTAGTGCCTAAAATACTGTAAAATGTGTGCATATATGTGTTTTACACCTCTTAAAAAAGGCGCGATCGTCGCGGTTACCGAAGTCATTGTGACTCTCGGTGTCATCGCGAAAACAGGAAGTAGGGTTAAAACAGTTTTTTTAAAAGTTATTACAAATATAGTGTACAAACATGTTCTTTAAGTTAGTAATGTGTGTATTGTAATAGTTAGAATTAATTTTTTAAGTTATAATTTTTTAATGTGGTGGCGGTTGTTGAATGTTTGCATTTGTTTTGCGATTTAGCGAGGCGTTAGCGATCATCGTGAAGTTGCTGCAAATTTCAAACATTCCCCCCAAAAAATAATTTAACAAGAAAATGAACAACATTTTGGGCTCTTGGGTGGCTCTGACAAGAACCTATGTGTTGACAGTGTGTATAAGACAGCTACATATAAGACTGTGTGCAAAGTTTCAGGTTGCCTAGAAACACCCTGTTCCCTTTCTCTGTAAAGTGAACTCCATCACCTCTATATATTCCATGCATGTCAAAATGCAGATTGTTGTTGTAGATAGAGCCCATGTTATGGTCTCTGAGGAAAACAGAAACAGTCTTCTTAACATGTTGCCTGGCTTTGTCAATCTGTGGACAGAATTGATTTGACCACTTCCATTCCTTTCTTTGGCATATATTAGAGTACACCAAGACAGTGTGAGGGAAAAGCGACATCAGTTCTGCAAAGGTATCCTAGAATTAAAAAAAGTAGAAATTCACTGAAAAAACAAAGGTTACAGGGACGTTATAGTTAGGCTTACATGTCACTCGTACAAAACCAGAGAAATTCAGCAGTTATGGTTAGCTGTGCTAACTATAACGTGTGCCCTCCACAATGCACTGCTTATGAACTCACATATTACATCACTCATGATATGGTCAGTGACATGACAGTCAGCTTGATTTTACCTGGTTCAAGAAGCCCAGGTGCAGAGTTGTCCTGGATGTCCTTGGTGCTGAAGCGGGAGCCACAAGGGAGGTGGTTTTATCGCTTACACAGTGCTGGTGGGGAACCAGGTGCAATACGTCAACAACAAAGCCACTGCTAATGTTGGATGAAGGTTTTGTAGAGTTCCCCCAAGGTGCAGTGTTGAGAAAAGGGAGTGGTTCCGGACTTGCAATCAACAAGCCTTGGCAGGGGTAAGGTCAGCAGAAAGTTATTTCGACGTTCAGAGGTCCAGGGGAAAATGGTAGCCACCTGAAACTTGGTGGAGGTCAGGACTGTTTCCCACAATGCACTAGACCATCTACTTTTGGGTGATCCCTCAGAGGTTTCGATGGCCAGTGATTCTTTGGTTCCAGTACATTGCTTTTACCTGCAGTATGCAGGGGGCTAGTGACACAAGTCCAGGGGAGTCTGGAGTTGCCTTTGGCTCTCAAAGGGGTCCCTCTGTCTGTGGGAACCGAGCTTCGGCCCAGGATGAGTCGCAGTCGTGCAGTTTCAGGAAGATTCCCAAAGGTGCAGAGTATCACAGCTTTGCTTTGTGCAGATCCTGTTTTCGCAGATACGGGTCTCCTCTCTGTCCAGCGGTAGCCCTTAAACCATAGATTTAGAAGCCTTAAGGGTGTGGGTGCAAGTGGCCAATGGACTACTAGCCCCACCAGGTAATCCGCCCTGAGGTGACCATATCCGGGTGTGTGTGTCACCTTATCTACCCAAAGCCCTCTATTCTACCACTTTTACCATGGCAGATGTCTTCCTCAGCTGTAGAGACTAGGGAGCCCACCCTACAGGTGTGGCTAGCCTTATGGGGGTGTGCACCTCCCGAATACCTAATTTTCCCACTTGCTCGGGTACAAATGTGCCTGGGGGAATGGGAAAGGTTGTTTCCTACTCTGGGAGACAGCCTGGTTGCATATCACAGGCGGTGAACGCTTTGAAGCTTACCACCTTGATGTGCCACTTCACTAGCCATCCTGTCAGGGAGGGAGGTTTGACCTCCTTCCTATCCAGGCCATTGTTTCTGACTCCTGGGAAAGTTCACACATCCTGGCAGGGGGTAGGATTCCAGTCTTGGTGGCAGCAGCTGCGGGCTGGCAACCAGAGCACAATAAAAGGCTGGGGAAACCAGGTGGACAACCTCTAAGGTAGCCACCTGGGTGCATGCCACATTTTCCTTGACACAAGATTTGTGTTGGGTGATGAGGTGCGTTGTTTGCTACCAAACATTTCGGCAGTACCATAATGCAGCTGCCAACCTCGGGTTTGCCCAGGTGCCAGCCCATGTTATCCTATGGACCACCTATCACTTATAGTAGCCTTTAATGGTAAAGGTCACTATAGGGACATTTAAGCAGGCATTTACATGTCCACAACTTTAATATAATGCGCCCTGCCTCCTGGGCTTAGGAAGCCTTCTTTAGGGGCAACTGGCATATATTAAAAACATGTGCATTGACACACGGTGAGGTCAAAGTCAAGTTCAAGCAGGTCTCTAATTGCAGGCCAGCTGTTAGTAGTTTACTTGGGTCACTCAGGGTGGCACAGACAGTGCTTCAGGCCCTGGTGACCCCTTTAACAACCATGCCCTGGGTACCACTGGTACCATATACTAGAGACTTATAAGGGGGCTAAAGTCCTTGCCAATGGGGGTTACCAATTCACACATACCAGTTTTAGGGAGCGAGAACTGGCATTGGGGCCTAATTAGCAGGCTTAAGTGCACAGTCAGAGTAAAAAAACAGCATCTAGTAGTCCAAATAGGGGCAAAATGTAGGGGGACATCTGCAAAAAGGCCTGTTTTCTTACAGTCAGTCATTCGTTGAGGAGCCAGTATCACATGGTGACTGGGAAAACGAGCTGTAAACCACTGTAAACAGTGGATTTCCAGCTCAGTTACGGATGTTTAGAGCGGCCAACATCCTTTAAGGGGTGTAAAAAAAACACCAGGACATCGTCACCACCTCAGCAAGCTTTTTTTGTGGAGGAGGGGGTTTGGCGGTGGGACAGGGCCAAAAATGTCTCTTAGGTACTGCTTGGCCTGAGGCTCTGCCCCTCCAAGTCCTGCCTCCACTCAGACAGTGAATATTTAGTTTTAGTTGGCAGATCTGCAGGCATTAACAGAATACAAATCTAATGGGAAAGCAGATAGGGCCAGTGGTTATAAATCCATGATTATTGAACAGGGTGTAGTTTGGACAGGCCAGAGGGGCCTGGCAATTCTTACCTACTGTAAGATGGTAGTAAGCAGTGGGAAAGCTAATCGGTCTTGCCTATGTGAGGTCTACTGGCTTTGTTAGAGTGTAGTGGCATTGTGTGGCAAGGAGTGAAGAGGCATTGTGTGCCATGCAGTGGAGTTGAGTGGAGTGGCAATGTGTGGCGTGAAGTGACATTGTGAGGAGTGGATTGGAGTGGAGTGGCATGGAGTGGAATGCAGTAAAGAGGAGTGGAGTGGCATGGAGTGGTGTGGAGTGACAATGTGTGGCATGGAGTGGCACTGTGTTATGTGGAGTGCAGTGAAGTGGAGTGGCATTTTGCGGAGTGGAGGGGTATAGTGTGGCATGCAGTAGGGTGGTGTGGTGTAGAGTGGAATCGAATGGAGTGGAGTGGCATTGAGTGGTGCAGAATGGAGTGGCATGGAGTGGAGTGGCATTAAGTGGAGTGGCGTTGAGTGGAGTTGCACTGTGTGGTTTGAAATGCAGTAGCATTGTGTGGCATGGAGTGGAACATTGTGGGGTGACATACAGTTGCATTGTGTGGTGGGGAGGGGATTGGCATTGTGCGGCATGGTAAAGAGTGGCATTGTGTGGTGTGGAGTGGAGTGGCATTGTCTGGCAAGGAGTGAAGTGCCAATGTGTGGCGTGCAGCAGCATTGAGTGTAGTGGCATTGAATGATGTGGAGTGGTATTGTGTGGCAAGGAGTGGAGGGCAGTGTGTGGAGTAGAGTGGCATTGAATGGAATGGAGTGGCATTATGTGGCACGGAGTGGAGTGGCATGGCACTGTGTGGAGCGAAGGGGCATTATGTTACATGGAGTGGAGTGGCATTGTGTGGTGTGGAGTGCAGTGCAGTGGCATTGTGTTGAGTCACGTTGGGGGCATTGAGCCGAGTAGAGAGGCATTGAGTGGAGTGAAGTGGCATTGTGTGGAGTGACATGACACTGTGTGGCATGGAGTGGTATGGCATGGCATGACATCCAGTGAAGTGGTGTAGATGAACTGGCATTAAGTTTCATGGAGTAGAGTGGCATGAAGTTGAGTGGAGTGGCATTGTGTGGCATTCAGTGGCATTGTGTGATGTGGACTGGAATTGTGTGGCGTGGAGTAGAGTGGCATTGTGTGGCATGCATTGGAGTGCCATTGTGTGGAGTTGAGTGGTATTATGTGGTGAAGATTGAAGTGGCATTGTGTGATGTGCAGTGGCATTGCGTGATGTGGAATAGCATTGTGTGGTGGAGTGGCACTAAGTAGAGTGGAGTGGCACTGAGTGGAGTCGAGTGGCATTGAGTGCAGTGGCATTGAGTGGAGTGGCATTGTGTGGCGTGGAGTGGTATTGTGGAGCTTGAAGTGGAGTGGCATTGTTTGGAGTGGCGAGACATGACACTGTGTGAAGTGAAGTGGCATTATGTGGTTGGAGTGGAGTGGCATTATGTGGTTGGAGTGGAGTTGAGTGGAGTGGCAATGTGTGGTGTGGAGTGACATTGTGAGGTGTGCAGTGGAGTGGCATGAAATGTGGAATGCAGTGAAGTGGAGTGGCATGGAGTAGAGTGGAGTGGGTTACATTGTGTGGAGTGGAGTGGCATTGTGTGGTGTAGAAAGGCAACGTGTGGCGTGGAGTGGCACGGTGTTGCGTGGACTGCAGTGGAGTGCAGTGGCATTGTGTGGATTGGCGGGGCATTGTGTGGCATGGATTAGGGTGGTGTGGAATGGAGTGGAGTGGCACTGAGTGGCGTGGAGTGGAGTAGCATTGTGTGGCACAGTGTGGCATTGTGTGGTGTAGAGTGAACTTGAGTGACATGGTGTGCAGCGGAGTGGAGTGGCATTGAGTAGAGTGGCATTGTGTGGTGTGGAGTGGTAGTGTGTGGCATGAAGTGGAATGAAGTGGAGTGACATTGTGTGGCGTGGAGTGAAATAGCATTGTGTGGCGTGGATTGGCGTGGCATTGAGTTGAGTGGAATTTGTGGAGTGGGGTGGCACTAAGAGGAGTGGCATTATGTGGAGTAGAGTAGCATTGTGTGGAGTGGCATTGTGTGGCATGGAATGGAGTGGCATGGTGTGGAGTGGCATTATGCAGCGTAAAGTGGAGTGGCATTATGTGTCACAGCGTAGCGTGGAATGGAGTGGTATTGTACAGTGTGGAGTGGACTGGCATTGTTTGGAGTGGAGAGGCATTGTGTGGCATGGTGTGGAGTGGAGCGGAGTGGCACTGTGTGGCGAGGAATGAAGTTATATTGTGTGGCATGCAGTGGAGTTGAGTGAAGTGGCAATGTGTGGTGACATTGTGAGGAGTGGATTGGAGTGGCATGGAGTGGAATGCAGTGAAGAGGAGTGGAGTGGCATTGAGTGGTGTGGAGTGGCAATGTGTGGCATGGAGTGGAGTGGCACTGTGTTGTTTGGAGTTCAGTGGAGTGGAGTGGCATTTTGTGGAGTGGAGGGGTATTGTGTTGCATGGAGTAGGGTGGCAGTGTGTGGAGTAGGGTGGTATTGTGTAGCACATAGTGGCATTGTGTGGCATGGAGTGACACTGAGTAAAGTAGAGTGGAGTGGCACTGAGTGGATTCAAACAGCATTGAGTGGAGTGGCATTGAATGGAGTGGCATTATGTGGCACAGAGTGGAGTGGAGCGGCATGGAACTGTGTGGAGTGGAGGGGCATTATGTGACGTGGAGTGGCATTGTGTGGTGTGGTGTGGAGTGGAGTGCAGTGGCATTGTATTGAGTCTAGTTGAGGGGCACTGAGTGAGTAGAGAGGCATTGAGAGGAGTGAAGTGGCATTGTGTGGAGTGGCATTGTGTGGCATGGAGTGGTGTGGCATGGCATGACATGGAGTGAAATGGAGTGGAGTGGCATTGTGTGTCTTGAGTGGAGTTGCATGAATTTGAGTGGAGTGGCATAGTGTGGTGTATAGTGGCATTGAATGGTTTGGACTGGAGGTGCATTGTGCAGCATGGAGTGGAACTGTGTGGCGTGGAGTGACATTGTGTGGTGTGGAGTGGCATTGTGTGGAGTTGAGTGGTATAGTGCAATGAAGATTTAAGTGGCATTGTGTGGGATGCAGTGGCATTGCATGGTATGGAGTGAAGCAGAGTGGCATTATGTGGCATGGAGTGACATTGTGTGGTGTGGAGTGGCACTATATAGAGCGTAGTGGCATTGAGTGCACTGGCATTGAGCGGAGTGGCGTTGTGTGGCCTGGAGTGCAGTGGTGTTGTAGAGTGGCATTTTGTGGTGTATCACGGAGTGGCATTATGTAGAGTGGAATGTAAGAGATTGTGTGGCTTGGAGTGTATTGGAATGGCATTATGTGGAGTCAAGTGGAGTGGCATAGTGTGGTGTAGAGTGGAGTGTCCTTATTTGGCATGGAGTACAGTTACAGTGTGTGACATGGAGTGGTGTTGTGTTGAGTGGGTTGACATTGTGTGAAGTGGAGTGGCATTGTGTGACATGGGTTAGAGAGGCATTGTGGGTGCTCTGTGAAGTGGCATTGCGTGGAGTACTGTGAAGTGGATTGGCATTGTGTGGCGTGGAGTGGAGTGACATTGTGTGGCATGGAGTTGAATTGTGTGGCATGGAGTGGAGTGGCCTTGTGTGGCATGAAATGGATTGTCATTGTGAGGTGTGGAGTGGGGAGGCACTGTGTGGAGTGGCATTGTGTGGTGAAGATAGAAGTGGAATTGTGTGGTGTGCATTGGAGTGGAGTGACATTGTGTGTCGTGGAGTGGCATTGTGTGGTGTGGGATGGAGTTGCATTGTATTTCGTGGAGTGTCATTGTTTGGTGTGGGATGGAGAGGCATTGTATTTCATGGAGTGGGGTGGCATTGTGTGGTGTCAGGTGGAGTGGCATTGTGTGGTTGTTGGAAAGTGGGTTATTAGTATGGCAAATATGCATCGGCCACTGGTAATAAGGCCACTAACACAGTCCAGGGCTCAGACTAGGTCTGAGAAAATGATTCCCCATGCTCAGCCCTTGGTAGTTGGCTGTGAGCAGGCAGGCTTAACTTCAGAGACAGGTATGTAAAGAATTTAAAAACACCAATTCAGAAAATAATTAAGACACAACACACAATAAAAATACAACACCAATTTATAAAAATAGTAAATATGTTTATCTTTAAAATGACACTAAATCGAGAAAATAAATCCCCTGTAGGGAACCAGGGATATGGACTTTTAAAGATTAAACACTTTCTAGTGCTTAGAAACCAATAGTGTCACTTCTGGACATTTGCTTGCCTCTGGCCGGGACATTTGCTCGCCGCTGACCGGGACAAAGTCAAATTTTGAGGCCAACTGCAATGGAGCCCTGGTCGGATACACTAAGCGGGAGGTCCTGGTCAAGATTTTATCTTCACACTTAGCAACTTCTCTATAGGATTTCTCACCAGAAGTCGTGCAGCCTCCTCCAGGAGGCCGGATTCAGTGAGGGTTCGCCAGATTGTCTTTTTGTGAGAGTCCGGTCATCCTCTGGAGGTTTTTCACAAAAGTTCACCAAAACTTCCCAAACTTCTATAATTTCTTCCTGAAGTTTCTCTTGAGGGTCTAAAGTGTCCAAAATGCAACCCAAGGGTCTGGAATCTCCAAGATGGTCCTTGAAAGGTTGGGACCACAATTCCCACAATGCACCTGGACAACACCCTTAAATGTCCACTGGATACACTCCAGACAGGGGACTCTTGATGGAGTTCATGCAGATGAACTCTTTTAAGCTGTAGCTTGCAGGGAGCCCACTCTTTATTCCTATTGAAACAAAGTACATCTAAAGGGCTGGAGTTCCAGATAATGCAGCAGGCGCAGTCAGTCAGAATGCAAGGCCTGGTGGTGCAAATCAAGTTTCCAGCTTGGCGTCCACTCTTTATTTCTCTTGAAGCAAGGTACATCCAAAGGGCTGTAGTTCCAGATAATGCAGCAGGCGCAGTCAGTCAGAATACAGTGCCTGATGGTGCAAATCAAGTTTCCAGGTTGAAATCCTTCTTCTCTCAGTTTCAAGCAGCAGAGCTGAGAGGCACTGCCCCTCTCAGATACTTATTCAGTGTTTTCAGGGGTCACACAGGAGGGCACTCCTTTCCAATGAGGTGCAGGATGACACCCCAGAGCATGACCAATTCCTCCAAAGTGTGGCACAATGGTCTCCCAGAAAGCACTATTTCTCCAAAATTCAATATGGCGGAAGTCTCAGCAGAGAGGTAAGAGCTAACTAATCCAACCTTCAGGATGGCTAATCTCCATATTCTCCCTCCCCCTTACATCTGCACATTCCTTATTTAGCCTGCCATCTGGCTGGGTTCAAAGAGTAGTGGTTTAAATTAAACTGGTTTCTCCTGCCTGTCTCTTCCTTCTATTGAAGAATATTGTTTACAACCCCTCCCCCTGGCTCTGGCATTCCTCTGTAGCAGAACTCTCTCCTCCCAGAATGTCTCCTTAACCCCAAGGGCTACTTATCACCTCTTCAAAGAAGCCTGGCTAATCCACTTAACTCTGACCAATCAGGACAGTGCAGTGGAAGGCCGATTTGACTTACAGACAAGAACGTCTTATAACTTCTTGTCTGTACATTTTAGGATAAATTTAACAACAGCATATTTTTGGATTTATCAGTACCATTCTAGTAAGTCCTTGAATAATATTTTCATGACTCTCCTAGCAGGAATGATTAGTTAATAACTTCTTGCCATGTTAACCTATGTGGATGGGGATCAGCAAAAGGGAAAATGAACTGGGCAATTTCTCCAACACCAGGGCTTATAAAAAATCTTTTATAAGGACCCTGCCTATATCTACAGAACCCCTCACCCCTGGAACACCTAGGGGAGACCTTAGGGGTTCTGAATATGCAGAAATATTGCAGATCCTCACTCCACAGTGCTTCTAGCACAAAAGTCGATTTTGGGAAGCGGTTTACTACAATGTGGGGAGTGAAATGTGCAATTACAGGAAACCCATGGCATCTAAAACTTATTTTATAGTGGTCCTCCTCATAAATACTTGACCGCCCCACCAGTGGGACACCTAGGGGGGACCCTGGGTGTACCTAATATGCCAAAACATTGTGGTTTATTAATTTTTAAGTTCCCCAAACACTAAAGTTGAGTTTGGGCACAATTTACATGTTAAAAGCAGTCCTGCAACACAGGGCCACTTTAAAACTGACCTCAGGCCTCAGCAGTGCACACATGCAAGTGCTGAAAAAGCTGCTGGCCTCTAAACTGCAATGCCCTATTATATACTAGGGACTTAAAGGTAGTTTTGATCCCCCTTACCTATTATGTACTAGGGCCTTATAGGGGAGGTCATGCCAATCATAGGGGTACCCTAACCCATAGTGTACCCTTGTGTATGTAGGTGTTTTCACTGTATTCTAAGTGTGTTTTCAGCATAGCACTGGCCCTGGGCCTGGTTAGGCACAGCCCAGGGACAGTCAGAGTCAGTTACCACCAGTAACAGTCAGCAAAAAATGGGGGTGCCCAGGACACAAGGATGGCTTTGCAACAGTGGTGTGGAGTGGCATTGTGTGTCATGGAGTGGTGCTAAGTAGAGTGGAGCAGAGTGGCACTGAGTGGAGTTGAGCGGCATTAAGTGAAGTGGCATTGTGTGGAGTGGAGTTAAGTGGCATTGAATGCAGTGGGGTGGCATTGAGCGGAGTGGAGTGGTATTGTGTGGAGTGGGGAGGAGTGCGTGGAGTGGAAAGGAGTGGGAATGAGTGGAGTGGAGCAGCATTATGTGACGTGGAGTGGCATTGTGTGGCTTGGAATGGAGTGGCATTATGTGGCTTGGAGTACAATGGCATTGCATGGAATGGAGTGGCATTGTGTGGCATGTAGTGGAGCTGCATTGTACAGCATGAAGTGGCACCAGGTAGAGTGGAGTGGAGTTGCACTGAGTGGAGTCAAGTGGCATTAAGTGGAGTGGCATTGAGTGGAGTGGAGTGGCATTGTGTGGAGTGAAGTGGAGTGGCATTGTGTGGCATGGACAGGAGTGGCATTGTGTGGCGTGGAATGACATTATGCGGAGTGGAGTTGTGGTGAAGCAAAGTGGCATTGTGTGGTGTGGAATAGAGTGGCATTGTGTGATGTGGAGATGCATTGTGTGGCATGGACTGTAGAGGGGTGAAGTGGCATTGTGTGGCATGGAGTGGCATTATGTGGTGTGAAGTAGCACTGTGTGGCATGCAGTGGCATTGTGTGGAGTGGCATCGTGTGGCATGGAGCGGCATTGTATGGCATGAAGTGACATTGTATAGAGTAGAGTGGCATTGTGTGGAATGGAGTGGCATTGCATGGCATGGAGTGGCATTGTGTGACATGGAATGGAAGTGCATTGCACGGCGTGGAGTGGCACCGAGTGGAGTCAAGTTACACTTCATGGAGTCAAGTGGCATTAAGTGGCAGTGGCATTGTGTGGTGCGAAGTGGAATTGCATTGTGTGGCATGGAGTGGCATTGTGTGGAGTGGAGTTGTGGTGTTGAGTGAAGTGGAGAGGCATTGAGCAGAGTGGCATTGTGTGGCGTGGAGTGGGGTGGGGTGGAATGGCAATGAGTGGAGTGCAGTGCCATTGTGTGATGTGGAATGGAGTGGCATTGTGTGGCATTGAGTGTAGTGGGAGAAAATGGCATTGTGGGGCGTGGAATGGCATTGTGGGGCGTGGAATGGCAATGTGTGGCATGGAGTGGCATTGCATGGAGTGGAGTGGCAAAGTGTGGTGTGGAGTGGAACTGTATGACATGGAGTGGCATTGTATAGAGTGGAGTGGCATTGTGTGGAAGAGAGTGGCATTGTGTGGAATGGAGTGGCATTGTATAACATGCAGTGGCATTGTGTGGCATGGTGTGGAGCTGCATTGTACGGTGTGGAGCGGCGTCAAGTAGAGTAGAGTTGCACTGAGTGGAGTCAAGTGGCATTACGTGGAGCGGCAGTGAAAGGAGTGGAGTGCCATTGTGTGGTGTGAAGTGGAGTGGCATTGTGTGGCATGGAGTGGCATTGTGTAGAGTGGAGTTATGGTGTTGATTGAAGTGGAGTGGCACTGAGTGGAGTGTAGTGGCATTGTGTGGTGTGGAGGTGAGTGGTATTGTGTGGCGTGGAGAGGGCTGGGGTGGAATGGCAATGAGTGGAGTGCTTTGACATTGTGCGACATGGAATCGAGTGGCATTGTGTGGCATGGAGCATAGTGGCATAGTGAGGCATGGAGAGGAGTGGCAAGTGGCATGGAGTAGCATTGTATGGAGTGGAGTGGCTTTCATTGTGTTGAGTGGAGTGGTATTGTATGTATGTGTGTGTGGAGAGGAGTGGCATTGTGTAGCATTGCGTGGAGCAGAAGGAAGTGGAGTGGCATTGTGTGGACTGGAGTGGAGTGGAACGTGGAGTGGAGCAGAGTGGAGTGGCATTGTGTGATGTGGTGTAGAGTGGCGCTGTGTGGCATGGAAAGTTGCCAAGGTACACTTAGTTGCCCTATGACGCTTTAAAGCCTTGTCAGGGCTAGTAAGTGCTATATAAATGCAATTATAATACAATACAATATGGGAAGAAGTAACATGGACAGAAAGAATAATGAAAATAGTATATGAATCACAGTGAGCAGCCGGTGGACTGTAGAAGGACACAAATCAAAATAAATCAATCAGTACTTGGTCCATGCTCCGAACGGAACAGGAAGTGACATAACAAGCGCTGGCTAATTAGGAGGCAACGAATAAGAGTGACAATGAAGCCATCGAATGGTAAGGAATGGATGAGCACCAAGCCACTATAGTAAACAATACCCCTCGCAAAGCGACAGTGCATGCACTGTCGGAAGGCGAGACCGAAAAAGACCTTATCAAAGCTTCCAGTGGGTTAAGGGATGCTAGGAGCTCAAAAACTCAAACTGTTACCAAAGATAGTTGGTACACTTTACTAGTAGTTGAACCCTCCTTTCAGAGGCACCACAACAAAGGTCTTAGTATCAAATGGGCACAATGAGCTTGCATAGCAGTGTAGTGAGGATTTAATTTGCAAGTTCTATTAACTCAAAATGATGCATTGTTGTATATTACCCACAGTATCTCACTTAACTGTTCTAGACACAGTGTGTCATGGAAGAGTATACCCGCTTGATGCGTGGAAGTCGACTTCTACAGGAGGTCCATCAGGCAGCTTTGCAGATGGATGCTCTTGTGGCAACTAATTGCAGCTGTTATTACCACAGCTGGACCAAGTCTCTCCA
This sequence comes from Calotriton arnoldi, assembly GCA_963921515.1. Taxonomy (NCBI): domain Eukaryota; kingdom Metazoa; phylum Chordata; class Amphibia; order Caudata; family Salamandridae; genus Calotriton; species Calotriton arnoldi. Next base: position 226,100 of record CAWUFW010012832.1, on the reverse strand, counting down.
GGAAGGACCACCTTTTGAAGAACCACATTTTTGATGGGAGGAGAACAAGTCTTTTTCACATTCTGCTCTGGATAATCTGCTCCCAGAGAACCCATAGCAATGACAAACTTGGGGTATTCCTACCTGTTCCGAGCTTTGCAACTCAGCTCAGAATTTAGAGAGAAAATGCAGGTCCTTGAGAGGTAATCTGTTTCAGGATGCTGCCTTAGATTGTATAATCCAAGGTGAGATGATCTGAAGTGTGCTGCAGACTAGGGGTGGGTGGAAAATTCTTCTCCGCCGGTGGAGTTCGCTGAGTTTTGCCCACTCCGCGCTTTGTGAGTACTGCAGAGTTTCGCCAAAACTCTGCCTAGTGCCCCATGGCAGAGCTTTTTCTAGCGCATGACTCACCAAAGTTAAGTTGGCGAGTAAGGATTTGCATCCCCTAGCATGATTTTCGAGTGCTAGAATGCCTCCCGGCAAGATTTTCTTATTTCGGGCGGTCGTGGCAGGTCGTGACAGTTCGGGTTCAGAAAGCTACTGCTCGAGTAGAAAATATAAAATCAACTGGAGCGGCAGAAAGAAGCAACACCCTCTGGCCCACCGCGTGGAGCCACTCATGCTGATTTTACAGCGCAGAACATGCTCCCGGTGCTAAAAATCAGCAGGAGCAGTGCGACCTGCGGAATTCCATCCTCTCGCAGAACTCTGCATAATTTACCAGAGTTTTTATGTAACTCCGTGGAGTAAAACTCTGTGAGCTCCACCGACCTCTACTCCAGACTTCTCTAGTGACCCTCACTGGCAATGTCTGCTTGGTCTTCTTGTGTCATTAAAATGACTTGTAAGTTTGAGAATGGAAAACAGTTGTTCCAGTAATATGCTGTCATTCAAGGCACCGTGGAACAGGACTGGCTCATTAGGCTGATATATAATTAAAAAACCATCCCTAGTTTAGGCAATGAATCTGGAGAGTGAAGGAGGTGAGTGAGTGAAGTAGGTGGGAACTTTTCTCCTTTGGTTGACATAGTGGGACATAAATGATTTCCCTAGCAGATAGGAACCAGCAATACACACTGCTTCATATTTACACTTCCCTTTTAGATGCAGGTACTTTTCTAAACAGAAAATGCATGTTCACTGCTGTTGCCCTGGATGCTATGGCACCAATAATACATTAAATGAACAGGACAGCCAAAGCAGGACTTGCTATTTATCTGATTGGCACAGGCTGAGTGGGCAATATGCTTTAGTTAGGCTTACCCCGAATCCCTGAGTGAGATTACTACTTGTAGAAGAGATGCACGAGTATGGCCAGTGAGGAGTTTTGGGAGTTGAAGATTGTCAGACCCCAATCAGGGGGGTAACAGGGTAAGCAGGGGGCCATGGGCCACAGCCATGGGGGCTGAGGTCATTTGCCTCTGATGTCCCGAGGCCCGTCCTCCTATGGCACTGCAAACTGGGCCAAGTACAACCCTTTACGCACTTTACTCTCAGTGGTAGTGATGGTGAATTCTCACAGGCTTCTCAAGAAGGTTAATGTAGGGGTATGTATGGATTTGTCTGCTTAGGTCAGTTAAGTTCCACAGAGTCTGCATGGAGCATTACTCTGTAGGAATAAATGCCCTCACACACCTTGATTGGTGTCAAGCTTCATCATTGGGCTTTTGCTCCACGTCGGGCCGGTGCTGCAATGCCCAACGGGCACCCTCAATGGGGGCTCTTTACCGGAGATCTTTTTATAAGCCGTATGGTGAAGTGTAGGTAAAATAGTAGATTGGTGTATTTTAAGTAAATATGTGACAGAGTGGGATAAAAGTAGGACAGGGGGTACTCTACAGAAATATTTTAATGATTGAGTCCTACTGCCTATGTTAAAATGTGTGGTGCCACCTACTAGAAGTGATTATCTAAGGTAGCTGAAGGTTGACATGTTTCAAGCCTAATTTAGTCATGTGAATGATCTAGTGGCTATTCTTCAGGACCATAAAAACCTTATCTACACAGTGACTGGGGTTTCGATATATCAGTTCATTTGTGTTACTCCCAGCCCCCTATACTTCTTTATGTATCAATATTAGTAAATGAATTTTTGAGAAGACACACTGAGGGTATAAATCAGGACTCCTCGAGTAGTTTGCCTGGTGACACGCTTATTAGCATGGAACTCCTGTATATCAGCATACTGGAAGACCTACTCATGCCAGCAACTTCCTTCCATCAACCTTTAATCTAAAGGTTCCCAATGACACGGGGCTTCAGGTGCAACACTGGTATAACTTGTGCACTGGGTTTCAATAATGGAAGTGGCTATTTATCCAATCAAACAGTATTAAATCTCTGCTATTTCTCTGGCCACTGGCCAGGTAGTACATAATATCTGCTATTTTGCTGGATAAGTAACTGAAAACTTCACTATTTATCTGGCTGCTGGCTAAATAGCAGAGATTATATATTATTAGACCAGCAACAGCATAGAGTGAAAGGGGTTTTCTTTTTGCCAGACATGCATTTGCCATAAATATCTCCCAAAAAACAGGGGGTTCTAGACAATGGTATGGTGGAGGCCAACTTAGAGTACAGGTGCAGGAAAGGGTGTCAAAGATTTTGAAGTGCATGTACACTAGTACGCTCACAAGTAAGCCCATGAATCAAACTAAGTTGTCTTGTGATAAAAGAACATAACAAATTACATTTTGACTATATACATTTATAGCAGTATAACATTAAGATAAGAAGCATAGAAATCAGTGGCTGCAAACTAATGCTTCATGAGCCTCAGTCTATAGCAATACAAGTGTATTGTTCTACAGTCTGGGTATTCTGGTTTCCTGTAAATCTCTCACTGCAAAGAATAATGAGTATGGTTTTGAATACATTTTAAATAACTGTTTTCTTAACTTGTGGGACTAAATTGTTCTTTATGTTTCTAGCTCCACTTTAAAGACTTTTTATGATTGTTGAGGGCTGGTCTCACTTTAGGCATTTTATGGTGGGATGTGGGCTTGCTTTGGGCTTCTTTTATGGACAATTTCACTTATTTTAAATTTCAGACTGGGCAAAACAGAAGCTATCGATAAATAGCAGAAAACAGGGAGTGTAAAGATACAGGGGGCACCCGGGTCAAATATGAATGGGGCAATTTCATAAGGGCAACCTAGAGTGGAGACATGAAGAGATACCATTTTGGGTGCAGAGGTAGTAAGACACAGGGGAGAGGTAAGGAAAGCAGCTAAGTTATTGGCATGGAGAGAAAGCATCGGGGTATAGAGCAAGTGAGCATTAGTATGGGGCCCTTAACCCCATGCTTACTGGAGGCATTCAGCTTTTGAATGAGGAGACTGGGCTGAGTTCAGACAGACACCTGAATGTGCAGGGAGTGCATAAGGCTGGGGTTCTGTGGTATGGTCACAGACTGACAGGGAATTTGACCACAAGCAAAGGGCTGCATGAGAGAAGTGGGATTCATAGGCCCAACTTCCCATGGAGCTATGGTCTTCAAGGGCTTCAGGGAGGCTATGACGGACTGGATGTCAGTAGGCTGACCCATGGATCTACAGGACAGGAGAAGAGATACAGGACAGGCAGGGGTCATTGGCTGGACGACGAGGCCTGGTAACTGGGCTCTGAGGACCGTGGCTGACAAATGTCAGTGGAGAATTGGTCGGGGAGAATGGAATGCATTCTGATGGGATTTAAGAGGCAGTAGATAAGTTTGAGTCTATGAGTGGCTGTACTTTGGCTATGAGACCATAGAGTCCTGATGGTTGACAGAGTGAGTCTCAACTGCCAAATAAGCTATTATCCACACGTGATCACTTCAGCCATGCATGCCAGTTTAATTAACTGCATTCTAGGAGGGGTAGTTTCACTTATAACACGTTAAGCAAAGCTTTGAGTGAGGCGGGTCCTACTGGTGCTCAGCATGAGAAAAGAAAAATACAGGTGTTGAGACTGGTCTTCTTATTCTGTATAAAAAAAACATAGTGCCAGACTTGGATGCGTTACATGGCTGAAGACCAGGGTCACACGAGTCTGGAGAACCAGACAGACATGGACCAGGAGGGCCAGAACCAAGGGGACCAGGATGACCAGGGGAGCAAGGTCTTGGAGGATTAGAACAAGGAGGACTAGGCTCAAGAAAACCAGGACCAGAGGGCACAAACAGAGGAGGAAAAGGACTAGGAGGTCGCGAGCCAAGAGATTCAGGACAAAGATGAGGAGGGCTCAGATATACAGGAACAAGGGGGAGTAGGCGGAAGGATCCAAGTTAGTACCATTTCTCATACAATTAATCCACAAAAGTAGAAACTAACACTTTAAAAAAATATATATTTATCTTTTTTGTGATTATAAATATTGTAATTGCAACGGACATACACAGCTTGAAAATATGGCAGGAGTTTGATCATAAAGACAATGTATTCTTATTAAAGTGCAAGTCCTTTACATTTGATAAATGTTATACCTTAGTCCGATTTCTTTTTTAATTTCTAAAATTGTATGGACGTTTCAAACGGAACAGAAGTAGTACAAAGTACTCAATGAATCGGATACAGATTGTAGTGTGACCGTCACACAACATAGTAATAGTCTCCTTAGGGTATTGATGAATGTCTTCTGTTTGTGATACTGTATGTCTACAATAAAGCTGTTAAGTTATTCCGTCAGATCACTGAAAGCTGTTGGTTTAGTGGATCGGACCATATTGAAGTTGTGTTGAAGTGTTTTCAGTCACACCATTACCTCATATATACTGTGGTGGAGTTAGTTGACAGAGGTAGTCCATCTGAGATGTGAGATGTTGTCTTGTTGTTGAGTATTTGGTACAAGAAATAGAGACAAGTCAACCTAAGAGATGGAGCTAGGGAAAGTTGGAAAGGGGAAAGGTGAATGCAGAGAGCTAAAGAGGCGATGGTTGGACAGTGGGTGCATGGATTGAGTGTGACGATCATTCCGAGTCTTCCGATTAAGCCAAGCCTATATTACCCCTTACTGAGTTTGTGTATGGTTAGTTCATCTAGACTCGGAATATATTTTCCTAGCCAGAGAGAATCTGTCTTCTGCAATGATTATCGGGTGGTTTGTTTTTGTGCACACATATCTCGATTCTAGTCCACAGTTGACTTGAGGTATGCAGTGAGTGTGAGTTCGAGCTTCTGATGAGCATAGCCAGGCCCACCTAGTGTGAGAGGTAGTGGATATTAATGTTTTTTTAATTAAGTACTGAATTTTAAGCTGTTATGACATGAATGGGGATTTCCAGACCTTATTCAAGGCTGTGGTTGATATGGGTTTCTTGGTATGATTTTCGTGGTGCATGTTCCATTTGTTCATTAGTCTTTAAGTTAAAGAGGCTCTAATTGGGGCTAGTATTTTGTAAACTTTGACTGCTACGTGTCCTATCTTTGTCAGTTTTGTCAATACAGAGGGGAGGTCCTGTCTGATTTTTCCCCATTTTCTTGAGGGCAACTTTCAGTTTGAGGAATTTATAGAAATCCAGATTAGGTAACCTATGTTCATTTTGTAATTCTATGCATAAGCCTACCTACAAATGTACTGTGACATAATTGGAGCCTCCCTCTGAACTTCCCACATGACATCTAATGTCTTTCATGTAACCCAGACTCCATACCCATAGCCAACCAGCCAAGCATAATTGCTCAGATGGTATTTGTTTGAAAATGCAAATCTCTCTCTCTGCTTCATTCCCTGCTTAAGCGCAACCACCTATTTGCTACAATACGAGTGGAGAACATGTCTAACCTCACGCTTGACACCCAATGTTTCTCTCATATGGGCCACATAATACCAATCCTTTGCAACAAACAAGATTGCTTTTTATCTGACAACCCAGGAGTGCATGGGGACATTATATGGGGTATGAAGCACTATATGAATCCTGCAATACAAAAGATCACAGTCCTGGAGAAATGGTTCTTCCTTTGTTGTCCAACTTTTTCAGGACTCTCAAGCCAGAAGTCATATGTCATATCAATATGGACAGGTCAAGGTTGTTTTGCTGATTCCAGGGCAGACAGAACTCTCCATTGTTCTGAACCCATTACGTTGGAGTCACCCTTACACCTGCCATGAGGCTGGCGTAAGGTTTTCACGCAATGGCGTCCTAGAAGTGGCGCCCTGAAATCTTATAGATTTCAATGCGCCACTTCTACGAGGCTTTGATGCGGGGGAACGCCCAACCTGCATACATTATACATGACGCAGGTATGATGTAGCGCTGGGGTTTACAAAGTGACGCATCTGCCTAGATGCATCACTTTGTAAATAGGGCGCAACATGGCGCATTTTTTAAGCTGCCGATGCGTCACAAGAAGTGGCGCACCGGCGGCACAAAAGTGTTGCAAGGGCTCATAAATAAGCCCCTCAATATGTTACAACTGGAATCAGCCCGTCCAAGGTTCTTCATTCCTTACAGGAACCTCATCAGGGTTGTGAAAGACACGCACATACAATAACATTAAACAATAATTAAAATACAATTAAAACAAATATAAAATTAAAAATGTTCAATAAGTAGAAACCAATCAAGCACTAACTAATTCTTTCTAATCGCCTCTCCTGTGAAGTACATTTTTAGTCTGAAAGGAGAAAAAGACAAGTATGCAAAGAGCAGAAGAAAAGATTGGAGTGCAATAAATAGACTTTACCTATATCTGTCCTACTCAGTGCAGGTCCTTCACATACACAAATCACACTGTAATTTCACATCAGTAACTCAAACTTTGTAAGTTATACATAGCACATCCCTCGGAACATTGATTGCAATATACGGGATGTAATATATGTACACATACCAACAAATGTGTATCGAAAGGCAGTTCATCAACATATCATTGATCATGTTATCTGCAACAACAAAAAACAGCATGAATATGAATATTTCCTTTTAAAAATGTAAATCAGTGATTATTATGAAAGCACTATAATCACAAACCAATCTTATAAACTTGCCAAAATAACAACAATAAATGTACTTTTATCTTTCATATGGTTTCCCTTAAATATCTGATTGTGAATATAGCTGCTCTGAATTATAACCCGTCATTAGAATCCCAAATGTATTTCTTTGAAGTACCTGCATATACAAGTTTTCGCCATATTGGTCCATAATCCCTATTTCCATTACTTGTTTATTTAATAAAATTCATAGTGCCTAAACATTCTAGTCACTAATATGCTATAGTAAAATATTGAAAATTCTGAATTTAATTACAATCAACGCCTCTAGTGTAAACTTCACACTGGTAACCCACAACCCTAATGTGAACAACCAGTAACTCAACAAACACAACACCATGTAACCCAACATCTCATTCTACTCCTGTACCCATACATACACTAAATTGCAATGTCAAATCATACAATGGTGTACATGCGTCATGTTAACCAATGGTAACGGTCCAATACAGATATAATCCTTAAGCATTAAAAAACACAACCCATAAGGTAGCAAAGAGCCCTAATTGTAACAACAAACAGTTAAAAATTAATCAAACACATGGCCAAATAAATGCATAGGAATCAAAAACACATCCTGTTATTAGCTGTGTTACAATAAAAGTCACAAAATCACTTAAACTCTTATGCATTGCAACCATCACAATGCATACATTTTTGATGCTGCTCCAACCTACACATTGGTAATGGCGTTCCAATAAGTTATCAGAGCAACGGCTTTAAGTGCTTGCATGATAGCTTGTCCGCCCTAGATCTTTTCACTGACTTGGTGATAATGGGGCCTTTCTTCCACTTGTTTTCAATATGTGCAAAACCAAGATAAATTATTGTTTGCGGTTACCCCAAGTAGTCATATGATTTTACTTCTTCAATACATAATCCATCAATAAACAAATTCAAACCTTTCCTGGGCTTTAAGCCATTATTCGTGGTCATCCTGGGGGAAAGGGTATTGTTCGTTAGTTTAATTTGGAACCAAGTATTCTCATGCAGCAGAACTAGAAAGTGCAGTAATGTTTGATTAATGCCCCAATTAGTTTCTGTCATAGCTTTGTACAACTCACTCAGTCAAAGGCTGATGAGTAGTCAACGAAGCATGTATATAAGCTGAGGTCCCTTTGTAGTGTTTTATCAACAAGAATTTTTAAGCTACGCTCAGGGCCTGCTTTAGGGCGGTGCAACCGGTGCTGCTGCACCTGGGCTGACTTTGGTGGGGGCGCTGTGTTTAAAAATAAATATTGGTTTAAAAGCATGTGAAATTCTTTGTGCATCCAGCAGTTTTCAGGCAACAATAATGTTCCTATTGGTAAGAGATGGAATTTTGTCTAGTGGCAGTTTTGATTCATCATAAAGTAGCACGGAGGGTTAATGTGCATACTGCAAAGAACATGTATCATGCTGATCACAGAACTGAGTGTGTGTGAACTATGAGTAGAGCTATGAAAAATGAAATGTATGTCAGAAAGAGACTATAAACGGATGAGGTGCACTGTTGGAGAGTGTAGTGAGGGAATTCGTGGTGAAGGAAGTAATGGGGGACACCAAAAACACTGATGCACTGGGCGCCACCAGGACTAAAGCCGGCCATGACTATTGGCCCGATTACGATAACGGAAGGTTGGACTGCCAGCCGCTATTGCGGTGGCCAGGAGTCCGCCGACAAGCATGCGGGCAGTCCGACCAACGTATTTCGATTTGACTGCCAGGCTGGCGGTTGGAAGTCGTCGATACTGCGGCGGGGGCATGCTGCGGCCATAGGAATATGCCGCAGCAGATGCCTACGCTGTGCAGCGCCTTCAGCATGTCAGTGCACCGTGTGCCATGCACCATGTCGTGCATGGCACATGGTGCACAAATGACAGTGCTAAGATAGGGGGGCACTACATGTGCTCCCAGGCACATGTTGCTATAGGCTCTGATGTCTTGGGGCCCTGTTGGGGGCCCCCTCGTTGCCTTTCTGACAGGGTCCCCGCCATGAAAAGGTTGTCGGAAAGAGCAATCGTAATCCCGATGGCGGTGCCTACCTCGGCACCACCGCCATTCTGGGACGCTTTTCCAGCCGCCGTACCGTTGGGATCTATGATGATGGCGGAGGTGGCGGTTTTGCATCTGACAGCTGTGTGTTCGACCCTCAGTATCGTAATACGTCAGACGGACCGAAGGGCTGTCGGCGGTCAGACCGCCACCGACGGGCTGTCAGAGGTCTGACCAATGACATCGTAATGAGGCCCTATGTTATCTGTAGTTGATCGGTTTTGCCTGAATCCAGATTGGTTGAGTGGCAAAAGGTTACATTCTGTTGCCCAAGCATATATACGTTCAATAAATACTTGCCAAAAAGCTTTCCTTCGGAGTCAAGCGATAATTCTTTGGGATCGCGTCAGCCCCTTTTCTGTGAATGGGCAGAACAATTGCTCCTAACCAGAATCAGGGAATTTGACCTGAAGCAAGAACTGCTGAATTAGGTGTGTACAGAAGAGATGACCACAAATTGGGGGCAGATTTAATCACGTTGATTAGAATTCTGTTTGGGCCTGCGGCCTTTGAGGGGTGAGAGTTTTTAATAAACCGTTTGATTTTGACTCTGGAAATATCAGAGTGCTATGCATGTATTCCGGTAGAACAAATGTAGCACAATTCGGCTGAACAATTGCTCCTAACCAGGATGAGGGAATTTGACTGGAAGCAAGAACTACTGAAAAAAGTATGTATAGAAGAGATGACCAAAAATCGGAGTCAAATTTAATTAGGTTGATTGGAATTCTGTTTGGGCTGTGGCCCATGAGGGGTGAGAGTTTTTGATAAACCGTTTGATTTCGACTCTGGAAATCTGTCGAGTGCTATTCACATATTCCGGTAGAGCAAATGTGGCACAATTCTTTTCCTTTTAAAGGTCAGTGATATACGTCCGTTATGAATCAAATTGTAATAAATGATCAGTAGCAGGTCTATAAGCTCCTGTACTGAGGCCGATGATTTGCCAAAACAGCTTTAGAACATTTTTCTTAACCGCAGTATGAAACTCCAACCATACTGTTTTGCACGGCTTCCGTTGTATTGCTTTTAATTCGGCACTCTAGTTCTTTTTACTGTTTTTAATCTGTGAATCCAGATCTTGAGATTGCTGGGTTTTTGGAGAGTTCTTAAGGCTCTTCAATGATTTATTTTTGCTAGCCTAATCAGTCTCTCCTTTTACCACTTAGTCTGGGATGGACTTTTTGGTGTCTCTGATGGAGAGAAAGCTGAACATTTGGCTTAGTACTTGTTCCCATTTAGTGAACAGAACTGTACTCCCGGACGCTGATTTCTGGATCCACATGATTGGATAATGATCGCTCAATTGAAGGGGTTTAAGCTGATGATCAGCACTCCACTTTATAGCTCTCAGACGCATGGTAGGCAAAAGATTGGGATGAACAGGCTCCTCTACATACCATACTATGCCAGTAATAGTGAAATCTGACAATGGATCACCTTTCGCCAGAATGACTTTAAATATTTTTTTACAAAACTGGCCTTCAAACATTCAAAGATCACACCTTTGTGGTCTTAAGCTAAAGGAGTAGCTGAACGTTTGATGGACACCCTCCCAAAAAAGCACTTCAGGTTGTCAGGGCTACTCAGGGCTCTATCTCTGAAATACTGTGGCAAATTCTTCATGACTACAGGCTACACTCCACGCAGTAGAACAGGCACCTCTCCAGCTTGACTTATATTTAGGACGGTTCGCACAATTCCAAATATTGTGGCAGATTCCTGTCTCCCAGTCACTCAAAATGTATGGGTTGTGATGCTGCTTCCAATGAAAATATGAAGAAGTATGCTAACGAACACAAGATGGCATGGCACTAGTCAAGACCAGAGACCACCGCAATGTTGACTTAAAATAGAGTCCTCGGTCATATGTAATAACTTATATCGAAGGATCCTTGATCAAAGCCTGGCGAGGGAGTCACACCATTGCAAGAAATTTGTCATACTTCAGGACACTCTGTGGACACCCTTGCGAATTACCGTCACCAGAAGGTCTTCTCTATTCTGACAACAGCATAGTTGAGAAAGAGGAAGAAAGAGAACATAACAAGGATCAGAGTTTTCCTGAAAACACTTCTACAGACTGCGACGATCAGGTGTTTTATCATTTTCTTTCTTTCTCACCTCCTCAAAATCCAGAACACTTCCACATCACCCAACTATCCCCTCAACATTTCACTGCCTCCCATCTTTCTCCTTCTACCACTCCCCTCAGTCTGTTGCTCCTTTCAGTCACCTGACATGACCTCAATGAACCATTAAGGCTCTAGAAGGGCTCATCACTGTAATTTTGAACTTTGTATATAAGCCAAGGGATGAAGTGTGTATAGAATTGCCTGTTTTCCGGTCTCACTGCATCCTTGTGCAATGACATGTTTCCGTCACTGTGCTGGGAGGCACGTGCCAGAAAACCGACAAAGCTGTTGCGACTTAGACAGCAGTGAATGCAGTTGTGAGTTTGTGTGCTCTCTGTCCAAGTCAAATTATTGAACTTCATGATGGGGGGCCAGGGGATATAAAGACAGCTGGAGCTCTGCATTGGATATTTGCATTTGCTACATCAAATAAAGAACAACCTACTTACTATCTGGATACCATTGAAGGTGAGAGGGCGCTAGGAAGAGAATCTAATCAGACTATAATTCAGGACTGCGATTTTTCAAGTACCAAGACAAATGCCAGTAAACCTATTTGAAGCATATGGAAGCAGAATACAGTTAAGCTGCATTCATCCGTTTGTAGTGGCCAGCAAATAGGATGCTCTTCATGGTAATTACCACAACACATTGGACACGGATGGACTTACAGTTCTAAGTCTGTGCTCAGGCATACACAATATTTATCAGAACATGAATGTCACATGTGCAAAGGAAGGACCATTGTTTGTGCAATAAATAACAACTGGTATGCTTGGTATCAACCATCTGTGCTAAATGCTGAATGGTCCAAAATATCTCAACCCACCGACTCCCTATATTTAAATATGATACCGGCCCTCTCCTACCACCACTAACACCCCACCCTCCCCTCAACGTTCACTCCGCCATTTAACCGAAATGTCCTACGAATAAAATACTTTGGGGCTTATTTACAAGCCCCTTGGGCGCCAGTACGCCACTTTTTCCCATATTAAAAGTGACGCACCGGCGGCACAAGGGGCTTGTAAATAAGCCCCAAAGTATTGATGTAACAGACAAGCAAGCTGTATATAGAGATATATATATATTTTTGTTGTTGTTCTCAGTAGAGAACTAAATCAAATAAAATTAAACAAACAAGACAAGCAAGCTGTTTCAGGCTTGAAACTTCATCTTTGTATAGCCTAACAACTGTGACAATTAAAGTTGTAAAATTCAATAAAGATTGATTTACAAAAATCAAATATTCAAGCAGTAACATATCTTTTATGTATACCAAGTCCAACGAGGCAAACCTGGTAGACCATGTGGGTGTGTACAGGGGTTGCCTGCCATTCTGTTTTTTACTTGAAAGCGTATCCATCTACACAATAAGCCTGTATTGTTCATGACCTTCTAAAACGATCCTTGTTCCAGGATAGCGCACAGGTAAATTGACAACTATTCAGAATGTCAGACCACCTCTCTGACTGCACGGATCTTGTGTTTACTTTTTCTAATGTCGGATTGTCATTCATTAGAATCTTCCATTCGCTTGTAAATCGTCCTAGTGCCCTTGCACCATTTTCACGCTACATAAATCTGCAAACACAAATAAATAAATATTGCTTTTGCAGGGTCTGAGTAGCTTCCACTAGAGTGAAAACAATGGAGGTCAAGCTTTGCAACCTACGTGAGAATGCAATGGGCCAGATAACCCACGCACTCTGCTACTAATTTACATTTACATTACTTTTTCACCAGTCCACGCACATCTTGCATTCCAAGCCCCTCGCTTAGTTGACATTGCCCACCTCCATGCTACCAACTTAAATGAGGATGTCGTCCTGGAAGAGCTTCATTTCTGCAGGTCCTTAAAACATATGCATAATGCAATGAGATATATGACTTGCTAAGAGACATGGCAAATGCCATCTTTTTAAAGTGTTAGGCTGCCTCGTCTGTTATAAAACTTAAATTGATATAACTTTTGATGATGAGAAATGTGATAATATGCATTCAGTAAGTTGAGTTTCAAATACTGATTAGGGGAAGACGTGGAGACATTTATTGGTTTACAAAGAAATCGGAAGCCCTTTCTTGATCTTTTGGCTACTGCTTCCTAATTTAATCCGTTTCTTGATGTACAAAATCCTTTAACTTGCTGTTCTTTGCACATGTTTTTACAAAAGCACTGACATTTTAACATGACTATTTTTAGAACTGTTTCTTATTGTAATGCTTTCGAACAATAAAACTTATTATTATGATTTAAAAAACACAAACAGGTCGCTGGGTGGGGGGGGGGGCAGCCTGACAAAAGAAAACACCCTTGTAGGCAGGAACCTGGCTCCTTCAGGTGTCCCTGATGACGAGATTCAACAGTGGGATACTATTGGGATGTCTAGACTTGGGGATTTGAGGACTGGGCCAACTTCGTAATCCTTCACATAATTGCAGACTGAGTTCGACATTGACCATAGCCAATTATTTAGGTATCTACATCTCTGGAACACATCTATGCCAAATATATTAGGGTACCGGAGAGGTTTCCAGACTTCGGCTACCTGGAGGCCAAACTATTGACCAATGAACTCCATGAATACAAAATGTCCCTAATGTACAGGACGCCGGTGATTAATACACCTGTCTCATTCATACACTTACATGAGGCCTGAGAAGGAGACCTAGGCCCTTTAACTGACGATGACTGGAGGGGAGCACCTGAGTCCCCAAGCAAAACATGTGGTTGCATCAAAGTTTTAACTTATTCAGTTAAACTATTTATATCGGACATACTTAACACTTCATAGACTGTGGAAAAGAGGCTGATTAAATCTCTGATTTCTTTCGCTGCTTAATACATTGAGAGGGTTTGTTACACACAGTCTGGGCTGGTGGCGCACCTCTATATGAGGGGGTTCTGTCAACGACTGTAAATGTATTGGGTTGGCAGCTTTCCTGGGACGCTATAATGGTTGTCATGCACATTAATGTGGATCTCGACAGCAATAGATAGAAAATTGAGCTCCTATGGATTGCTATACTGATCGCCAAGAGACATTGTCTGGGGCTTGAAGAACCCAAAGCCCTCACCATTGGAGGATTGGAAGAGTGGGCTGTCACAACACATAGGTTTAGAGGGTCCAGTTTCTGGGGCTAGGGGTTGTCCACATAAACATTTGGAGATATAGGGAGACTTGGGCTCAATACAGAGGTATTATACTCAAACCGAATGTTTGGATACCAGAGACTCTGAATGAAGAGATTTATACCTTCTCTGCTAAATAATGCTGGGGAAGAAAAGCCAGCTGGAGGTGGGCTGGGGGAATGGTGTGCAAAGTTTACAAAAATCATGTGCTTATGGTTTGCCCAGAATTTTTACAAACAGAGGTGTATTTAGCTCCTTTTTCTTTGTTGTTATTATAAAAATTAATACAATGTGCCTAAAAAACACCAACTATGGATGTAGTGTACAATTGAACGGTTAAAATAATAAAAATCCCAATAAACGAATTAACCCCCACCCCACCCCGACACACACACACAAACTAACGGTCTACCAAACTTGAGATCTAGTGTGGAAAATATCTTGGCACCTGTGATGATGGGGAGAAACTCGTATCAATCAATACATATTTTGCTTTGACAAAAAACGTCCTAACAAAACATGCACAAAAATCCAAAAATGAATATTCAAGCAAACACAACAAAATTCATTTAAAAAAACAGTAGGTTAAATATAGACAAGCTACCAGGTTTTGCTGCCAAAATGAAAACATTAACACAAACCCTGTTACCCAACTGATTTCTAATTTTAGTCGAAGCATGAATAAAGGTATTAATAGAAAAACACAAAACACATATAGACCTAATGTAGCAAAAAAAACATTTGATTTTTGTAATTATCTTATATTGGTTTTCTTCACATCCCTACAGACAAAATACAACAGAATGATAACACAGTAAAACATAATAGAAAGACACTTAAATCATAAAAAACATGACAAGAACTTTTAAACAGATAAAGAGAAAGCAAAAGCAAAAAGATGCAAGCCCTCAGTAGAACCTTACACCACTTGCTAAGTACAATAGTCCAAGATCAAAATCCCCTCACAAGCCAACTGCTGAAGCCCACATTTGCCATACATATTTTATTTCCAGGTTTCTCAAGGCAAGGGACAGCTGTAGCCCATAGATATCTGTAAACTGCTTGCACCAACTGGCTGCCAATGGTGGATTCTGAGCCAATGCCGTGCTACCAGAAACCTGGCTGTAATTATCACAAAAAAATGTTCAGAGGGAACCGCCCAAGACGTAACAAAATAATTCGCTGTGCACAGGGATAGATACGACTTCAAATGGCCCTGGAAATCTCCTCAAAGGCCCACTTCCATTGCTGAGCCATCTCCCCATAAGAACAAAAGATATACACCATGTCGCCACCAATCGCACCACATCGGAACATTCAGCGATTGCCCAAAAACCCCAATTAAATAATCGATTTGGTGTAAATATCTTGAAGAACCTTAAAATTATAAGCTTTTAGCCTGGAGAGATTCACATACCGGTTGTTAAAATAAATAGACTCAACAATCCTATCAACGTCAATTTGTGTAGACAAATTACAAGACCATTTAATTGCTAAAGCAGTTACATTATCCAGTTGATCTATAATTAGTAAATGATATAACACAAAGTAGTGAACAAGAGTTCAACATAGGGTATACTTCTCAACATCCCCAGATCCTTGATTTGGTTATGAAAAAAGTTTTAATCTGCAAGTATTTAAAGATACCTGTACTAGGAACCGCATATTTGGTAACCAAATCCGAAAATGGTAATAGCAGTGGGCCCCCAAACAACTGTGTGACGGATTGCGAACATGACCTGGACCCATCTTCCGCGTAAAGATCACGAGAAAAGGAGGGGAACTACGGATTAAACCATAGAGATGTATATTGCATTAAAGAAGCTATTGCCAATTTATCTTTGACATTTTTCCAGACCTGTGCAAATACCTGAAGAGACTTAAACCGTGTTCGCTTAAAATATGATGGATCATGGAACCGTACTGGTGGACCTAACTGGAAATATGAAGACCGTAAGTACCATGATTCATGAAAGACCACCACTTGGGACATTCACTCAGCAAAAGCTGGCCAGAGGTAGAACCTCAAATTCGGGAGTGACCACTCACCTTTATCTTTTGAAAGCTGTAGAATCCGAATTGCATGCCCCGGGCATTTATATTGCCATATAAACTGACTCCATCAATCAATCAATCAATCAATCATGGGTTTATTAAGCGCAACTACTCACCCGAAAGGTTCTCAAGGTGCGGGGGGGGCGCAGATCCCGGAAGTTCATGGCGATCAGTCGAAGAGCCAGGTCTTGAGGTCTTTCATGAACTTGGAGAGTATTGGCATCTGTTGGAGGTGGAGAGGGAGGGTGTTCCATGCCTTGGCCGTGAGGAAGGAGAAGGAACTGCCTCCCGTTCTGGTCTTCTTGATGCACAGTACCATAGCAAGGGAACGCTGGGTTGAGTGGAGGGATCTTTGGGGTCCGTAGAAAGAGGCGGTGGTTCAGGTACGCAGATCCAGTGTTGTGGAGGGCTTTGTGGGCGTGGGTGAGAAGCTTGAAGGTGATTCTCTTCTCAACAAGAAGCCAATGTAGTGTTCGCAGGTGTAGGGTGATGGGGCAGTGGCGTGGAAGGTTGAGGACTAGTCTGGCAGAGGCGTTCTGGATGTTTTGTAGTTTGCATGTGAGGTTCTTGTTGAGTCCGGCATAGAGTGCGTTGCCGTAGTCCAGTCTGCTGCTGATGAGGGCATGGGTGACAGTTTTCCTGTGTTCGAGGGGAATCCAGTTGAAGGTCTTTCGTAAGAGTCAGAGGGTGTGGAAGCAGGAGGAAGAGACATCGTTGATTTGGCGGTCCATTTTGAGTTCAGAGTCTAGGATGATTCCAAGGTTGCTTGTGTGGTCTGTAGGGGTGGGTCAGTTTCCGAGGGCGGGGGGCCACCAGGTGTCGTTCCAGGCATTCGGTTGTGGGCCCAGGATGAGTACTTCGGTCTTGTCCATGTTTAGTTGTAGGCAGCTGTTCTTCATCCACCTGGCGACTGCTACCATTCCTTCTTGGAAGTTATGTTGGGTGTCGTCTCTGTCGGATACAATGTTGAGTCCGTGGAATCCGACGATGAGTGCGAGCGGGGCCATGTAGATGTTGAACAGGGTGGGGCTGATGGAGGATCCTTGGAGAACTCCACATGTGGTCGGTGTGGGATTCGAGAGGAAAGGTGGGAGTCTGACCTGCTTTCTCTGTCGGAAAGGAATGAGCAAATCCAGTCGAGGGCCTTGTTTCGGATTCCTGCTTCGTGAAGTCTGTGGGCTAGGGTGCGGTGAGAGACTGTGTCGAAGGCTGCGGAGAGGTCCAGTAGGATGAGGGCCAGTCTCTCCTCTGTCGAGTAGGGAGCGGATGTTGTCTGTTGCGGCGAGATGGGCGGTTTCGGTGCTGTGATTTTTTCTGAAGCCGGATTGGGAGGTGTTGAGGATGTTGTTTTCTTCTATGAAGGAGGGGAGCTGGCTGTTGACGGCTTTTTCAATGACTTTCGCCGGGTATGGGAGTAAAGAGATCAGTGTGAAGTTTTTGAAGTCGGTGGGGTCCGCCGAGGATTTTTTCAGGATGGGGTTGATCTGGGCGTGTTTTCAGCCATCGGGGAAGGTGGCGGTCTCGAAGGAGCGGTTGATGATTTGTCGAACCTCGGGGGTGATGATGTCTGAGGCTCTGTGGTAGATGTGGTGGGGGCAGGGGTCGGTGGGGGCAGGGGTCCGTGGGGGCCCCGGAGTGGGTTGACTTCATGGTCTTCAGGGTGTCTTCAATGGTGAGGGCAGTCCAGCTGTCAAGTGTAGGATGCGAGGTGTGGGGAATGGTGGGTGTGGGTTCCGCGTGCAGGTGGTCGTCGTCGAAGTTGTCATAGATGGTCTTGATTTTGTGATGGAAGAAGGTGCTGAGTCTGTCGCAGAGGTCCTGGGAGGGGGGATGTTGGTCGTCTCACTGTTGGGTTGGGCGAACTCTTTAATGATGTTGAAAAGTTCCTTGCTGTTGTGTGCGTGGGCGGAGATTCTGTCCTGGAGTGCTTTCTTCCTTGTGTATCTGATGAGCTTGTGGTGGGCGGTGGTGGCTGCTTTGAAGTTGTCAAGGTCTGCTGTGGTTTTGGAGTTCCTCCATATTTTTTCGAGGCGTCTTCAAGTTCGTCTGGATTCTCGAAGTTGGGTGGAGAACCAGCTGGCTCTCTTGGCGTGTGGGTTGGTGGTATTCTTGAGGGGAGTGATGGTGTTGGCACATTCGCTGATCCAGTTGTGCAGGGTTCAGGCGGCGGTAGTTGGGTCGTCGTCTCCACCTGGGAAAAGAAAGCTGTAGTTAAGTAAAGCTGACAACAAGTCTAAAAATTGTGGAAGAATCATCATTTTAATTAAATTACAGCACCCAATAAGACCTGGAGGTAGTCTATTCCAGTGCTCAAAAATACGCTTAGATGTACCTACCAATGGCTCGTAATTTAATGATATAATGTCCTTAACCACTGGAGAAAGACAAAGTCCCACCTAAAGAGCAGACTCTACATAGCACTGGTCATCCTCTGGCTTGACTTGATCATAAAGGATTTGTGTCTTAGATATGTTAAACCTATAGCCAGACAAGGCCCCGAATGACAAGGCTATCCATTCAATTGCCACAATGGATATAGATGGTTCGGATGTTTAAACCCCTACATCATCCACATATGCTGCTATTCTATAGGTTGCTGCATTAATCCTAAGATGTACGAACTCCTCTGAATACCTTAAGTGACGCAGATATGGTTTAAAGTAGAGAGCAAATAATAACTGGGGTAGCGGACACCCTTGATGTGTTCCTCTTTTCATGGCCACTTTCTCTGAAATAGAGCCAAAGCAAGACACCCTGGCCGATAAGTTAGAATAAAGAGCTTGAATTCTAGCCAGGATTTGGCCTCCAAACCTCATAACCACTAGTGTCGCCCATAAAAAAGGCAAGGATACACATTCAAACTCCTTTTCGGCATCCAAAATAATCATCCCAGCAGAGATGCCAAGCACACTATCCACATCAAAGATTGCTACGGTAAGGTTAGTATGTGCTGTAGTGTCTCAATGCAGGACAAACCAATTCCAAGGGCAATGCTATTTGCTAGTATTTTTGCATTGATCTTTGCAACACACCTAATCAATCAAGTCAAGTCAAATTTGCTTTATTCGGTTTTCATTTTAAATCACAAAACCATAAAAGCACAGTTTCAAAATATTTATCACAATTACTACAAATCACACTACACATGTTAACCCTAAAAACATGTTTTCTCAATATAAATCACAGTTACTTTAAAATACCCAGTTAAAATCAGTTTGTTAAAAAAAAACAAAAAAAAACAGAAAACATCATTAATCATAGTTTTTTGGGTGAAACTGAATTCAAAATTGTTTCCTGCATTTAATTATACCTTTCAGAAAGGAAGCAATGTTTCTTATAAAACATTCGTTATCTAAAAACTGCAATGCCAGATAGGGAGGGCGACATTGCCTCAAGCCCCAAATTCTCAGAATAGGTAGGATCCACCTCTTTCTTGGCTCCAGGTAATGTTTACAAAATAAAACCACATGGATTGATGTTTGTGGTGAAGATCCATCACAAGGGCAATTTATTAAATTTTCGGACCAATCATTTACCATGGGGAAGGATACTAGTCGGTGGAATACATCTAATCTAAAGCGTGTAAGGACAAATCTGTCGTAACCAGATAAAATATAGGTTAAGTATGGCTGCATTGCATTTGTTATACGTATCGACTGGTTCAGTTGTACTGTCGGTTTATACACCTCACTAGCATATCTAATTTGCTCCATGTGAGTCATGCATAGCTTTTAAAAAAAAATTCTAGGGATTAAACACATCAATGAGGGATTAAAAAAGAGTTCAGGTTGACCCAGATCCATCATAAACTCTTTAATATATTTCAGCCACCTAATATATAGAGCTTGCTCTAGTTTAAGAGTGTCACTTAACATTTTCTGATTAAATGTTGTTTTTTGCGAGGTCCAAATTCGGTGCCACAGTAAAACTGGTTGCACCTTTATTATATCCGAAATATAATGTAACCCCAGCTCAGTGTGGCAAATATAAGTTGACGTCGAGCGTGGGACGGCCAGTAAATACCTCAAAAGGCGTTCTCTACTCTCTGTAATTCGGATACATTGCAGTATCCCCAAATCCCAGCCCCGTACGTTGCTGTACTAACACACTTTGCCTGGTAGATTTTGACCAACTCAGTTGGGGGCCTCTTACCCAACTTCTGTGAGAATTTTACTAGGGCTGTTGTAGTTCTCATGAAGAGTAGTTTCCTAGCTTTAATGGCCTGTTGCCACGTTCCCATATTGTCTATGAGAATACCTAAATAAGGGTACGTCTTAGTAGTTTCAACTTTTTTATTCTCAATAAAAATAGCCCTCTGATTACTACCACCCCTCCCGCAATTCATTATAAAAGTTTTGGTAACATTGATTTTTAAATCTAAACTTTTCATGTACTCACTAGATCTGTCAAGGGCCCTTGGAGCTCTAGTGGAGTTTGGGCCATAACTACAGCATCATCCGCATAGAGGAGGGCAGGTATGGGGCGTTTTTGTATCTGAGGTAGGTCCTGGCACCCTTCGAGCATGACCTAATCAATCAAATAGGCCGATAAGAGTTAAAATTCTGCAGATCCTTCCCGTTTTCAAAAGTACCATTATGGAACTTTCCACACCAGGATGGGGCACTGCATCTGGTTCCTCAATTTATTTGATGAACTGCAAGAAGTAACTTTGAAGAGTACTCGAGAATACTTTGGAAAACTCTGAAGGTATCGAATCCGGCCCCGCCGCCTTCCCTGCTGGGAGCAGCTTAATAGCCCCAAGAAACTTTAGCCCTGAAATTGAAGATTCCATAATCATCCGATCAGCCTCTCATACTAACCCTGGTTTGACCGATTTCATATATTGGTTAATTCTCCTTGAGGGGCCATAGTTGATCCTCTGTATAGCTCACCATAATATGCCTGAAAGACACGCAAGATCCTGTCAGAAACCCTTTGTGCCTTATTATTCATATCTCTAATAAAGTCAATTGCATTCTTATTCGCTCTCTTCCGAATCTGTAATGCTAATATGCGACCCCTATCCTCCTTATTTTCAAAAGTACTAACCTCAGTACTATGAGATGCTTGCATTGCCTTGTCCCATTTTAACATCTGAAAATTGCCTTTAACATTTTGAAGTCTCTGCTATATCTCGTGAATCACATACGGTGACTTTTTTTAGCCCTATAACATTTGCGTGCGCTTACTCCAAATGAAGGTGCTCCTGACTCAAGGACTCATCCGGCCTATGTGCCGCCCTTTTCTTAAAAGAGACGTAGCTTAATGTAGCGCCCCGCACCACTGCTTTCATGCTATCCCAAACAACGGCTGGGGAAGCAGAGCCTTGGTCTTCTGCAAAAAAGTTAGTAAAGGTATCAATCATATAGTGGCAATGAGCTCCATCTATCATAAGAGAGCGATCGAACACCCATCTCTTTGACTTACCCATACCAGCCTCAAATAAAAGCACAATTGTGGCCTGCAATTAATTGTAATCAGGCAATATGCTAAGGAAGAGGCGAGTTGAGATGCTGCTAGCCTTTTCCCGTGAGACGAATATCATATTCAAGCCTGGAATGGCACTGATGAGAAAATGAATAATACATATATTCCGATAGTACAACATGTGTATGACACCAACCGCCAATCAACCCGTACATGCTCACCAGCTGATGCAAAGCAAATCGCGTTTGCGCGTTCCGGGACCCAATGCTCCTATTTGAACTATCAATATTGGGAAACATAGTCACATTAAAATCCCCAGAAAGAATTATCAGATCCTCCCACGTGGCCAATTCTACAAAAAACTGACACAGAAGTATTGGATCATCATTTGACCAAAGCTAACCTTTGTGATAACCCACTGCCCAGAATTATCTATTTGTACTTTTGTACGTTTGTGCATGGCAAAGAAATACCTCTTGCTATAATGGCAACACCTCTAATTGGCTTCTTATACCCAGACACCCCCAGTAACCAAAATCCTAATCCCTACATTCCGTGTGACTCTGTCCTTGTCAAATCGGTTTCCTGCAGGAAAACCAGCAATGGATTCATCAATCTCAATTCATGCCTAATCTTACTATTAGAGGGAGAGCGTAGCTCATTGACATTCCAATTTACTATGCTCACCTCTTGTGCAGACAATTTATTATTTTAATTGTTTATTCAAACAAATAATACAAACAACAGACACTCTGAGCACCAACCAGCAAAGATAAGAAAGAAAAACTAAGGAGACCAAGCCCACCGCCCCCCCCCCCAACCAGTCCCCAACAGCTCAAACTCTAAATCATTCTCCCTGGTTTAGAGGCAAGAACTTGCCCCATTGCCTGCCCCATTCTGCGACTCACAGGGTTACCAACCCTTGTAAGCCCAAACTGCTCCACCCCCCACATTGATGTTTGATTCTGAATTGGGACTTCACACCTGAACTCATTTCCATTTCTGTCTTTTATAGCTAAGTCTAAGCACCTTATTTAGATTTGGGCACATGAGGGATATCCATCGAAAAGTGGTGGATGTCCCATCTGTAATATTGAAAATGCATTGACAGATCTCAATAGCACTCTAAATACGGCGTATGTGACTCCTGCCACTTTTTAGCAGGTATCCCACTTCACCAATATCTAAATAAGGCCCTCAACTGTCCTTGTTTTCTACAACATCTCTAGTGTCATCAATTACATTTCGACTTTCACTTTTTGGTGACTCGTGCAATTTATTTAGTGGAATATTGCAGGAATCCGCCAGAAACTTAATAAGGAAGACTGGCTGACTTTTTTAATATTGTGTGCTGCCAGGAAACATGGGCTCAGAATCCTATTGTTTTAATTGGTTTTAAATCTTACTGCAGCGATGCAACATCATCACCAGCAGGAAGAGGAAAGTGGGGTCTAGCCGTGTTTGTGGCATGTTCTATTAAGATTTTGAGTGTGAAAATTCTGGCATCAAAGCCCTGTTATCAAGTTATAAATCTTAAATTGCCTAGGGGACTAAACATACTTTTAATACATTTTCATATTTCTTTTCAGCACACCCAATTGGCATACTCCATGAGACAGGGAAATTAGTATTAGATTTTATTTCTTCCCTGAGGAATTCTACCTCAATAATCTGGGCAGGCGATTTTAACATTACTAAATGCCCGCATAGAGGGGATCGTATATGTGAATTTTCTAATAATCAAGGAGATGATACGACCCATTTTATACATTCATTTTATGGAGAAGCTCTAAACCAGTTGGTACTAACACACAATCTTACATTTGCATCAGATTTGCAGGGAAATAGTACAATAAATGTCCCCACTTTCATAGGAAGAGGCAAGGATAGGATAATAGATGTTATTCTTTTATCTAGGGATCTTGCTCAGGACCTAATGAGTTATGAGGTGCACCCATTTCCCCACAGTGATCATAACCCTATAATATTATGTTTTTTTGTACCCATTAATCTAGGATTTTCCTGTCGGGATTGAGTCTAAGATCAGTTATTCAGTAAATAAGGGGTTACGTTTAAATTGGGCTCCAATTTTTTCATTGAACTGGCCAAGAAAGCCTTCAGCAATATTTTTCACTGCCTTTCTTTAAAGGTAGAGCATTCTGAAATTCTTGACAGTTTTTGGGGGATTTGTGGGGATATTTCTAGGGGCCTATTTTCAAACAAATTACCAAAAGAACAAGCCCCTCAGGCCTGGCTTAGCCCTGAATGCACCACAGCCCTAAAAGCCTTTAAATTGGCCACTAATAAAATCCCGCGTGACATAGCTGATATCAGGGAAGCAATAAACATCTACAAACGGGCCATTGAGAACAGGAAACAGGAGATTCAAAGGAGGGCATGGGAGGATTTAAATGACGCTGCTTTACAGAAAGACACTAGACGTTTCTGGGACATAATAAATCGCCCCTTTTTAGGTCGAGCCTAGCGCAGCGCGCATGCGCTGCTCTAGGAGATGACCTTTTGGAATCGGTCTGCACTTTTCCTCACACTCGTGCGTGTGGCGGCATCCACCTTGCGGGAGCGAGCAGCGGTGCGCAGGGGCCATCTGTTTGTAATTAGCGTGGCCGCGCTTGTTTACATTTGCCTGTCTCTTTTCCTCTCCTCCCTCGCCCCCTGTGTAGTTTTGCCGTTTCCAGCAGCCGAGCAGCAGGCGCGCGCACCACTCGTTTTCTCATGCAGTCGATAACACACGAGGGGATGCAGCGCGCACGCACCACTCGCTGGCTTGTTTGTGTCTGCGTTCTTTTCAACAGGGTTTGACGATTAAGGGGCCTTGCAGTCAGATGTTCTATTTGCTCCCGCACGTTTACACCTCTACTTTCTACATCGCTCTGTGTGGAATATGTTCCACTTATCCCCAACCGAGAATGCGTATCGTCTCTAGTTCCTCTTTTGTTAGAACCGTTGTGGCTTCGAGGTGCGACATCAGTGCACCCTGTTATTTACCACTGGAAGTGCAGTTGCGGACATGGTTCGAGTTTAATGGTGGATTGAAACGACCCTTAAACTCTATGACGTAGGCAGCAGCCGCCACATCTGCTTGGCGTTTCCGCATTCCGTGTGTAAAAGTATTTACGGTAAATAGGCCATAATTATGTGAAAACATTTACTTGTATTGTCTAATAATTATCGAACATTCTTGCAAAGCCCCCCACATTCAATAATGATTACCGAAAATGCTCTGTGATTCCACCACAACGGCGTTCTTGCAGATGCCTGCCTTGCCCCACGCACGGCTCCAATCGCTGCCATGGCAATATACATGAAATTTAAAATGAGGCCAGGGATGGAAATGTTCAGTTGTACAACAGCCTCCAAAATGCCAGCAGCTATCAAGCTCAGCGGAAAATAAAATACCGGAAGTCAGTGGCTGTCATGTCTTATGGCTGGGCGCCCCGGGACCCCAAGGAATAGCCACGCACTTTGGTTGCTTGTTAACATGGGCGCGCGAAACTGAATTGCTTCCCCGACCCAACTTTATTTATGACCTTTGCTGACGCGCCACGGGGCGCTACCACTGCGCAGGGACGTGCAGGGGTCACCTCGTTATTTTCACCACAGACAGTTGAAGAGGGCGAATGGGAGGGGCGCCAAATGTGGTTTCGTCCAGGGGGCTCTCTGGGCAAAGGCAAGCTCTGCTCACTCGCTATGCTTGCTTAGTGTATCATGAATGATAGAGATGTTATTTTACAGCAGATCCCAAGGCAGCTTTTGGTCTCAGTCCTGTCCTGACTGCGATAGCAAGTACATGCTTGTGGTACATTCCAAAGCTCTGAACTGACTAGAACTCCAGCGGCTTCCCGTCCTAGCCCCTACAGCGCCGCGAGACTGACTGACAGCTGCAGCATGGGCACGCTAGATGTTCGTGCGCAGCTATGGTTCATCTGTCAGTTACACAAGGGCAGCGATACTCCTCAGGCGGCTATTTGTCGTGTTTAATATTCATGAAATGTAAGGCTTTTGTTTTTTATACTTTTTTCAACTTTATTACTTGCTCATTTTCCAAAAAAGCACGTAATCTCCATCTTCACAAAAATAGTACCGGTAGGGTCAATACAGGGGTTAGAGTTCATATTTTGAGCCCCCCGTCCCTTAGCGAGCTATAAGCTCAGTCAGGTACATACACGTATATTCGTACAGTCTTGTTCCAATTTTCTCCTGGAACCTCAGATATCACCACAGTCTTGTCATGCAACTTATTCTATATTCGGGGCCCTCGTAGTAGTCTTACCAGTGCTGGTCGCACTAACCCTCCAAATGATACCCTCAGCATGCACCGGGCCAGTGTTCTATTGGTGCCCAATCCTCCCGTCACACGTTAAAAGGCTAATACAGCTACTTTATAAGTGGGAGCAGGTTTCAGTGCGGGAATTTAAGTAAACCCACCTGCTTGTTGTTCCACAGAGGATAATGTGCTGCCTAGCTACACACTTATAAGGTCCCAAAGGCGAGACCTATTGGCTATGCCAATGCTTGTTTTGGAAAGCACACATGGCAGCATTGAGTGTTCTATAACTGAACAAGAATGGATTAGCCACTTTTCTCATATTTTTAATCCAGATAATGTGGAAGGAGGGGGGAAATCAGCTAAAAGGGTTGACTTCCTTCTCCGTCAAGAGAGTTGGGTAACAAATCTTATAGATCTTAAGTCTGTCACCAAAGCAATTAAGAGTGCCGTGAGTGGGAAAGCCCCAGGCTTGGATGGGGTTCCCATTGATCTATTTAAATACAATGTGGAGTTCTGGGCTCCTCTTGTCACTAATGTACTAAGGGCATTAGTGAAGTGAGAGGTGATTGATACCTGGAGAGAACCCATCATAGTGCCCATTTATAAAAAAGGAGATCAGAACTTACCATCAAGTTATTGCCCGATCTCAGTGCTTGACTCCACAGTAAAGATCTTGGGCCGTGTTATAGTGAATGCATTGAGGGATTGGGCAGAGACAAATTCTTTTTTCTCAACTACACAATACGGTTTTCGATCTGGCTTAGGAATGGTGGAACAAACATTAAATCTCAGTCTTATCACATGTCAACAAAGCCAGGAGAGGTGCCTTACTCATGGCTTTTATGGACCTCTACTGTGCTTTTGACCTGGTTGATAGGGATCCACTGTGGGATTTGATGGCCAAAGCAGGTATCGAGGCCCCCCTTTTAGATCTCATAAAACGTTTACACTGGGACTCTACTACAAGAGTGCATTTTACGAAAAATAGGGATTGCGGGGACCCTACTAAAGTTACTAGAGGGGTCAGTAAAGGCTGCATTTTAGCCCCCTTCTTATTTTTGTTTTATATTAATTCCTTGGGTGAAGTTTTAACCACATACAGCAAGGATGTTCCCAGAATTAGATAGCAACCTGTTCGCGCTCTGCTTTGTGTGGATTCGGTTATTTTAGCTTTAACAACAAACGGTCTTCAAAATTTACTAAATGGGTTTCACAATTTCTTGACCAATTTGAATAAAAAGCGAACCAACAAAAATCTTTAGTTATGACATGTGGGCGGAAAAATACTAAATCTAAAAGTTTTTTATATGGGGTCCCCAATTGAAAAGGTACCCGTTTTTAATTATCTTGGGATTTTGTTAGAAGCAAACGGTTTATGAGACAGATTATTAACTCAGAGAGTGCAGAAAATGGGGGTAACATGTGACTCAGTTTTAAGATTTGCAAAAGATTAAGCCATAAGCCCATCAAGGAGATGATCCAACTGTATAAAAGCAAATGTTTATAAGTGACCATATATGGAGCTGGAGTCTGGGGTTATGCTGCCCCTGGGAAGTTACAGGTAGCCAAAAAGTTTTTTTATGCAGGCTTTTAGCAACCCCAAATTCTACCTCAAGTCTCATTACACATCTGGAATTGGGCATAGGCTTTCTGGAGGACCAAATGAAAATTGCTCCGCTGTTATTATGATTAAAGCTATGGCACAACCCTAGGGCAGAATTCTCCAGACAGGTGTTAATGGATTGTCTTAGTTTAGAAAATATGCTTGCCATTCCATGGCTCACTTATGTCAAAGATACTTTTTATACCTTGGGTCTTAGCCATTTGTTCGATATACCTGAAAGTGTTACTAATAAGTCCAAAGAAATAGTTAAACGGAGTTTCGGCTCACATAAATAGGACATAAGATTAGGAAGAACACTTGACATGAGTTCAGTCACTAGGTATTCGGAAAATGTTACAACTATAGGTATGGAACCTTATTTGGCCCAGAGCATAAGTTTTACTTGACTAGGTTAAGACTGAATACAATTCATTTTTTAGTAGCTTTTCCCTTAGCTGGCACATGGTTTAAATCTCTCCTGTGTTGTCCTTGCGATGGAACGTCTGCACAATCAACTGCACACTTTTTACTTTTCTGCCCCCTTTTCAGTACTTTTAGACAACTTTTTCTACGCATGCACTTTACCTCATATAAAGAGGGATTAGTATATTTGCAATGTCTGTCTTCATTTGAAAATTGTACTGCTGTTTTGAGCTATATTGTTGCTGCTATTAAGTTATGGAAAAAATACACCTTTTTACCTTTTTGGAAGCACTACAGAGATGATTACTATTTTAAAATAGTAAATAGCGTGTTTGTTTTAAATTGCATTTTTATTGTTTTATTCTGTATTTTATGGTTCTTTATCCTGGCTAAACAAAGATTACTATCACTAAGGGATTATCAAATGATGGTTCAGGTGCATTGACAGTCCTATGGTGTTCACAATAGTCCCGATTTTTACCTGTTAACATAGCGGACCCTCCTGAGGTTTTTGTTGTCAGGCATATAGCGAGAGGACGTCGTTGTTTGCATACTGTTACCATTGCCTGATCCATACTTGTAATTTCTTTTTCTTGCACTTTATATTTTAACATATTTACATGTATGAATTTCTTACTTGTTGTCATTTGTCATTTTATATGTGCTTTTATGGTCAATATTGACCAAATAAAGATATTTTGACTGACTGACTGACTCATGCGCTCTTCACCCCCAAGTTGGACACTTCCTTACCTTGTGCCAAGGTAATCCAAACCCACACCAGATACACATACTCCTTGGGTCAGATCTGGTATTTAGTAGTTGATCCTGCACTTCAAGCTTTGTCCTTGTATCTTCTCTGATTGATATTCTTAAAGCTGTCTACAATATCACCCAGTTTCTTTACTGACTCTTGATTACATTATTTGAAATTCACCATTTACTGTCCATTGCTCTTAGCAATGTTCCTTTCTGACAAGAGATTTTTCATGACAATAAATGTTCTGATATCTTTTTCGTGTATCCATGATTTATCATCTGATCATAGATAATTTTTTGACAAATCTTCAATAGCACAATTGGCTGCCAACATACGTAATGCTGCCACATATGATTCCACATATTTCATGTGCATATTGATATCTCGTACAGGACCTGTGACGCTCTATTACAACACCTGTTTTAAAACACCAGTTTTAAAACATCCCTCCAGTCTCGAGACCGCCTCATCATGAATGTCTAATTCTTGCTCTACCTCTTCCGGGACATATTCCGGAAAATGTTCAAAAAAATGTGCGCCTTTCATCACTCAGACAACTAAAAATTAGGGGTGGGCAGAGTTTGCGGAGTCCTACTATGAGGAATTCCACGGAGTCGCAAAAAACTCAACAGCGCTACGCAGAGTCCTGCGTTCGGGCGGAGTTTGCCAGCAAGCCCGTTCGTGCTGCGTTGGGAACACGGAGTGCGTCCACGTGCTCCAAAATCACGCAGGAATGGCAATACGTGGTCCTGAAGTGTGCTCGCGTTCTAAATCACGCGCGAACAGCACCACACGGTCCGCATGGGCACACCCATCTTGTTTTTCTGCTCTCTGTTATGGTGCTCGGACTAAATTTTAATCTCTTCTTAATCTTTGTGATCCTCCTCCTTTATTACTTTTCTATCCCTAATTTAAATTTTTTACAATAGTGTGCGTCTTTGTGTTTGCTTATTTTACGTTTTTGTGTAAATTTTTTATTGTTTTTGTGACTTTTTTTGCTTAGTTTATTTCCCCTTCTTTCCATATTTCTTTCTTCTTTAATTTCCCTTCCTTTCCCTTTTTAGTTTATTATTTCCCCACCCAGCACCCGGGCAGAGGGGTGGCTTACATGAGGGTGGCGCCGCCGCCCAGGTGTGCAGCCCAGTCGATCTTTGGAGAGGAGAAGGTTGGAGCCCTCGCGCTCCTGGGGATGGGCAGGGCTACCCTCTGCTTCAGCCAGTTGCCAGGCAACTTCTTCCCAGCCTGGGGCAGGGTCGGGATGCGGCTACCTCTCAGCAGGCTTCTCACCCCGTGCAGGCTCATGCGCAAGAGGCTGGAGAGGGGGGAGAGCACCTTCATGCCAACGCTCTCCTCCACAGGCCCCAAAATCTGTGGGGCGACTTGTGGCATGCGCCAGGCCTCTCGCGCTACCGCCCGGGTCCCTCAGAGGTGCAAAGACACTCTTATGTTAGTGGCACGGGATTGCCCCATAAAAGCGCTCGCCATGCGCCTCCTGGCACACGGGCAGATTTCTTCTCCACCAGATAAGGAAGTACAGTGCTCTCCACACGCTTAAACATAAAAGGAGAAAGAACACTCCAGTCCTTAGTCTGCTCCAGATAGGAGCAGCAACTGCAGGCCGTCTCACCCCCCACACACATCAGGGGCAGCACTCCTCACGCAGTTTCTCCAGCTTCCCTCCCAGGCAGGAACTTGCTTTTAAGGTATAGCCTGGATCTTTTCCTTGAAGTCTTTTGTATCCCTGAGACTTCTAACAGGAGGCCAGCACACACAAGCCCTTGGAGATTCTTCACAAGCAGGATACCACAGCAGGGGAAAAAGAGTCAGTCCTTTTCCTCCACCACAGACAGAAGCAGCAACTGCAGGCCAACCCCACACAGCACACAGCAAATGGTTATTACTCCTCCTTACAGCTCTTCTTCTTGGTAGGGCTCTCTTGTTCCTTGAAGTAATCTAAAGTCCTGGGGTTTTAGGTGTAATACTTATACCCCAAAATGTCTTTGTTCTCTTTGTGGCAAGAGTCTCTGAACCCAGTCCAAACCAGTTCTCCATTCACTGGTGCAGCATGACCACAGGGGGCTGTGACAGCATTGTACAAAAGGAGACACAGCCTATTCAGGTGTAAGCAACACTCCTCCCACCACTCTAAATGCAGTCCAGCTCTATTCAGCCCTGCAATGAGTCACCCAGGCAGGGCACACCTCAACCCCCCCCCCCCCAGTGACTGTCTAGAGTGAATGATCAGCTCAGCTCCTGTCACTCACATACCAGAAGCTGAATACCCAAACAGCCAGAGGCACACAGAATGGTGAAGTAAGAAAATGCCCACTTTCTAAAAGTGGCATTTTCAAACACAGGATTTAACAAGCATTGGCATAGCCAATAGGTCTCGCTTTTAGGACCTTCTAAGTGTTTAGCCATGCAACAGTTGGTGTTGTTGCACCAAGGATATTGTGCTGCTTAACTAAATACTTATAAGGTCCCAAAAGCGAGACCTTTTGGCTATGCCAATGCTTGGATGCAAGGCGGAGGGGAGAAGGGTGCATGGCGGAGGGGAGAAGGGTGCAAGGCAGAGGGGAGAAGGGTGCAAGGCAGAGGGGAGAAAGGTGCAAGGCAGAGGGGAGAAGGGTGCAAGGCAGAGGGGAGAAGGGTGCAAGGCAGAGGGGAGAAGGGTGCAAGGCGGAGGGGGAGAAGGGTGCAAAGCGGAGGGGGAGAAGGGTGCAAGGTGGAGAAGGGTGTAAGGTGGAAGGGGAGAAGGGTGCAAGGCAGAGGGGAGAAGGGTGCAAGGCGGAAGGGGAGAAGGGTGCAAGGCAGAGGGGGAGAAGGGTGCAAGGCGGAGGGGGAGAAGGGTGCAAAGCAGAGGGGGAGAAGGGTGCAAGGTGCAGAAGGGTGGAAGGTGGAAGGGGAGAAGGGTGCAAGGCAGACATGGAGAAGGGTGCAAGGCAGAGGGGTAGAAGGGTGCAAGGCAGAGCATGAGGAGCGTCTAGCAGCACCAGGCCTGTCAGCAGTTTTTACGGACCCCTATACAAACAACTATGCAGGGCCCCAAGTCACAAGCGCCTGTTTCGAAGTTTAAAAATAAAGTGTTATTTTTGGAAAGAGAAAACACAGTAGCTCCAGTCTCCGCCACCAACTAATGATTCCAAATGCAGGTCTCACTAGGGAAGTAGCCGATCCCGAGGTGGCGGGGGCCCGAGGGGCGGCCGCACAGGGCTAAAGTCAGAGGGGCCCTTATGAGGCCAGCAACTTCTGCTGGTAGCAAGAGGAGGGGTCGGGGGTGCACAGCGAGGGATACAGGTGAGAGGGGGGAGTGTGGAGGGATAGAAGGGACAGAAGGTGAGAAGGGGGTGAGAGTGGACGCGAAAGGAGGGAGGGTGCAGAGAGATTCAAAAGGAGGCTCTGCTGAAAAGGGGCGAGCAGGAGGGTTTCAAGGTGGGGAGGGGTGAATGTAGCAGAGAGAGGAAGAGAAACAGGAGACAGGTGTGACAGGGGGAATGCGGCACAGGGAGGGATACAGGTGAGAAGGGTGTAAAGGAGTGGGGAGGGGAGGTAGCAAAACGAAGTAAAGAGAGGAGCCAGGTGAGTAAGAGAGATGTAAATATATTAGAAAAAAGAAGGCATTAGGGAGCGAGAGAGAGAGAGAGACAGGGATGGGGCTTGTGAAAAGGGGAGACGCGAGAGAAAGTGACTGAGGATGAAACCGATGCAGACAGGGAGTGAGACAGTGAGCAGGTGGGTAAATGAGGTATGGGGGAAGAAGGAAGTGGGTGAGCGAAAGGCCTTGGAGAGATATCGAGGAACGAGGAAAAAGAGAGGCCAGAGGGAGCCTATGTGACTGGAAGGAAGAGGCCGGGTGTGCAGAGAGGCCGCGAGAAGGGGGTGCAGGGCGAGATGAGAGCGGGTCAGCAGCGGGGAAACAGGTGGGGGCGAAGGGGAACAGGAATATATAGAGGCGGACAAGGGGAAGCCGACGAGCATGAGAGAAGGGGAGATCAGAGGGGCGAGGAGGCGAAAGAGAGGGGGGCTAAGTGAGTGGGTGAAATGGTGAGAAGTTGGAAGAGGAAGCGGCGAAAAGGAGAACAGGTGGAAAAAAAAGGAGATCAAGGAAATCTGATGCTGGAGGTGAAAGAACGACAGAAACAAGCATTGGCCGCGCGGCCGTAAAAGTAACGGCCGCGCGGCCGTGAAAGCGAAAGTGATCGCGATCGCGGTGAAAGCGAAAGTGATCGCGATGACGCGCTCTGTGGTAAGCACGCGAGTGGTGCGCGCGCAGCAGTGATCGCGAGTGGTGCGCGTGCAGCAGTGATCGCGCTGGAAGGGAGGCAGATGGCGGCTGTGCGCGTGCACGCGCGCGTAACCGCACGCTGGTGGCCGGAAAAAGCCTTTGGTAGCACTTTGAAAAGCCCCTTACTAAATGTCTCGCAGAGCAGCGCATGCGCTGGCTCAGCGAGACCTAAAAACCACTTTCACCAAAAGGTGCGTTAATAAATTCTGAGTTCAGAGAATCCAAAATTAATTTTCCTATCTTGTCCCTATTGCAAGTTACACATGTAAAAATGTTACAGTGAAACCCCAATGATAAGCCTATGGGACAGATAGCCTTTCAACAGTGAAAAATTAAATGCACAGTATTTCACTATCAGGACATGTCACAGACACTAGTACATGTCCTACCTTTCACATACACTCCACCCTGCCCATGGGGGTTTCTTGGGCCTACCTTAGGGGTGCCTCACATGTAAGGAAAGGGAAGGTTTGGGCCTGGCAAGTGGGTGCGCTTGCCAGGACAACATGGCAGTTCACAACTATGCATGCAGACACTACAGTGGTAGGTCTGAGAAACATTTACAGGGCTACTCATGTGGGTGGCACAGCCAGTGCTGCAAGCCCACCAGTAGCATTTGATTTACAGGCCTTGGCACACACCGTGCACTTTACTAGGGTCTTACTAGTAAATCAAATACGCCAATCATGGATAACCAATCATTGCTACCATTTATACAGAGAGCAAATGCACTTGAGCACTGGTCAGCAGTGGTAAAGTGCCCAGAATCCTATAGCCAACAAAAACAGGGTCAGAAAAATAGGAGGCAAAAGGCAAAAAGTTTGGGGATACACCTGTCAAAAGGGTCAGGTCTAACAATACGATACTCATGTGAAGTGATTCCAGAACATGTATCATGGTTTCCCATAACAGATTAATTTACACTTGTTCAGATTTTTCCCTTTTGAATTGAAACGTGACTGATTAAGCCAAAGATGTGAATCGATGATCAGTGTAGTGGCCCCTCTATTATATATAAAAAAAGCTCTACACTACCTGTCGAATCCCTCTACCCTACCCCCTGCAGTAGAGAAAATCATGTTTCCTTTCCTTGGTTACTCCCCAGCAAATTAATTTGTTGGAGATATGTGGTGGTGGGCAAGGCCACAGAGTAAAGTGAGAGTAAGTGCATGATTTGATATCAAGTTTGGCATATGGGATACACAGTGACGAATGTGCCAAATAAAATCTATATAATCCATTCCTTTACCTGTAGTGCAGTCCATTAGATTCATTTTCCGCAACATCTACTTACGGCAGACAGGATAATATATTAATATCCGCATTTCATACATGAGGTGTGTGACTGACGTAGTATCTTATTTATTATTCATCAGCCTCTTTGGAACAGGATAGAAAGAGAAATGCATTTGGCGAAGAGCAGGGCCATTGGAATTAAAAATAGATCATTGTCAACTACAGCTGTAGCCAGTAGCAAACCAGCAGAGGCGCTGGCTAGCAATGAGCATGGCTTCATTATTTTAGCACCACACACAACTTGTACTCCATAATAGTGCATAATGACATATTCAATGAGAAGTCATTTATTTTTCAACTCAAAGTGTCTGACTCCGTTTATAGTTACTTGAAAAGCCTTTAGAAAAAGAAATAATCAAATCACTGTTTTTTTAATCCGGTGATGTTATTCTCTGCATGTTACTTTTCTGCCACACAGTCAGTGCTTTTTTATGTTTAGCAACATGTGTGGGTAAAAGAAAACATAAATTGGCCTTGTGATTCTCCAAAGCAAAATCATCACATCAAATAAATTCCAATGGCCCTAGGGGACCAGCAATGTACTGCTACTGTGCCACCCAGTTATTTAAAACAATTGTTTGCACAGAGCATTATTTACAATTTGTCTTTTTTGCTTTTCTCAATATAGCTGCTCCTGCTGGTCCAGCCGGACCACCCGACAAGCAGGAGAGAGCGGCCCATTTGTGGCGGCAGAGGCAGGAGTGTATCCAGCCAGAATACCGGCGGCTGGTGGTCCTGGAAGAGGAGGAGGAAGAAATCAATGAACAGCTGCCGGGCCCCAGTGCAGCTGGTCCCCCTCAGTCTCCAGTCTCCTGGCCATCCCGGTGCCGCAGCCAGCCAACTGCTGCCACCCCCCACCAGAATGGCAACAGGCCATTGCTGTGCCGCATCCTGCAACGGCTGGACACTATCGAGAGCCGTCTCACCTCGATGGAGCAGAGCATGGACCAGCTCCGGATCGACGTCCATAATGCCCTCTATTAGCCCTTTTTTAAATTTTTTGTTTTGGTGGGAGGGATTTGTTGTTTGTTGGGGCTGGGTGGAGAGGGTGGGAAGGGAGTTGGGAGTGAGGCTGGAGAGACTTTCTTAAACATTTTGAATTTTGGGGCTTGCGTCAGCTTTGTTTGGGAGAGGGGTGGGCATGTTGTTTAGGTGGAGAGGGTAGTTGCTTTGTAAATAAATAAAGGGGGAAACTATTTTTTATAATCTAAACTTATGCCTGAAATAAATTATTTTACCTTTACTTTGCACTGCTCCCTTCAAGTAGTTTTACACAGCCTGTTTATGTGCTAGTAACTTAAGACTAGAGCTAGCGTAGCACTTAGTTAGAGTCTAAGCTTATACTTGTCTAACTATCTTGACCATTATAGGGAATGCTGCCATGATGAGATGACCTAGGCTATATTGTGTCGAAGTTCTGAACTATCTAGATAAAAAACAGTAGCAGTTAATTCATTTCTTACTAAGTTAAATCACATCCATACTAGTTGTCTTACCTGAATATACGTGCAGCAATAACAGGGTAGGCATCACAACTTCACAAGTGAGGTCCCACTTCTAGTTCCACCCAGGTGAGCTCCAACTGTAGGATTAATCTGAATGATTGATTGATTATCCATCGTAGGCAACTAAATGGAAGTAGAAAGACCTAGTAAGTGGATTAAACATTTATCAAAGATTTACAAAGAATTGACACCACCTGAGTATTACGTGATGACACAAAGAAAATGCCTGATTGTGCTCAAATAGAACAAGCATTAAAAATGCAATAGGTCTCGCCTTTAATTAAGTTAAAGCCATTTGCTTTGCTATACAATACCATTAGCAAAGCAAATGGCTTTAACTTAATCGAAGTACAGTAAACTGTGTGTATATACAATGCACCACACTGCAAAGTACTGGAAAAATGAGAAGCTTGCAGCAGTACCGATGTGAAAGCATGCATGTTTGGATGCAGGAAGTAAATATTAAATTAAAAACAAATAAGAGATGCCGAACACATAGGCACAGGAGTGTAGGGCAGGCAGCAATACACAGAGGGCTGGAAAAGAGGGCTATGTGGGGAGACAGCGATATTCAGCCAAATGTAAGCAGGAGGGCAATAAAGCGAGAAACCAATTGGGGGGGCAAGGAAACAGTGAC
This sequence comes from Calotriton arnoldi, assembly GCA_963921515.1. Lineage (NCBI taxonomy): Eukaryota > Metazoa > Chordata > Amphibia > Caudata > Salamandridae > Calotriton > Calotriton arnoldi. The sequence continues at coordinate 189,559 of CAWUFW010012832.1, read as the reverse complement.
TGGGCCTAGCAGAGGAAGGCGATGCCAGGGAAATTGAAGTGCGCAGAGGCCACGCAGCAAGTCACACAGGTGAGAGGCAGGAAAAGACGGCTGGGCAGGGAGAGAGCAGTTTGATCAGGAAGAAAGGCAATCACAGGCCCAGGCAAGAAAGAAAAGCGAGGGAGGCAAACGAGGCTGACCACAACACTGAAAGGGGGGAAAGAAATAGTGTGCCTTCACCTCCTGCAATTACAGGCAAGCCCTCAGTGGGTGCCCGCCACTGCTCGATGCCATGTCTGACTGGACAGCACCATGTGTTACATGATTTTATGGACTCTCGGTCACACGGTATCACACCACACACGCACTGATTAATTCAGGGAATGCTGTCAAATATAGACACTGCGCTTGTGTTTAGCAATGTAGCCCACTGTAGAATAATAGTAAAACGCTGGTTCGTGTTCTTACCTGAATTTTCTGAGCATAACAAGTATTGCTTAGTGATGTCTGTGCGATACAAACTGTGCTGTGAGCACACTTAAAAGTCTATTGAAATCATTATTTTCAAGAATCCTTTCCCCGTAACACATATTTCCGATTTACCTGGCTCGGTTGTTCTTAAAGTTATATACTCTGCTGACAGAAACTGTACAGTAAACTGTGCGTATATACAATGCACCAGACTGCAAAGTACTGGAAAAATGAGAAGCTTGCAGCAGTACCGGGGTGAAAGCATGCGTGTTTGGATGCAGGAAGTAAATATTAAATTAAAAACAAATAAGAGATGCCGAACACATAGGCATGGGAGTGTAGGGCAGGCAGCAATACACAGAGGTCTGGAAAAGAGGGCTATGTGGGGAGACAGCGATATTCAGCCAAATGTAAGCAGGAGGGCAATAAAGCGAGAAACCAATTGGGGGGGCAAGGAAACGCGCGTGATGCCCTGAGGTGAGCGGCGGTGAGAGGCACCAATTTGTGTTGTGTGTGCCGAGCGGTGCTACCTCTACCGGCCGACTCGAGCGGCCGTGAAAGTAAAACCGATCGCGCTAAGGACACGATAATTAAAAACAAGCATTGTGAAAGGAAAGAAGGAGTCAATCAGAGTGCGAGAGCATGCAAGCTAATTAGGCCGTCGGAAAAGTGGACGAGAGCGCGCAAGTCCATTTAAAGTAAACAAAGATGGCGTCGGGCTGTCCACATGCGCGTGCATTTTTTTGTCCCTCCGTACGCGTGCACATCTTGAATCGATTACAAAAAGCCCTCGCATGGCGAGAGCACGCTGCGCGCTGCTAACGCCAGGCGAGACCTAAAAATTAGCAATACTACTAAGTTTTGGCTAATGTGGAGCTAGCAGTATTATTTGTGAAAGTCACAAAAATGGACTCAAAGTCTGGAGTCGACAAGCTTGGGTTAAGTGTTTACGGTTAGGCAACACAAGGCCTAAATGATGATGATGCTGACGACTGATGTTCATTCTATATCGAAAAAAATATGGATCATTTTTAATGCGCAGGTTTGTAATGGGCTGGTGTGGGCTATTGCTTAGAAGATTCTACAGTAAGTTGGTGTTGCTTTCACCACATCCGCCCCACCAAGTGTGTGATCCATTTATGGTGTAATTTAAGCCACACCTCAATAAATCACACAGCTCGGGGTAAGAGGGTTAGGGGTTTGATGAATGGATGGGTAATGGGATTGGGAAAAGGTTTGACAAAGACAAACACTACAACACAAGGCCAACATTCATTGGGGCAGTAAGAAGCAGCACATCATTCGCCATCAATCTGTTGTTAGAAGGAAACAAAGGAATGAGTATGACAGAGTACTAATACATGCATTGCAAACAGTCCTTCTGTCCCCGAGACCCAAGTTACCATATATCTAAATGTTCTGTCTTCTAGGTTAGGGAGTGAACCCACCCTCCCACTTCTCTTAGTTAATATGATTGTTAAAAGAAAAATGATACTGTATTGCAAAATTGGGTGGTGCATCTGCATTCTCCTTGGGAATGTCCACTCTTTGGGGCCTGTCTGCACTGGTCCAGTAGGTAAGCAGGAGTGCTGTTGAGCTCAGCTAGCTTTCACATTTCGTTCATGAAGGAGGCTAGAAGAAGGCCTGGGAATTGTAAAAGAGAAACTGTATTTAGAGTCAAGGAGAAGGACAGAATAAAGGTAAGCTTCATGAGAAGCGTATCAAGAAGACTCAGAGGCAGCACCAAAGAAACAAAAGGGGGACTCAGTGTTTCACTTTCGCCACAAGTCCAATACACACACAGAGCAGTATTTCAGAAATGCACCTCTCTCTTTTCCACACAGCTGAGTACTAGGCCTCAGACTCTTGGTTTACCTTTGAACTCAAGTCCATAGTATACTCAATAACTTCTTGCTTCTAGCTATTGATGAGGTAGTCCTGCAGCTTTCAGTCCGGCCCTGAGTTCTTCCATGATACTCCTCCAGTCCTGACTCTGAGTAACCCCATCCCATATCAGTCATCATCATCATCATGAATCACGAGGACCCGAGCATGATAGACGTGGAGTGCAGTGCACTGCTGTTGAAGAACAAGTAGAGAATGAAACAGAATTGCAGTATTTTGCATGGGTTTTTGTTTGATAACTAAAGTGACTGTTCTGGTGTCTGAAGAACCAGAAAAAAGGAGAACACCCCTGCAATTAATTAAATCTGGCTAAGTGGAAAAGGGCTGATCATCACCTACAGGGAAAAAATAATAAGCGCCCATCATGGAAGCCCCAAACAATGCAAATCAATAATCATCTCAAGAAATGTCCCATATTACAGTTCAATACACACCCTCTCTCAGTGTCTGCCACCACATGAATCATCAATCAACTTAAATAATCACTCATGCAAATAGTCACTCACTGTTGCAATAGTTGAAGTTACCTCATCCAATCCAAGCACGGGTAGTTCAACTTCAGATAGGTATTCAATCATCTTTGATGCAGGCAACACATTAGAATTTGGTCTTGGCAGGCAGTCTTGTAGGATAATAAATAATTTTATGGGGCAGCCCTTCTAGTGCTAAGTGATGCAAAAAGGAATAGGCATTAGGCAATAGGATGTGAGGGGGGCAGGCCTTGTCCCCAATGTGATGAAGGAATAGTGGAGGGTTCTTCAATGCACACTGGTCCAACTGCAACCCATCAATATATATGTGACTAAAAAAAAAAAAGGTGGGGCAGCATAAATCTGACACAAAAATAATAATGTTACTCTAGCTAATTTTGTTTTTTTGCAAAAAAAGAACTAAGTTCAACGAGAACATTTTAAAAGTTCCATTGGGGCACTGGCATACTTAGTCCGGGAAGTAGAGTTCGTCCTCAAACTCAGGTAGTTCACCCAGAAGTTGGTCAGCTGACACATTTGATTTCATTTCGGACCAATCACCCTTTTCCTCCTCCTGTGCTGCTGTTTCAGGAACAGTGTAGTTGTGTGGTATAAAATGATGGTTCATTTTCATCATAGTCAATCTCTCCACATTTTGAGGCAAGAGACTGGTCCTTCTCACTGTGATGACTGCACCAGCTGCACTGAACACACGTTCAGCAGACACACTGGCGACAGGACAAGCCAGATACTTTATTGCCAGTCTCCTAAGCTCTGGCCATCGGCACATCTTCCCATACCAATACATCAATGGAGCATCCTGTGGATGGTCATTGTTGCTGCCACTTGCTCTACCTGTTTTGCCAACACTTCTGCACTGGACTTGAGCCCTGCCAATTGAAACCAATACAATGCAGAGGTTTGGTCCGGTCCTACTTTTGCTGTTGTTGCTGGTGTTCTGGTTGCTGGTGTTGTCGGCTGCTGTGAGACAAGACTGCCCTCTCTGGAAGTTGACGGCGGCACCCCAGAACTGCGGGGTGGGAATCGAAGTTCCAGCTGTTCTTCTTCCAAGTCTCCGGCTTGCTCTACAATCCAACTCTTGTATTTTAAAACATCCCCTTCAGAAAAAGGGATGAAAGTGGGCAGAATTATTTTGTACCCTGGATCAGGTAGTGTGGCACATATGTACTCTTTGGACTCGATGATGTCATGTTGTAGCCTTATATTAGAAGCCAAGTGCAGGACTAAAGTTCTCAACCAAGGCATGTGCTTCTGTGTTTTCATTCACACCTGCAGGGGCGAACCTTTCAGATGCCTTCTTTACCTGGTGTTGTAGGGAATGCTACAATGGGATAGCTTGGCCCTTCGTACTGTCCTCCTTGCTAACTTCCCATGTGAAAACCTCAAAAGGGAGTAGCATCTGTGTCAGGCATTTGACTAGGCCCCATTTGTCTGCATCCATGGTCATAGCTTTCCCAACTACATCCCCTCCTCTTTGAATGACAGTCATTGATCTGTTTATAGTGCTCAAACAGACGTTGAAACATCTAAAAGATGGAGTTTCAACGTGCTGGCACCTCCTGTATCAGGGCTTTAACTGGTGCTCTATTATTACGCTGAATAATCCGCAGCTGCTTCCGGGCTTTAAAAGAATGGCTGAAATGGGTGAAGATTCTTCTGCTGGTGGTCAGTATGTTGCTGACTATGTCTTCTGTTATACCTTGATTTCTTATAATGCATCCTTTCCCTGGTTATCCATTCCCTGCTGCTCAGCCAGTATGAATGTGATGTGTATGTGGAATGTTAGAATGCTTGATGAGGGAGTGGAATGTTGGAGTGCCTGGTGGAGTGGAGAGAGAGACAGTTGGAGAGTGTGGGCTGAGCAGCAAGGATGCTGCTCCTGGTGGGGCTCATCATTACATCTTCATCTTACCATCTAAACCTGACCTGTAACTAAGCTGAATAAACCTCTTACTTACAACTTACCTCATGGCTACCTTTGGACTTCTTTTGGCTGTAACAATGGCGCTGATTTGGAGAAAGATAACCTGTACCTGAAGCTACTGAGAGACCTGAGGTGAAGATACTCGAACTATACTGCTGGAAACTACTAAGAAACTACTAAGAAAACTTGAGGTAAAGAAACTTGAAACCTGAAGGAAAAGAACGCCCTTGCTAGCCCCACCAGTGACCTTTACCACCTGGACATCCTGCCTAGGGCGTTTGACCTTCCTTACATCCTTGTTGTGAACATCATTCTAGCGCAAACCAGTAAGATTCAAACTTTGTCAACCTTCAGAAATGACATTGAGTGGCTTTAAGTCTACAAAGAATCTACTGTCATCTGGAGAAACAATTTGAAAACATCATATGCTTTGCGTTCTTAACTACAGTTCTAGCAGTCTTTGGAGAGAACTGGCATTTTTTTTTTATTGGGCAGCTATCAGCAGTGAATAAATGAGTGTACGGTGCATCGTGACAGTCTAAGCACCTTGCGGTGAGCAACTAGCAGCTTTTCCAGTGTCAACAAGGCCTGGGTGTGTCAGTTGCGTTTATCGTGAAGTCACCAATTGCGTGAATTTGGAGAAAATGGGCGGCCCACCACGTGTCTCAACATTTGGTGAGTCCTTGGCGATATGTGGTTTGGCATGTGAACAGTGTGCTGTCCATATATGAGCCCAACAAACTGACTGTTTATTTAAATTTACTGTGAGCCGCGCGCAGGGCATACCATTGGAGATAACGGTTGCGAGTGCATAACTTACCAGCGCGTGCCTCCTTACAGTTTGGTTGTGGAGTTGGTGCGATGTTTGAATCTATCGCGAGGCTGACATGTGCAACTCACCGATGCAGTGTCTACTCAGCAAGCCTTTAGCGCGAGGGCAAGATCGTATACTCCGCGCTGTTGAAGACGGCGAGATTGCGTAGTGATGTCATCAATGGTGAAGACTGGAATGCGAACTGCGTTGCATTTTTGACTCCGGGAAGTGCCTCTGTATCCATGAAGCGTCTACCCTCACGCCTTTTATTAATCACACGGAGCTGTGTTCCATGAGGAATTGGTGAGATCGACTAGAGAGACTTTATTTAATGCAGCGCACAGCTCTACGTCCAGGCAAAATATTACGCTCACTGATAAAAAGTGAACAACGGAACTGTTCAACTGCGTGTGGAAATTATAGTCCTTTATCTACCATCGGCAGCATATTGTCTCACATGTGGGGTACAATTTTAAACTCTGATTTGTTTACAGTTTATGTTCCCGCTCATCTGTGCTTCATCAGTGACATTTTTGTGTGCCATGCAAGCTCCTGCTATGCTTTCGTATGCCATATTTATTTATTCATTTAGTTATATTTTCTTTTTGCTGCCATTTGTCATTGCGTGCCATTCTTAATTTACCACCTTGTATGCCATGTTCTTATTGGGTGTGGTTCTCCCTACTGTGTGCTGATCTATTTTGGCCATTTTGTTTTTTGTTTTTTTCACCATAATCTTTCAGGGTATTAGGCCTTGTCTTTATGGAATTTTATGGATTATGGGGTCATGTACCCTGTACTTTGTTTACCTAAGTGTGCGAGGGGTCGTGTACCCTATACATTTATTTTACCTGGGAATGTGCGACGGTCATGTACCCTATACATTTGTTTTACCTGGGAGTGTGCGATGGGTCGTGTACCCTATACATTTGTTTTACCTGGGAATGTGTGATGGGTCGTGTACCCTATACATTTGTTTCACCTGGGAATGTGTGATGGGTCGTGTACCTATACATTTGTTTTACCTGGGAGTGTTTACACCTGAAATTGGGTTTTTTCTCAGGTATGTGTGGGGTGCAGAAGGGGGTGAGTGGTGAGGGATTTACATCTTATTTGTGTCCTCCATCCTCCCAGTCCTGCACAATATTACCACAGTGGAATTTCTATTTTTATTCAGTATTGTAGCAAAGTGAATAATCCTTCTATCCTCAGTTCTTTTGAATTTGCAGTTATCATTTGTATATTGCATATTTCTTTTTCATCCTTCTATCCTCAGTTCTTTTAAATTTGCAGTTATCATTTGTATATTGCATACTTCTCTTTCATCCTTCTATCCTCAGTTCTTTTAAATTTGCAGTTATCATTTGTATATTGCATATTTCTCTTTCATCCTTCTATCCTTAGTTCTTTCATATTTGCAGTTATTATTTGTACATTGTTTATTTCTCCTTCATGCCGTACTGCTATCGTTATGATTTCTAATTTGTTATCATTTGCATATTGCTTATTTCTTTCGTACTGTACTTTTATTGTGCAATGTTGTAATGATCATTATTTATTGTTTTCCCAAGGGAATGGGATGTGTTATACCTTGATTTCTTATAATGCATCCTTTCCCTGGTTATCCATTCCCTGCTGCTCAGCCAGTATGAATGTGATGTGTATGTGGAATGTTAGAATACTTGATGAGGGAGTGGAATGTTGGAGTGCCTGGTGGAGTGGAGAGACAGTTGGAGAGTGTGGGCTGAGCAGCAAGGATGCTGCTCCTGGTGGGGCTCATCATTACATCTTCATCTTACCATCTAAACCGGACCTGTAACTAAGCTGAATAAACCTCTTACTTACAACTTACCTCATGGCTACCTTTGGACTTCTTTTGGTTGTAACATCTTCCTTTTTGAGGAAGTCTTGCACCACCAGGTTGATGCAATCGGCAAAACACAGGACCCTGAAATAGCCTCTGTCTGACATGGCCTTGACTATTTTACTGCCATTGTCCGTGGCAACAAATCCAACTCTAAGACCTCTGGGTCGCAGCCATTCATACACCTTGCTGTTAAATTCCTCCAAGATGTTTACAGCTGTATGTGATTTCTCCACTGCGAACATTACCACTGTTGCATGCTGCCCAACGGTCTTAAAACTTTCTTCAGGGCCAAGAAAGGAAGGTATCTTTGGCTTTACCCCTGCAAAAGAGATCCAGTGTGCAGTGATGCACATGTAAACAGTCGCCTGACAACTGGTCCACATGTCTGTCATCAGGTGAATGGTGTGAACATCACTTTGCTGCAAAGCTTGTCCAACCAACTGCAGCACATCATGATGCAGTGCTGGAACAGCCACTCTGGCAAAATAGTTCCTACTTGGTACCTGCCATTTTGGGCAGATGGCTGCCACAAATTCTACGAATCCCACCCCTTCCACAAAATAAAAAGGGAGGAGGTCCAGCACTAACATTTTTGCCAGCTTCCCATTGTACAAACGTGCGGTTGGGTGGTTTCGCTCGTATGGCCCCTCCTGCCTAAACATGCCCATAATAGTAGCCTGGATTTTCTTCTTTTCTTGGGGCACTGACACAGGCGTCTTTTGAGAAATAGATGCTAGTGATAGACTCAATGTGCATCGTGGTGGTGGGGCAGTCACTGTATGCCGCGGTGTCTCCATCATCTCACTCTGAGTCTTCTTGGGCCATTGTGAAGTCGCTGAGGTGGGTGAGTCTGCTGGTGAATTGCTGGGACACGGTTGTTTTGTGTGAAGATGTCATCCTCTTCTTCCTCATCATCACCTTCCACCGTGATTGGACTTGTAGCTGATGTTCCCCTGCTCTCCCCACCACCACGACAACATTCAGCAATTTATTTAAAGGTGCTCCTCCCACTTGAATGTATAGTGTTTTTTCATATGGGTTGTCTGGCCTCCAGTACCATATTGTGTACCAAGCGTACCTCAACAAACATTTGTGTGGCAAATAGTGCATACTGCAATGTGCTCCCCCTCTTTGCTAACTGTAAAAAAGTCCCAAACTAGGGAGGAGTAATTTTTTACTGAGCCACTGCCAATGCCTGAAGACAAACTGGATGTAGGTGGGCATGCCGTCGATTGCCTCTCTGCTTCTCCTGAGGCAGGGGGTGGTGCAGGTCTCAGCTGGGGCTTTGCAAATATGGGAGATGGTGGTGGTACGACCTGTCAATTATGATGATGGGGTGCACACCTTTATCTTCATGTTTTTTGTACTCATTCAATAAATTGTCCGAGAATGCGTGCTAATCGGTTGTGTGCCTTGCCCAAATGGCACCTGGATTAGAACAACATGATTAGGTTGGGGCATACACTTGCCCCAAACCGACCGCACAGCGAAATTGCGCCTCTTTGGCCAACAAATTCATAATTTCCTCCATTTTAATCCATGTTATAAACATCTATTCCATTCTTTTTTTCCTCTGATTTCATTCAACTTATACTTGAATCCACACACGGGATATTGTGCCTTTTTCCAAGTTTCTCAAGTTCAAGCTGTGCCCATCCGGACCTCTTGCTAAAACACGACAAATGCAGACGTTCGTCCAAAGCAGTGTTTATTTATTAAATGACCCAATGCATTTCGGGCATCAAGCGCCCTTCATCAGGGGACACTATAAATAACGATAAAACAAACAACTGTTACTATAATACCTTTACGCAACATCTTACTTACTCAACATCAATCAGTGTATACATATATCAAAACACCTTATTATTTAGGAACCCATCCTTTTTTCTTACAATATGCCCCTTCATGAACAATGTACATAATGACCCTCTATTTGCTTAACGGACCTCTCCCTCTTGTCATCAATATCCTTTGTTTAACTCCTCAACCCCTCTCTTTTGCAAGTCAAACATCTACCCCTTCCATGTACCAATAGAAATTTAAATGGCAGACTTGTGAAATCCTTACTTTTTACCCTTCATGTTCACACTTCCCTCTCTTGCAACGTTTACTTAACTCGCATCCCCGTAAGCCCCTTTCATCTCTACCCCTCTCACTTCATGCTCCTCCTCCCTCTCCATTCATTCCACACACACCCTTATGAATCCCTTTCATTCTTACCCTTCCAAAATCATTCAACTGCTCCCGCTCCCTTCCCATCTAAAGTGATTTACTCTACAATACTCCTAGCCCCATTATCTCTCCTCTAGCAATCTTCAGTTATTCATACTCTCCCCCGAACCTACTCCTAAATTAAAACCCGCTCAATCATTCAGCATAATTACAACAGAAACACACACTGCACTTTCAACCCTCAGCCTGAATAAACAATGCGACAATTTCACGTACCTGCTTCAGTCATTCAACTTACTCCTTCGCCATCTCCTTAATGATAAATGTTTATACTACCCACAATTCCACCCTTATTTAACCACAACCTCCCTAGCCTGTCCCTCCTGATTGGTCCATTAATTAACATTTTCCCGCCATATAAACGTTTATAACGGTCAAACAAACTACATTCCCCAAAATGCAACATATTCATGCTTTAAAACGTAATCTACATTTTACGAGTTCCTCCTTGTCCATTTGCAAATAATAAGTGTCATGACAATAATCATTAAATATTACTGATTTCAAGATAAATCTACATGTTTAAAAGTCCGTTTCCATCTCTTTTAAACGCCACTGCTTTATCAAACCCAGATTTTTACTCCATTCGTGTGGATACTTGCAATGTTCTCCAATTCAACTCATTTTCTCCTTTTTACTTTTGACGGGTGCTACCCCAATGTAGGGCAAATTGTATAAACACTCAATTATGATGATGGGGGGCGAAGGAGTAAGTTGAATGACTGAAGCAGGTACGTGAAATTGTCGCATTGTTTATTCAGGCTGAGGGGTGAAAGTGTAGTGTGTGTTTCTGTTGTAATTATGCTGAATGATTGAGCGGGTTTTAATTTAGGAGTAGGTTCGGGGGAGAGTATGAATAACTGAAGATTGCTAGAGGAGAGATAATGGGGCTAGGAGTATTGTAGAGTAAATCACTTTAGATGGGAAGGGAGCGGGAGCAGTTGAATGATTTTGGAAGGGTAAGAATTTAAGGGATTCAGAAGGGTGTGTGTGGAATGAATGGAGAGGGAGGAGGAGCACGAAGTGAGAGGGGTAGAGATGAAAGGGGCTTACGGGGATGCGAGTTAAGTAAACGTTGCAAGAGAGGGAAGTGTGAACATGAAGGGTAAAAAGTAAGGATTTCACAAGTCTGCCATTTAAATTTCTATTGGTACATGGAAGGGGTAGATGTTTGACTTGCAAAAGAGAGGGGTTGAGGAGTTAAACAAAGGATATTGATGACAAGAGGGAGAGGTCCGTTAAGCAAATAGAGGGTCATTATGTACATTGTTCATGAAGGGGCATATTGTAAGAAAAAAGGATGGGTTCCTAAATAATAAGGTGTTTTGATATATGTATACACTGATTGATGTTGAGTAAGTAAGATGTTGCGTAAAGGTATTATAGTAACAGTTGTTTGTTTTATCATTATTTATAGTGTCCCCTGATGAAGGGCGCTTGATGCCCGAAATGCATTGGGTCATTTAATAAATAAACACTGCTTTGGACGAACGTCTGCATTTGTCGTGTTTTAGCAAGAGGTCCGGATGGGCACAGCTTGAACTTGAGAAACTTGGAAAAAGGCACAATATCCTGTGTGTGGATTCAAGTATAAGTTGAATGAAATCAGAGGAAAAAAAGAATGGAATAGATGTTTATAACATGGATTAAAATGGAGGACATTATGAATTTGTTGGCCAAAGAGGCGCAATTTCGCTGTGCGGTCGGTTTGGGGCAAGTGTATGCCCCAACCTAATCATGGTGGTACGACCTGTGCCACATCCCTCTGAGCTAGTTGAATAGCAATGTCAGATTCCTCTGTCACATTCCACCATGACTACCTCATCATCGTCATCCTCCTCTTCATCCCCTTCCATAAGTCTACATCTTTCTGGAACTTTTCTTTTCCCTTGCCTCTCCTGTTTTTTCCTGGTCTCTGTCGGGATCCACTCCATGTCCCTATCATTATCATAAGAAGTGGTGCTTGGAGAAGATGGTGCTGTAGTACCCTTCCTTTTGCTGGAGATGTGGGAGCCAATGATTCTAAAAGAGGAGGTTCAACTTCTTGCTCTGAAGGAAGCTCAACCTCCTGTTCTACTCCAACATCAGACAAATCCATTGCTGGCTGCGGCTGCTGTCCACTTTGCTGTGTTTCCTGACAAGATTGTGTACTACTTTGCGAAAGGGACATATCCAATTCAACATCGCTACTCGTCGACATGATTGCACTGGCTGCCTCACTGACAGACATGGTCCTGGGCTTAGGTTGGGGAGGTGGTGCTGTTGATGTAGGAGTGCTGCTCTCAGCTTGTTCACCGGGAGCCGGTGCGGCAGGCGCAACTTTCCAGAAAAAGGTTGCGTTCGGCACAAAAGTGGTGGAAATCTGCTTCTTCTGCTCCACGCTAGCCACTTTGGCTACCTTTCATTGGGGCCATCTTATAGCTGTTAGTTGGCAGTGGCACTTAGCTTCACAACAAGCTGAAGAGATGACTGTGTTGCATAGTCTGTCACGCGTCACGTGACGTCGTGTACAGACCTTCTGTCTGGCAGTACTATGGGTGATGTCTCTTCTCTTGTGAACCTAAAAGCAAACAAGCAAGAAAAACATCAGTGAGACGTGGCATTGTTGCAGTTCAAGTAGTTGTACAAACAAACAATATCATTTGGTATGGTTACTTAAGTTATTATAAATAATTAACAATAGTTTACAGTGTTAATTCGTAAAACGGAAAACTACACCAACAAACTTTCATGGTGTACACTCAGGAAGGATTAGAAAGAGCAACAACAACAACAAAACCAATACAGCTGTAACTGTTTGCTTTATGTGCAATGCATCACGCGGGATGTGGCACTCAGGGAGGTGCAGCTGACAAATGACATTAGAATAATCTGATTCCTTACACAATGATTGCTGTTGTGCACCTATAGCAGATATGGGGTTGATTAATTGATGCCAGATGTTTTGAAAATGGTAACAACAACAAAATATAAAAACAATTAACAAATGTTTAAAAAAAAAAAAAAAGAATAATAAGAATTAAACTTAAAACTAAATTTGAAAAAAATTAAAATAAAAAAATTATAAATAAGGGACATTATCCTCAAGCATATCATTCATTTTAATTTATTAAACTGATATCTCATTGCTCAAACATCCATGCAAGCATAAGGCAAAGAGCCACACTGGCTGGACACACAAAATGGCTGCCTGCCATTGCCACATGGTCATCAATAACAAAAACACAGAGCAAAAAGACATTGGGAATGGGAACAAAGAGAAGAAGACATGCATGCCTATTGTAAAAGCAGTGGCACACTGGCTGCCTACACAAAATGGCCACCGACTGACCAGTGAAAACATAGTGAACCAGCAAGCAAGGAGGCATGGCCATAACATAATGATAGAAGAACAACACATGCAAGCCTATGGCAAAAGCACATGGGATGCCTACACAAAATGCCCACCAGCCACATGGTCAAACAGCAAGCAAGGAGGCATGGGGAACAAATAGAAGATATTCAGGTCTATGGCAAAAGCACACTGGCTGGCTACACAAAATGGCTGCCAGCCAAATGGTCAGAAGAACAACAAAAACCAGCAAGGAGGCATGGTCACAAACAGAGAAGACATGCAGGCCTATGGCAAAAGCACACTGGATGCCCACACAAAATGGCCAACAGCCACATGGTCAAACAGCCAGCAAGGAGGCATGGGGAACAAAGAGAAGATATGCAGGCCTATGGCAAAAGCATACTGGCTGGCTATAGAAAATGGCTGTAAGCCACATGGTCAGACAACAACAACCAGCAAAGAGGCATGGTCACAAACAGAGAAGACATGCAGGCCTATGGCAAAAGCACACTGGCTGACTACACAAAATGGCCACCAGCCACATGGCCAGAACAACAACAACAACCAGCTAGGAGGCATGGCCACAAACAGAGAAGACATGCAGGCCTATGGGGAAAGCACACTGGCTGGCTACACAAAATGGCTGCCAGCCACATGGTCAGACAACAACAGCCAGCAAAGAGGCATGGTCACAAACAGAGAAGACATGCAGGCCTATGGCAAAAGCACACCGGATGGCTACAGAAAATGGCCGTCAGCCACATGGTCACAACAGCAACAACCAGCAAGGAGGCATGGCCACAAACAAAGAAGAAATGCAGGCCTATGGGGAAAGCACACTGGCTGGCTACTCAAAATGGCCGCGAGCCACATGGTCAGAACAACAACAAGCAGGAGGCCTGGAAAACAAAGAACACATGCAGGCCTAGGGTGGACACTGACAATACAAAATGCCCTCTGGCACATATATACACACACACACTGGCCAGACAAAAGAGGCATTGTAACACAGAGAACACAGCATTAATTTAGTTATGCCAAAAATGAAAATTGACTGGGCTAAAAATGTTCACAACAACACACATCCTCCAAAGGCATTACTCCAACTAAACACTGTTTGCAGGAGAAAAAAAATGTGAAGTACCACAAAAAACACATTTTGTAATTTAATCCAATGCAATCCATGGCCTAAATGATGTTTCAATTCTCAAGTCAACACAGAAACAGTTGTTTCATGCACCCATGAATAGTACGGGCCTACTGGCTGGAAGGCCCATTGGCAGACTATTTATTTATTTATAAAGTTTTATATAGCGCGAACAAGATCCCGAGGGATATCAGAGCGCTTTACAATAGGATGGGAGGAAGGACATAGATGCAAAATCGACATCAAGTAGGAGTAGAAAAAAGAATGATCGCATATTCAGGACTAGGTCACATAGTGAATTATATCAATCAATATTGCAAACTTATTAAAAAACATGGAGAAGAAAATGTACTGAACTGTGCAACATTTTTCGTTTACAAAAGAAGATAAATTTCATGCATAAAAATAACTAGGCCCCTACTAAAACTGCAGGCCACCCACCACAATACATTTTAAAAATTGAATAAAAGGACAAATAAACCCAGATGCATGCCCTCAGTCAAACAAACAACACTCTTATACATCAGTTTTTCAACTTACTTGTGATATCTCAAAACCAATGTCCTTAAATCCAATGGCATAAATGCAGCAGACAGGGAGAGTGATCCTTCCAGCTCCAAATCCCTATGAAAAGTGACCAGTAGAGGGGCAAAGCACTGGGAGGAGCCTGCTGGACAAGAACAGGAAGTTGGAGTCTCTGGGGCACTTCCTTCTGGTTTGGAAAAAAAACGTTTTAGAAAAATGGCTTCTCGCACAAAAAAAACAACTCCAAAGGTCAGTTTGAGAAAAAAATCCACTCCACATGCCTCTCAGCTGCATTCTCAAGCAGAAAAGCTGCTCGGCGCCTCCGTTTGCGATCAGCTCTAAGAATGCTAGATTGGTACCGTCGCGGCTGGAAGCCGTGCATGCGAGTGCAAAGTCTCGCGGGAACTCGCTAGCGGTGTGAGAAGTCTCATGTGCATTCGCAAGCGGCCTGAGAGTCTTGGCGCTCATGGTTGAGTGGCAAAAGAAAACTCGAACGCGCGAACGAAAAAAAACCTCCGCTTCACGCCCGAATGGTGGAATTCAGGATTTCCGTGTTCATCCACAGAGCGCGGAGTGCCCGAATTCTGCAAACTCCGTGAGCAGAGATGAGTTTACAGCCCGTGGTAACTAAAAATATGGCATATTTTCCAACTGGCCTGAAGTCTTATCTTCAATAATGACCAGGTAATTGCTAAAACAGCTCAGCCAGGTTTTCCATTTTTCTACCTGGTTAAGCTAATAAAAAGATACGCAACAACAATTGATGAGAAATAACAAGTGAGGCTAATGTAATACAATGGGGACTGTGGTGCACAATACATGCCCACATTAACAGTAGACCCAGCAGTTAGTGAGGTTGTCTGATAGAATATCAAAGCCAAAAATATCATGTGGAAAGAATTGTGTCAAAAATATTGAGGACCACAATATCAAGAAGGTAAGTGCAAATAGGTAACTATATACTATTTGTAACTCCACATCTACGTACCTTGTATGTGTGTGTATATATATATATATATATTCACTGAAAAAACCATAAGGTTTTAGGGACAGTTATAGTTAGTTGGACATTGCACTCGTACAAAACCCGTGAAATTCCCCCGTTATAGTTAGTTCAGGTAACTATAACTCGCGCCCCGCAATGCACTGCTGATGACGTCACATATTACATCACTCATGACATGGTCAGTGACATCACTGATGACATCTCAAATGACATCACTGATGACATCACTGATGACATCATCCAGTGACTGTGTGTTTGTGTAAAGTTTAAATATGTTTAATATATATAGGGAAAGGCGTATTGAAGAATGAGTGGGTGTATAAGTGTCTGAATGGATGATTTAGTAGGTGCGTGACTGAGTCTATAAGTGAGTGATTAAACGTATCTTACTGGATGCATGGGTGAGTGACTAAACTGTGTGAATGTCTGTATCCGTCTGTCTGTTGTTGTGTAAGCAGCTGCATGGGTTTCTGACTAGCTAAATGAGTGTCTATATGGGTTATGGATTGGTTCTCTGAGTATCTGTATGGGTGCCTCAGTGTTTGTGTGGGTGGGGTGAGTGTGACTGTGCATAGTTGTGTGAGTGGGTGATTCACTGGGTGCATGGTTTCAAGAGTGCGTCTGTGATGGACTGTATGGGTGGGTGAGTGTGTGTATGGGTGTGTTAGTGATTGAATGTATATCTCAGTGGTACATGTGAGAGTAACTACATATGTGAAAGGCAGTATATATGTGTGTTGGAGTATATAAATGGCTATAAGTGAGAGTGTGTGATTGTGAGAGTGGCTATATGGATGAGTGTGTGCTTGCATCAGTGATTGCATAGGAGCGTAAGAATGTGCTAGTATTTTTATGAGTAAGTGAGCTGGTGTGTATAACTGTATAGGTGAGTAAATTGGAGTGTGATTAATTATTTGCATGACTGACTAGGTGTGTGAGTACCTCTATGGATGAGTTGCGTTGTGTGAGTGTTTATATAGGTGTATGAGTGCATATGATAGTCCTGTACTGAGTGACTGTAAGTATGAGTGACTGTACGGGTGAGTGAGTAGATGTGTGTGTGTAGACCTAAGAATCAGTGAGTGGGTATGTACTTATTGGTATTGAAGTGTGTATGGTTTTGAGAATGGCAGTCTGTAATTTAGAGTGGGTGTTTCAAAACTTATATTAGGGTGTGAGAAGATGCATTAAATTCTCACATGGATGATGTCATCAGTGATGTCATCAGTGATGTCATTTGAGATGTCATCAGTGATGTCATCAGTGATGTCACTGACCATGTCATGAGTGATGTAATATGTGACGTCATCAGCAGTGCATTGCGGGGCGCGAGTTATAGTTACCTGAACTAACTATAACGGGGGAATTTCACGGGTTTTGTACGAGTGCAATGTCCAACTAACTATAACTGTCCCTAAAACCTTATGGTTTTTTCAGTGAATTTCTAAGGTTTTTTAAATGCAAATTTCTAACTATAACGTGCCTGAAACCTATGGTTTTTTCAGTGAATTTCAAAGGTTTTTTAAATGCTAATTTCTAACTATAACTTGTCTGAAACCTATGGTTTTTTCAGTGAATTTCAAAGGTTTTTTAAATGCTAATTCCTAACTATAACATGTCTGAAACCTACGGTTTTTTCAGTGAATTTCAAAGGTTTTGTAAATGACAATTTTTAAATGTATTAATTGTTATATTTATTTTTTTCATACTGATTTACTACATTTTTAGAAACAATTTTTTTACATATTTTATTTTTTAAATTACATTGTAATTACATTATACATTACAAAAAATACTTTCTCAGAATGAATTACTTTAGTTTAAATACTTTGCACATAGGCAATAGACTTTTAAGTACAGTAGTTACAGTTGTTGCAATGGGCAACACATTTTCAAACACAATGCAACATTCAGCTCAATGTGAATTTCTAGTTAAATGCAATTAGTTACTTTATGGATTACTTTTCTAACCACAGGACTGGATCCTAGATTCAGTCCTGGGACATCTCCTGTAAACAGTTGAGTAAAAGCGTTTTGGTTACATTAGTGATTTTTAAGGAATATTATTGTATTTTAAAAGTTGACACTTTGAAACTTTTTCTCATAGAATCACCAATGTTATCCTATGGAAGGAAATTCACTTAGCAGGTAAAAACTGTTATCGTTACTTTTTCTTACTCAGTGTTGGATCCTGGATCCAGCACTGGTGCATCTCCTGTAAACAGTTGAAAGAATGCGTTTAAGTCATACAGGCGATTTTAAGGAATATTTGTAGTTTGTGAAAATCGACACTTTGAAACTTTTCTGCTGAAAACCAGACAATGGATTCCTATGGAAGAAAATATAAGTTACTGGTAAGTACGGTTAAAATTACTTTTCAGGGTCAGTGCTGGGCTAAAAGATGCAGCACTGAGGTCTCTCCTGATAACAGGTGAGTAAATCGGAATTCGTAGTTCGGCTGATTTTAGAGGAATATTATAGAGTTCCAAAACTCCACACTTAGAAGAATTTCCAAGTGAAACCAGTCAATGTTAGCCTATGGAAGGAAATTCAAGTTACTGGTAAGTACGGTTAAAATTACTTTTCAGGACCAGTACTGGGCTGAAAGATACAGCACTGAGGTCTCTCCTGATAACAGGTGAGTAAATCGGAATTTGTATTTCGGCTGATTTTATAGGAATATTTGTATGTTTCAAAAATCAACACTTAGAAACTTTTTCAGCAAAAAGCAGACAATGATATCCAATGGAAGGAAATTCAAGTTACTGGTAAGTACGGTTAAAATTACTTTTCAGGACCAGTACTGGGCTGAAAGATACAGCACTGAGGTCTCTCCTGATAACAGGTGAGTAAATCGGAATTCGTATTTCGGCTGATTTTAGAGGAATATTTTAAAGTTCCAAAACTCCACACTTAGAAGAATTTCCAAGTGAAACCAGTCAATGTTAGCCTATGGAAGGAAATTCAAGTTACTGGTAAGTACGGTTAAAATTACTTTTCAGGACCAGTACTGGGCTGAAAGATACAGCACTGAGGTCTCTCCTGATAACAGGTGAGTAAATCGGAATTCGTATTTCGGCTGATTTTAGAGGAATATTTGTATGTTTCAAAAATCAACACTTAGAAACTTTTTCAGCAAAAAGCAGGCAATGATATCCTATGGAAGGAAATTCAAGTTACTGGTAAGTACGGTTAAAATTACTTTTCAGGATTAGTACTGGGCTGAAAGATGCAGCACTGAGGTCTCTCCTGATAACAGGTGAGTAAATCCGAATTCGTAGTTCGGCAGATTTTAGAGGAATATTTGCACAATGGTGAAGGTAGGGGGCGGGGCCTGAGGTGACATCTGTGCAAACGCGCCCCGTGGCGCGTTTTAAGTTGGGGGATTAAGTCCCCTTGAATCATGAGGGTCCCTAGGGGCCAACTAGCCCACCAGGAACCTCCAGTATGCGCCAGGGGCTGCGTTGGAGACGTGTAGAGAGGCCACACCCCTTTTACACCTCTCTGCAACGCAGCTCTGTGGCGCTTTCTGGATGTACCTGTTGGGCTAGTTGGCCCCCAGGGACCCTCAGGATTGAAGGGATTTAATTCCCCATCTTAAAACGCGCCACGGGACCTGTTTGCACACATGTCACCTGAAGCCCCGCCCCCTCCTTCACCACTGTGCAAACGCGCCCGTGGCGCGTTTTAAGTTGGGGGATTAAGTCCCCTTGAATCCTGAGGGTTCCTGAGGGCCAACTAGCCCACCATGTACCTCCAAAGCGCCACAGAGCTGCGTTGCAGAGAGGTGTATAAAGGGGCGTGGCCTCTGTACACCTCTCTGCAACGCAGCCCCTGGCGCATACTGGAGGTTCCTGGTGGGCTAGTTGGCCCTCAGGGACCCCAGTATTCAAGGGGAATTACTTCCCATTTGCAAACGCGCCAGGGGCGCGTTTGCAGAGTGGTGAAGGAAGGGGGCGGGGCCTGCGGGCCGATCGTTATTTTTTTTTTTTTGTTTTTTTCCCTGAAGGGCCCCCTTCCTTTTTCTTATTTTTGGGCCCTGGGGACCCCATCCCCCAGGGCCTTACCCCCCTTTTTTTTTTTTTTTTTTTTTATTATTTCTGGGGAGGGGGCCGCGTGGCCCCTCCCGAGCCACTACTTGCCCCGGGGACCTCATCCCCCGGGGCCTGGCCTCTGGTTGGGGACTGTGGGGGTCCCCAAACCCCCACAGTCCCGCCGGCTCCCCGTGTCCTACGGGAGCCGGCATTGCTTTACACATGGGGAGCAGCTAACATGCTGCTCCCCGTGTGAAAAGCAATTGTCTTGGATATTGGAAGCGAGAGCAGGTTTCCTGCTCTCTCTTCCAATATCCAAAGCAGTTTGCAATGACAGGACTGCTGGGGGCAATTAACATCGAAGCGCGGAGACCGCGCTCGATTTTATCGGCAGGATCCGCGCACCCTGAGCGCATCCTGCCGATTTAAAAAAAAAAATGCTTTTGCCCAGGGGGTCCTTGTGGGACCCCTGAGCAGACCTAGGGGTCAGGGTGTTTCTACCCTGCCCCCTTTGTGCGTTTTGCGCACTTTTTTACTGCTTTCTTGTTCCTCGGTTCTACCGAGGAACAAGATGGCTGCCAACACTTCCTGGTTTGGAGTGTTGACAGCCAATTAGCAGACAGCTCGTGATCGGGAGGGTGCGCGAATCCGACGCGGCCATAGATATATATGTACTTTTACTTTTGATTTTCTCAGCAACTACTGAACGGATTTACACCATTTAACAAAAAGGGTTCTTTCTGAACCAAGAACTACCTCTTTGCCAAATTTGGTGTAATTCCGTTCAGCAGTTCGAGCTGTAGCCGTGTCTAAAGTTTCCTATGGAAAAATGAATGGGGAAAACGCGTTTGGGACCCCCTTTTTCTCGGCCCCCGCTTGACGAATCACCCCGAGACTTTCAGGGTAGGAGCGGACCGGAGCGCCCACAAAGTTTGAAAATTTTGCGGAGATACGTCAACCGGCAAGAGAGTTATTTCAAATAGAATGTCGCGGATTTCCTATGGAAAATAGGTTCTAACTATAACTATCTACTGGCGACCGCCAGTAGATAATATATATATATATATATATATCAACAAGGTACATACATATATGTAGGGTTAAGTATAGTAAACCTTTGCTTACTCATAGAAACTTACCTTTACTATATTTTTGTCCTCGATATTCTTGACATGATATTTTGCCCACACGAAATTTTCAACTTGATATTTTGTCCCTACACCATTAGTGAGGCTACCAGCTCCCTGTCTTAAACTAAAGTCATATTGTGTTCAGTAATCAGTTTCTGTCACTGCTTCAATCATGCAGCTGTGGGTGCTCCAGAGCTCTGATTCAATGACTGTACCTGAAACAACACCTGAAACAACACTCTTTAATGATCAGTTTCAGTGTCCACTCGAGCACATTGCAGAATGGCTTAAATAGACCTTGTGTGCTCTTTCCTAATGCTTATGTTTCACAGTCTCCTTTGAATGAGCCACTTCTCTGAAGGGTGGCACCACTGAACATTCACTTTTACACTCCGTTCGTAGCTGGGCAACCCCACGCCACAATCCTGATGTCTTGTCAGTAAGTGGAGCAACTACCAACCATGGTGCATGCAAATGTTCCAAGAAAGGAGCTATGGGATACTGTTGTATGGTAAAGCTTCTATTTTTTTTTAACCACAATGCAGTAATATGCCACATGTGCACGGGCAGGCAACATGCCATATGTCACTTGGCAAATTGTACAGTTGTCACCGTTAAGAGCCTTCCATAACTGGCCATCTCTCTGCTCCTTTGTGTTCTACCTCACTGATAAAGCAACATTGCTGTTGTTTCTTCGTGGTTCCTCAGTGGAGCTGTTATCAGGGTATGTGATCTTTGCAACATGAGCATTAACACACATTACTTTTACAGTGCAGCAGTTAGTATGCTGGTAAGTACCATGCATGCTTTTTCCTGGCACTTTACAACGTGGGACTCTATTAAGCAGGTAAGTGTGCTTTTCAGGGAATTAAAGAGGGACATAAGGGGTTTTAAGGATTTTGGAATGGGTAAGTGTAAGAGTAGGGGGTTGTAAAGGGTACTAAGGGGTAGTAAAGAGTTTCTAGGGTTCTGGTATAGGTAACAGTTGGGATTGTAAGGATGTTTAGGGTTCAGTGATGTGCAAGGGTGAGGCTAGTAAGGTTTTTTTATTGTTCAGGGAATGGTCAGGGTAATGAATAGTAAGGGGCTATTAGTGGTTACTAAGATTCAGGGATGAATAATGGTACTGGGTTGTAGGGTTTTTAGGGTTCAGGGCAGTAAGAGGGAGTGAGAATTTTTTTAGGGTTAAGGGATGGGTAAGGAGCAGTAAGTGGATATTAGATCTCAGTGGTGGGTAAGGGTATAGGGTAGTATTTATAAAAGAGTGAGGTTTTGGGAGGGTAAACCCCCCAAAAAATAACATACATAGTTATAGTTAGATTCAGATTTTACAAGCACACAACCATAGAAATTCAGCAGTTATAGTTAGAGTTATCTCAATAAATGATAACTTTTGCCCTAAGGTACTAATAACTCACAACCCCCAATGCACTGGCCCACATATTACATCACTCATGACACCTTCTATGACATTATTAATAAAATCAGTTCAACATTTGCTGTTAAATTATTGATGAGAAAACTGTGCAGAGCGGGGAACGAGTTATAGCTTATTGAGATAACTCTAAATAGAATCTGAAGCTAACTATAACGTCCCTGTAACCTTTGGTTATTTTAGTGGATTTCGAAGGGTTTTTTACTTCTATTTTCCAACTATAATGTCCCTGTAACCTTTGGGTTCTTCAATGCATATATACCAGTAGGTAGTTTTAGTTAGGACATAGTTTCCACCATCGGGAAATGTCTTTGTGTTTTGCCAATACATTTTGTGCCTTTTGATGAATCTTTTCCAAAATAGTATGATACTCAGTTTAGCTGCTGTGTTGAAAGTTTCGAGATGATTCATCAAGAGGGGGCTGAGAAAAAGAGGGATCCCAAAATGCTTTTTTCCTATGTATTTCCCATAGGGATTTTGAACATGATTACAGCCCGAACCGCTGGATGGCATTACACCAAGTTTGGCAAAAAAGTAGCTATTGGTCCAGAAAGAGCCCTTTTTGTTTTTCTTGTAAATCTGTTCAGTAGCTTTTGAAATATTAAAAGAAAAACAAATTTGTATATCTAGGGACATGGACTCTCCACGTATCTCTCATGGTGGATCCGCAAAGTCACGCGCCATCAGTAAAGCCCTGATTGGCTGGCCACAACCTGAGAGAAAAGATGCGGCTGCCATTTCATGTATCGGGAAATGGTCCCTGGGACTGAAATGTAGGCTGCAATTTATATGAAGGGGTCAGGGTAGAGGTTACCTGACCCCATGTTTGTGTTATGTAGGTGTCAAAAGTGGGTATGATGAGCAAGAAATGGCCTACAAATTTTTTTTGCCACGTACAAGATCCACGGATCCACTGTGGGGCTCAGCATGGCCCCCCGTGTATATCCATGATGGATCAGCGGATCCTGCTGCAAATATACACTCACACACCCACTAACAGACACACATAGACACTCACGCACCCAGTCACAGTCCCACACAGACATTCACACACTCATTCACAGACCCACGCAGGTGCTCTCTCAGCCACTCACAGATCCATGCAAGTGCTCTCACACCCAATTACAGGCCTACTCAGATCCTCTCACACCCACTCACAAACCCACACAGACATTCTTACACCCACTCACAGGCCTACTCAGACACTCTCACACACCCACTCACAGTCCCACACAGACACTCACACACTCACTCACAGGCCCACACAGGTGCTCTAACACCCACTCACAGACCTACTCAGACACTCTCACACCCATACACACAGACCCACTCAGGTGCTCTCACACCCACTCACAGACCTACTCAGGTGTACTCAGACACTCGCACGCCCTCTCACAGACACTCACACCCTCTCACAGACTCACACAGACAATCTCACACCCTCTCACAGACCCACACAGACACTCTAATACCCTCTCACAGACTCACACAGACACTCTCACACCCTCTCACAGACCCACATAGATACTCACACACCCATTCACAGCCCAACAGAGACACTCACACACCCACTCATATACCCACACAGACACTCACATACCTCACATACCTACAAACAGACAAATGGAGACACTGTCACACTTACTGACAGACCCACACAGCCACTCACACACCTGCTCACAGACCCACAAAGGCACTCTTATACCCACCTACTCCCAGGCCCACACAGCATTCACATACCCACTCACAGACCCACACAGACAGTCTCACACCCACTCACAGCCCCACACAGCCACTAACACACCCACTCACAGACCCATGCAGGCACTGGCAGACCCATTCACAGACCAACACAGGTACTCACAGACCCAGTCACAGACCCATGCAGGTACTCACATACCCATTCACAGATCCATACAGGCACTCAGAGAGCTACTCACACTCCCACATATGCACTCACACACTCACTTACAGACCTATACAACCCCTCACACACTCACTCACAGACCCCCACATGCACTCATACCCACTGACAGAATCACACAGGCACTCACAGACCCACTGACAGAGCCACACAGGCACTCACACACCCACTCAGAAATCTATGCAGGCACTGACAAACCTACTTACACACCCACACAGGTACTCACACACCCACTCAGAGACCCATGCATCCACTTAAATACCCACAGAGGCACTCTCACACCCACTCACAGATTCACACAGGCACTCACACACCCACTCACAGTTCTTTGCTGGCATTTTCACACCCACTTAGAGTCCCACACACCTACTCACAGAGCCACAGAGACCCTCACAGGCGCTCACACACCCATGCACAGATACACACACACAGTCATACATCCACTCACAAACCCATACAAGCAAATGCTAAATGTGCTGCTTTATAGTGAATATGCACTTTTGGATCCACAGAGTCGAGTAAACATTTACAAAAAAGGATTTAAAAAAAAGATGAACCAGTGTTTGGGGAAAAGAGTGGCTCTAAGAAGAGCCTCTCTGTTTATTATGTGTAGATAATAACTACACATAAAACAGGCTGCAGTCTTTTAAGTTGTTGAGGACCACCCTGTTGCCTTTCTCTGTGAAATTAACTCCATCACATCTATAGATATCGTCCATGCTAAAGCGTAAATTTTTGTTGTATATAAAGCCAATGTTATGGTCTCTGAGGAATGTAGAAACAGTTTTATTTACATGTTTCCTGGCTTTGTCTATCTCTGGACAGAATTTGTCTGACCACTTCCATTTCTGCCTTTGGCAAATGTTGGAGAACACCCAAGGTAAGGGAAAGTGCTATTAATTGACCAAAGGTACCCTTCATTGGGATTTCTAGTCCTACCCCAGTTAGTGTGCCTAGGTCATTGCCAGCACAGTTGCACAATCCTGAGGTCTGGATGTTGGCAATCCACAACGCTTTCAACCAAAGGCAGCAACTGATGCCACTTTAACCTTTTCAGGCCAACCCAAGTAATGCCCACGTTAGGCAAACCCAAGTCCCTGTCATGCCACTCTTTCTAGCACACTGTCTGGCCCAAAACACAAAGCTATGACCTACAAGCCGCACTCTAACCATTTTGAAGGCAAGGAGGAGTAGCACACAGGGGAAGGCTGCAGCTAAATGAGACATATTTAAAATGAAAGGCAGTTAAAATGGAGGATAGCACCTAAAATGTAAAGGATCATTTTTGATTGGATGGTGTTAACATGTTGGTGGCTAAGCTAGGTGGTGATATTGAGATAAAAGTAAGTACGTGTGATTGGCTTTGGAGAAATAATAAAAAAAGTAATGGTGTTTGGGATATGCTTATAAACCCAAACACTCAACCACACCTGCTACAGTTGGTTTAGAAGTTACTATGCTGCTCTCAAAAAGTGAACTTTTGACTTACTGCTACCAGAGAATGTTTCAAAGTTGGTCACTATGGTAACGAAGCTACGGGAGCATGAGGGAAAGGGAAGAGAAAAGACTAGACTGCTACCATGACATGAGAGTAGTATTAAAAGAAAGGCTGAATAAAAAACAAGTTACTTACCTGTACACTGTGGTTCTCCAGTATTGATATCTTTTATAGATTCACATGCTTGAATCTTCCCCGTCATCATAGTGGGAGTCCCACGGTAACAGTAAAATAACAGTATTAAAAGTTAATATTGAAAAGCCCATAAGAATACATTCACTTCAGTAACCTATAATCATTGTTATAAAACATCCAAACTCCAGCCAATCAGAGCGCAGACCATAGAATCTCCTTCCCCTGCAGGGCCACCATACCCTCGGATTTCAAGCACGAGTGCCCTAGGTAATGAAGAGGTATGGAAGGTGAACTTGATGAGGGGAGGAGGGAGGGTCGCATGTGAATCTATAAAAGATATCAATACTGGAGAACCACAGTGTACAGGCAAGCAACTTGTTTTTTCTCCTGTATTGTATATTTTATAGATTCACATGCTTGAATCAGAATAGCAAGCAGTACTTTACAAGAAAAAATGGCCGAAGGCGGCGGGAAGGCGAACCATCCCACCATGCGACCCAAGAAAGTATTAATCCTTTAACATGAACTCACAATAATGCATATGAATGCTAAAAGACATATTTATATATATACATACCAAAATGGAAAAATATTCGAGAATATAAGAAAAATGTTATCACAACAAATAGAAAACTTATACAGTAATGAACTGGTTTAAACATCATACCTTTAAGCGAATAACCGCCTCAAAGTAGCTTGACCAACTGCCACATCCGCCAGGCATCCAAGCAGTAATGCTTCGTGAAGGTATGGACGTTCGCCCACATCACTGCCCTGCAGATATCAGGCAAGGATACTCCAGCGAACAGGGCGGAGGAAGTAGGCACTTTACGTGTTGAGTGCGCTGTGGCTTTGGCAACCAGAGGACGGCCAGCCCTCTCATGGAAATAAATAATAACTGATGAGATCCAACGAGCGATAGACGCCAGCGTCAAAGCCTGACCCTTCCTAGGGGCAGAAAAGGCAACAAGTTAACTGCAGAAAGCACGTTCTCAATCGATCTGAAACAGCTGAAATGGACAACAGAGAACATTGACGAACTTCAAGTAAAAGTACAGAGAATTAAAATGGAAAGTGAAACTAGTGAACTGAATAAGATACAAGAGTGGGTAAGCTTCACTGACAAATTAACAACAATCATGTCTGGTAAATCCAAACAAGCCTCGAAATCTAAAAACACCATGTTAACATCAATTGAAGTTGTCAAACTTAAGCGAGAACTAAGGAAAAATCTAAGGAGACTGAAAAGAACTGAGCCGACCCACCCTGACTGGGAACTAATACGGAGTCTTAAGAAAGAATATAAAAAGAAACTGTGGGAACACAAAAGAAGATGTGAGGACAACTTCTGGGCTAAATTATTATACACAGCGAAGAAAATTAACTCAAGCGCTTTTTGGGGAATAATAAATGGTCTAAATCGGCCTGTTAACCCAATCACTTCAAATGTACAAGAAAATGATTGGGTCACACTACTAATAAAGAGATTCACAGACGTCGAACCATCGAACCACCTAGTATGGAGAGAGAAAGTGCATGTAAATACCGAGGAGCAAGAGGAACAAATGAGCAATGACAGGACTGTCACACAAAACATAAACAGCACCCTAACCTGTCAATGGCCCAAAGTGCAAAATGCAGACGAAGCACAATGGAAAGGAGCCGTAATGAGCGCCTGTAGCTTAGGGTCTACACCTGGAAACTCAGGCTTCCGTGACGAAGATGTAAAAAGAATAATCTTGAAGGGTCGCGGAAATGGGGCCCCAGGACCAAATGGCATCCCCCAAATAATCTTCAAATCGGCTCCAGATTTCTGGAGCGGAAGGCTAAAAAACGTATTTGATGAAGTGGAGAATGAAAGGCAAATTCCGCCAAGCTGGCAAGGATCAGTAATTACTCTGATCTTTAAAGGAGGTGACAGAACGTACCCGTCCAATTACAGGTTAACCCGTTTGCTGCGTGCGTCGGCCAACAGCCGTCGCGAGCACTACCTCGGTAGTGCTGCGCACGTCCGTTGGCCGACGCGGCCCCGCCCGTTTAATAGAACATTCCGCACTGGCGCGGAACGTTCGGAGCAGCAAACGGGTTAATAGCACTTCTGGATGTAGACGCAAAGTACTACGCCTCACTAATATTGGAAGATCTGATTACCAGGTCTGACGAGTCAAAACGGATACCACTCAATCAAACAGGGTTTAGAAAAGGGTGTG
This sequence comes from Calotriton arnoldi, assembly GCA_963921515.1. NCBI lineage: Eukaryota > Metazoa > Chordata > Amphibia > Caudata > Salamandridae > Calotriton > Calotriton arnoldi. The sequence goes on along the minus strand of CAWUFW010012832.1, from coordinate 161,495 downwards.
GAACAATTACAAACATCCTATCGCTTTCGCTGATTGGGGACAAATACATCCGAAGGAAACAACAACTGCACCTCTGTTTTGTTGACCTAAAGGCGGCTTTCGACAGCGTGGATCGTTAGATTCTATGGGAAAAACTGGGTGCGTGGAACATCCCAGAAAAAATACTCAGAGGAATATTGCTTCTTTACTCCAACACATGGATGAGAGAAAAGTTGGGAGATGGCTCAAGTCTATCAAGAAAGGTCATAACCACTAAAGGGCTGAAGCAAGGGTGTGTTCTGGCCCCGCATCTCTTTAACATTTTCATGGCAGACCTGGCTCAAAAGCTCAACAAGATCAATTCTCATCCACCCAAACTAGGCACTCTATCATTATCCCACCTATCATACGCGGATGACGTATTCCTGATGAGCCTAACTAAGATCGGCCTACGAAGGTCGCTTGTAGGAATGCTGGAATACATAGCCGACAACAAGTTAGAGATAAACATCGCAAAAAGTAAAACAATGCTGATCAGTAGACATCAGACGGCTAAACAGCAATTCCAATTAGAGGGAAAAAAACTGGAGGTAGTCTCCAGTTATAAGTACCTGGGTTTTTACATCGACAACAGGCATAATCATCGGGAACAAAAAGCATACATGACCCAGAGGACAAACGCCCTATCATTTGCCTTCAGGTCCTTAGCAAAGAAATTGAAGGGGCCATCATTCAAACCCTTATTAGCAGTAATAACAGCTAAAATGTTACCGACATTATCATATGGCAGTACTGCATTATATGGGAAAGACGCCGACCTGTTAAACAAATCACAAGTGTCTATATATAAAAGAGTCTTTCAAATCCACCAGGCCGCATCCCCAGCACAGGTGAGACTAGAATTTGGGGTAACCAACGAACCCCTGGGGAGAATGTACGCAACCATTAAGCAATGGTATAGACTGAAGCAAAACGCAGCAGAATTGGAACTGAACAAGGCTCTGTGGGAGGAACTAGAGAAAGACGAAAAGTCTCCCTACAACCAATACCTAAAAAAGCATTATCAGCAACCTGCACAGGTGAGCTCTGGAAAACCAGCCTGTCCTACTCATCCTTCAAACAAGCTATAAACAAATTGGCAAAATTTCAATCTCTGCTAGTAGACAAAAACATCCCCAGTAAGAGAAAACACGCCTGGATGGTAATCACCAATTATAAGACACTTACCCCAGCGCCGTGTCTAAATATCACGTTCTCGGCCTATCGAAAGTTACAACTAATGGCCCTGCGCTTAGGCAAACTGCCGTCCATCGCGGATCAGCCAACATGGGTCCACAAAGGGCCGAAAGAATGTAGATTATGCGGAAGCAGCAAAGAGGATTTCATCCACCTAGTCTGCACATGTCCCAAATTGTTAAAAGCACGAGCCACTTTACTAAAATAAGCCATGAACATCAGAGGAATAAGGACGTGCAGATCTGCAATTATAGCGGGCTTGGACCCAACTGACACCTTACTGAACTGTCAATTAATAAAGTTTCTTACCGTACACGAGCAAGCATTAAAAGAAAAAAATTAATCTTGAGCTACTGCACGCTAACGTTAAATAGGACTGACTGGTCTTGAGAGAGAACTTTGTACTCTGAAGATAATGGAGAGCAGGGCGAGAACATTTGATAAATACTCTCTTTCGTACAGCGGACTATGACTTAACTAATGCACCGGACTTATTGATCGTTGATCTCGTATTTTTGTAAACATCTGTATATTATTAAGTCATCAACTAACTGTTTAATAAAAAAAATTATACAAACTTGAGTGTTAACAATTGCTAAACAAAAGATTTTTACGATTTTAGGATTTACAAAAAACTTTTTATTGTTGTTCTCAGCTTTTATAAGAAATTGTATTGTTGTGGTTTTAATTAACTGAAACAATAAATATTTTGAACTTGAACTTGCAACAAGTAATTGAGTAGACTTTCTGAAAGGTTGAGTCCTTTGCAAGTAGAATTTCAGGCATCTTTTAATGTCCAGAGAATGGAGAGCCCTCTCAGCTGGTGACGAAGGAACTGCAAAGAAGGAGGGCAAAACCACTGGTTCATTTAGATGAAACACCGAAGGTACTTTAGGAATGGAAGATGGGTTTGTCCGAAGAATTACTTTGTCTGGAAAGAATTGAAGGTAAGGCTCCTTTGTCGTGAAGGCTTGAATCTCACTAACGCGTCTTGCTGACGTGATAACTAACATGAAGGCCACCTTCCAAGATAGATACTTCAAGTCGCATTTGTGAATAGGTTCAAAGGGCGATTTCATAAGCTGCGACAGTACAGTATTTAACTGCCATGGTACTGGAGGAGGTCTTACAGGAGGATAAAGCCGGAAAAGTCCTTTCATGAATTCCTTTATTATTCTATTAGACCACAGGGACAAAGAACCAGAACGTCGTCTGTACCTGGAGATTGCTGCCAAGTGTACCCTGATGGATGCGTGTGCCAAACCAGCCTTGGCAAGAGATAATAGATAAGGCAAAACGTCCTCAGGTGACGAAGAAAGCGGATCAAGAGAGTTCGTGGCACACCATATACAGAATTTTTTCCACTTGGCTGAGTAGCATTTTATCGTGGAGGGAGCACGAGCATTCTGTAGTATTGTTTGACACTCCTCAGAAATCTCTAATCGGACGAACTCTATGTGATGAGGAGCCAGGCTGTCAAGTTGAGCGTGCAAACCTGAGGATGAACCACTTGACCCTGGTTCATGGAAAGGAGATCCTCTTTTGGTTGCAAGTGAATCAGAGAACACTTTGATAGGCGAAACAGCTCTGTGAACCAGTATTGTCGCGACCACGCTGGGGCTATTAGAATGACACGGCAAGGTTCTCGTTTGATCTTTTGGAGGACTTTTGGAATGAGAGGAAATGGAGGGAGGTGAACGCTCCCTCCCATGAGAATTGGAAGACATTTCCCAGAGAGCCTGGTTGAGGGAACCTGCTGGCGAAGGATCTGCATTTTTTGTTGAGAGATGTAGTGAACAGATCTAGGGTTGGAAATCCTCAGCAGTAAAAAACCTTTTGCAACTGCTCATTGTCTAGTTCCCACTCGTGACACTGCCTTGTGTCTCTGCTGAGTGAATCCGCCAAATCGTTCTGGACTCCTGGCACATGCCGAACCTGAATCGATATCTCGTTGGCTATCAGCCATTCCCAAATCTGTTGAGCCAGGATTGAGAGGGTCTGAGATCTTGTCCCTCCCTCCTTTAACAGATAAAACATGGTGGTGGTGTTGTCCGTACGAATCAGGATCGATGACTTCCTGATTTTTGGCAGGAATGTTTGAAGACCCAGAAAGACCGCTTTGAGTTCCAAGAAATGTATGTGACACTGAGCTTTCTGAACAGACCATTTTCCGTGGACCTGCAATCCTTGCAGGTGAGCCCCCCATCCGTCCATGGAAGCATCTGATGTCATGACCAATCTTGGTTTTTTCATGAGGAAAGAGAGACCTTGTGAAATATTGTCTTTGACCATCCACCAGGACATTGCTGAGACCATCTTCGAGGTGATTGATATGACGTCTTCGAATGAGCCTTGCGATTGCCTCCATTGAGCGCCGAGCTCCTCCTGCAGAGGCCTCATCCTTAAGCGGCAATTTGGAATCAGCGGGATACAAGATTACATCATCCCTAGCATTGACTTGTATGTCCTTACTGAAACTTACTTTTTTGTGGACAGACCCTTCGCTGTCCTTTGCAGTCGTAGGATTCTTTCTTTTGTGGGGAAAGCCTTTCAGAGTGTAGTGTCCAGAGTTGCTCCTAGAAACACTATTGACCTGGAGGGATCCAGGGAGGACTTCTCCCAGTTTATTTTGAGCCCCAGGGAGCGAAAGAGTTGGACACAAGCGTCCGTCGATCTCCTGGCAGCTTGAAGCAATGGGGCCTTGACCAACTAGTCGTCTAGATAAGGGAATACTTGATGACCGGTTCGCCATAGAAAAGCCGCTACTGGAGCCAAGCACTTGGTGAAGACTCTTGGGGCCGATTTTAGCCTGAAAGGAAGTACTCGTAATTGGTAATGGCACCCTGCCACCTCGAACCTCAGAAATTGACGATGTTTTGGATGAATAGGAACATGAAAATAAGCGTCTAGAAGATCCAGTGAAGACATATAGTCTCCTGCATCCATTAGAAGCAGAATTTCCTGGAGCGATAACATCCTGAAAGGTTGGGATTTGATGAACTTGTTCAGTGATCTTAAGTCCATTATCTGCCTCCATCTTCCCGTCTTTCTTTTTATCAAAAAGAAGTGGGAATAGAACCCCTGATTGTGTTAATCGGGCGGCACTTCTTTGATTGCCTGCTTGGTTAAGAGCAACCGGATCTCCTTCTCGAGAATTCGGAGACGGCGATGAGAAGTCCTTCGTGGTGGCATGTTCGGAAGCCGTTGAACAAATTTCAGGGTGTGACCGTGGAGAAATACGTCTAACACCCACTTGTCAGAAGATATAAGCTTCCATTGATTGAAGAATTTGGAGTAAGTGAAGCCAAATTGAAGTGGGACTGTGGTGGCAGGAGCCAGTGGAACCTCATTGTCTCTTGTTAGAGTCGTGAGCCCTACCTCCTGAAGGTTGGCGTCGACGTGCTGCTGGTCTAGAGTAGGTCGATGTTGAGGTTTGCTGAAAGGGCTGAGATGAGTACTGAGAGCGAAAACCCTGTTGGTGATAGGGCTGGAAATGCTGGTTTTTAAGATATCCTTTGGATTAGAATAAAAACATCTATTTTACAATGGTTCGGTAATTTTGGTGATATTGGTTCTAACGTATGGTTGGTTGGTATGTTTGCGGTTAATGTAGTGGTAGATTGATCGCCAGGTTTGATTTGTACCCAAAGGGAAACTCTTTATGTTCACTACTGTCACTTTGGTGCCCTGTCCCTTTGTGGTGAGGGGGGCCCCTCTCTTACTCTTTTGTTTGTGATTTGTTTTCTGCCAGAGTAACCTTGAAAGCAAAGTTGAAAGGGTTGCCATTAATGGTTCCCTTGTATGAGAGTGGATACCATTCTTATGCTTGATAATCAACATTTTCAGTGAGAAGACATTCTAAGTGATACTGACAAAAAAAACATTAAATACCAACAAAGACATTTCACAAGTATGTGAATTAGGCTGTACTTTAAAGACAAAATGTGTTTAAAAAACATGTGCGTCTAGCATGTACAAAAGAGTAAAGGGGAAGATAAAAGGGAGAGCACATGATGATAATAAGGAACAGTATAGTGGCCAGCAAAGGAGGAATACAAATGAGTATCAAAACTTCTTTTATCAAGTTACTACAAATGTATGAAGATGATAAATATCAGCAAATAAGTGATTAGTATATAGTTTGTACCAAGTGAGAAACTCAAGTAGGTATTTATACATCTAGTTTCAGTTTTGGAGAAGTGAGTATGAACAGCATACTACTATAGCCATAGAGCCATAACATACTGCATTAAATTTGTCTTTAGCACCACCATATGATAACACTCACTTACACAGCTAGTAAGCTATAGATAGAATGATTTACATACCCATTTAGAGACTTATAGTGTTACTAAGACACGTAGTCATACAATGACATAGTTACATACAAATCCACTGATACAGCCACAGAGGCACTTATGCAATCGCTTAAATACATACTTAAATACTGATACACCTAGTCACTTATCCATACAGTAACTCATAAACGTATCTGTAAATTCAAAGTGACACACTTACAGAGCATGTTAGACACTGCATAATTGCTGCACTTATACACCCAGTTATAGTGTCAGAAAACTGCTTATGAATACAACAGTGGTATAACTAGACAATAGCTGACAGTAAGAAAGACACTATGAAAAGTATTCACACACCCATTTAATCACCTATACATTGACTAACATACTCACTGACACTAATACAGCCACTGGCACACCCAGACACACTGATCCAAACACTGACACAGTAAGGCATACACAGATGCACACACTAACACACCCAGGATCACACTGATCCATACAGTGAGCCACCCAGGCAAACACTGATGCATACACTAACACACCCAGACCCACTCTAATGCATATTGTAGCACACCCAGGCACGCACTGATGCATACACTTACACATTCAAGCACACACTCATACATGATGCATACAGTAACACATCCAGGAACACACTTATGCATACACTGACACACCCAGGCACACAGTGAAGCACACACGGACACACCCGGGGACACACTGATGCATACACTGACACAGCCAGGTAAACACCGATGCATACACTGACACAGCCAGGTAAACACTGATGCATACACTAACACAGCCAGGCACACACTCATACATACACTGAGACACCCAGACACACTCATATGCATACAATAACACAGTCAGGCACACACTGACGCTTTCCATACAAAAAAATGTTTTTATATTATAAAAATGTATTTCTTTACATTTTTTTAAAATGATAAAAATGTATTTTATTTTATAAAAACTATTTTCCAATTACTAAAATAAAAAACTACATTATAAAGCACAATTAAATCCTATTAACGTTTTTAATAGCAAATAATGTAAAATACTTTCTAAATAAAACATATTACACAAACATAGAATATTATTGTAAATTAAGTTTAAAAGTAATAAAAGTTACTAAGTTTAAAGTTACTAAAACATTTCAAAATCTTAAAACAACCATACAGTTAGGAAATGTGAATAAAAAAAACATTAAAAATCACTGAAAAAGCCGTAGGTTACAAGGATGTTATAGTTAGGAAAATAACATTTTAAAAAAACCTTAGAAATTCACTAAAAAACCAAAAAGTTAAAGAGCCATTATAGTTAGGAAATGTAAATATAAAAAACCTCAGAAATTCACTGGAAAAAAACAAAGGTTACAAGGAAGTTATAGTTAGGCTCAGATTTCACTTGTACAAAACCATTGAAATTCAGCAGTTATAGTTACATCACCTAAATATAACTTACACCCCTGCAATTCACTGCTTATGACCTCATTTATTACATCACTAATGACATGGTCAGTGACATCACTGATGACATCAATGATGACCTCTCAAATGACATCACTGATGACCTCATCCGCAGAATTAATCACACACTGACATAACCACTCACATACCCTGTGAGACACTCATACAAACAATTACAGAAAGCCACAACTTCTCACTCACCCACTGACATACCTATGCAACCACTTGCACACCCACTGAGACACACACATAAACCCCCAGATACCCACTCAGAGACCCATAGAACCACTCTCACACCCAGTCACACATCAAAAAGTTCAAATACTCACTGACACACCCAACATGCACTTGGTTTCCCACTAACACACTCATACAATTGCTTACACACCAACCGACACAGCCACGTAATGATTCACAAACCCGCTCACACAACCACTCACAAACGCATTCATAAAACAGAGCACACAGCAAATCACACACTCATACAACCACTTACACGAGCACTGACACACCAACACAGCTACTCACTATCTCTCACACACACACCGATATAGTTACTTACATACCAACTTACACACTAATATACAACTCACACACCAATTCAGACACCCGCACAAACACTCACTTTTGCCTTTTCTTTACTTACCAGATCAGCCATCATTGCTTAAGTCTCCTACTGTTATGCATATTTTTTAAGGAACTGACTGTTTTCCCCCTGTTCACTGTTTGTCCTGTCACAGTGGGAACTTAGGACTGGTTTTTATCTTAAACAGGTAAGTGTGCCAACAAGGGAATTGTTTATGCAATTAGTTTGAATTATTTTTACTTTTTACTTAGAGCAAGCTTTTATGATATGCTTGCAAATTAATTTCTTTTGAGATAATTATCTGTGCACAAACAACTCATATAGTTTTAGTTCTCTAAAAATATGAAAAACATCAGCATATGACAAAAGGATATATGGCAAAAAAATGTTATCAATAAATAACATTTCAAAACACGGGTGTCTATTGAAAAAATAGATTTTATCGTATTTAAAAAGAAATGCTCAGGGTACCAGATCATTGAACACACAATGTAACAGGAAGTTACATACATAAATAGTTGTTCTTTGTACTTCTCAGTGACAATTGTGTACACTTTTTTCAAAGTAGAAATAAGGCAAACCAACAAATAAAGCAAATGGATATTGCCTATATTAACATTATACAGAAAATAAGTGTGGTTGTCGACGTTTCGGTCGATGGGCTGTCGTCTATTCGACCATCTTCAGGACTGTAGGAGTTTGCAATGGTTGACCCTCAAAAATCAATTTGAATAAAAAATATATTTGGAAAGTCTGGTATTTGATGAATCAAAAAATATCCTGTCTGAAGGATCGGATCCGGATCTGAATAATGTCGTAGCGGTTTGCAGCAAAATCTGCAATCGCCCACGTAGTCAGCGTCTGTTAATATTCTTATAGATAAGCAATGATCCTAGCAATTAATGCGCAGTAGATGTGGATCTGAAATGTGTCTTGGCAATGGGCTTCCAAGTCTGTGCTCACTCGCAGAAGTCTACGCTCGCAAAAGTCAGCGAGCGAGCGTAGATTTCAGATCCACATCTACTGCGCATTAATTGCTAGGATCATTGCTTATCTATAAGAATATTAACAGACGCTGACTACGTGGGCGATTGCAGATTTTGCTGCAAACCGCTACGACATTATTCAGATCCGGATCCGATCCTTCAGACAGGATATTTTTTGATTCATCAAATACCAGACTTTCCAAATATATTTTTTATTTTTTATTCAAATTGATTTTTGAGGGTCAACCATTGCAAACTCCTACAGTCCTGAAGATGGTCGAATAGACGACAGCCCATCGACCGAAACGTCGACAACCACACTTATTTTCTGTATAATGTTAATGTAGGCAATATCCATTTGCTTTATTTGTTGGTTTGCCTTATTTCTACTTTTAAAAAAGTGTACACAATTATCACTGAGAAGTACAAAGAACAACTATTTATGTATGTAACTTCCTGTTACATTGTGTGTTCAATGATCTAGTACCCCTGAGCATTTGTTTTTAAATACGATAAAATCTATTTTTTCAATATACACCCGTTTTTAAATGTTATTCATTGATAATAAAAAAATTCCATATATCCTTTTGACATATGCTGATGTTTTCATATTTTTAGAGAACTAAAACTATATGAGTTGTTTGTGCACAGATAATTATCTCAAAAGAAATTAATTTGCAAGCATATCATAAAAGCTTGCTCTAAGTAAAAAGTAAAAATAATTCAAACTAATTGCATAAACAAATCCCTTGTTGGCACACTTACCTGTTTATTTTATACTACCCAAGCCGTCAAGGGTTGATTGGGTTACCCATTGTATTTTGCATTGGTTTTTATCTTGGCAGTATGTATACTCTGTCACAATGGAGTATACATACCGCCAAGACTGTGGTCTGCCCGTCAAATGTATATGCTGGCAGGCCTTAGGTTTAATCACGGCCGAAACCACTCCATCTCTGCAGTGATTAAACCCCTCCAATGGCCCTGTGGAGTAAGGGCCATCGGAGGCAGACCTCTAATTCCACCCACTTTGGAGGGTGAAGTAGTCTCGGCCTGGTGGACGCTAAGTCCTCCACTAGGTCAACAGAGATTACTCCGTCCACCAAAATATAAATTGGGCTTTTAATCTGGTCTTGTTTTGATGAGTTCACCTTTTGAGCCCATACTAAGTTGTCATTTGAAGCTGCTTCCTCTGGAGACTTGTTTTGTGATCGCTATCACACCGTCTTGGTGTGTTAGCAAGTTACAGGCTTTCTCTGCCCCCCTCCTTTCACAACATGTTCTTTTCATACAAGCTGGTCCTGAGGACTAAGGCTTCCTTCCTTCCTTCCTTCCTAAAGTAATTACTTAATTTCATGTGTGCCAATTCATCAGATAGCCAACATGCTATCTGCCTCTTCTTCCCACCAAGGGGAGGACAGGCTGTAACGCCTGTGTCAGGCCTGTCAGCATTTGGTGTAGTCTTCCCCAAAACAGTTTGCCTTCTCCCCACCTGTTTGCTGAAATTCATTTTTGTTGGCCTTGGGACTCTGTGCACTTTATCACTACTAACCCCTGCTAATGTGCTTGTGCTCGCTCCCCTAAACATTGTAAAATTGGCTAACACCAAATTGTCAATTTTAATTTACCTATAAGTCCCTAGTAGAGTGGTACTACGTGTACCCAGGGCCCATAAATTAAATGCTTCTAGTGGGTCTGCAGCACTTATTGTGCCCCCACTTAAGTAACCCTTCAAAATAGGTTTCAAGCCTGCCATTACAGCCTGTGTGCAGTTTTAAACTGTCAATTTGGCTTTTCAAAATAACCCTTTTTCCAAGCCTACACCTTCATTTTTAATACCTATAGGTCACCCCTAAGGTAGGCCCTAAACATCCCAGGGTGCTGTGTATTTAAAAGGTTGGACATGTACTTTTAAGTTTTACATGTCCTAGTAGTGAAAAAGTCTTAAATTAGTCTTTCACTACTTCAAGGCCTACCTCTGCCATATTATAAAATTGGGTTATCTTATTACATTTAATAAGTGATAACCTGTGTTTGGGAACAGGTAGAAATATCATGTTTGGTCTCTAAAGAATTGTAATCTAAAACCCTCTTTAATGGTAAAGTTGGATTTTAAATCACAATACTGTAAATGCCACTTTTGGAAAGTTATTTTCTTGTCCTAACCATTTGATACCTGCATTTGATAATGTTATGTTATTTGCTGTGATATGACCACGTCTTCTAGGTTTTTTCCCCATGGGTTCATAGGTAGGTCGTTTGCTGTGTTCATGAGCCGCTATTAAAAAGTAATAAAGAGAGCATAAACCTGCCTTCGAGTCCTTTTTTTAATAACCAAATGTTATTGATTTTATTTTACTTATTACTGATAGTCTTAGAGCACAGTGTAAAAATACCATGAGGTAATGGAATAACCATTGTCCTGCACAGAAATCTCAAAGTATGGTAAAATTAGCGTACCATTTGCCCCAGATCTTGTGGTGTTTGTGGAGGAAACCCCTGGCCATATGTCACACATTGAGATTATTCATGGTGTTTTAGTTTTATTCAAATAAAGGCCACAAAGCCAATCTGACACATAAATATCTTACTGAGTAAAAGAAAGGCCAGAAGACTTAGAAAAATAGTCATGAAATGGCTGGTCAATATTAGTCGACACCAGATGTCCATGTCAGTACCTGTTGCAAAGCCATCCTGTGCCCTGAGAACCCCCATTTTTTTTTTTTTTGCTGAGTGGTACTGGTGGTAAATGTCTTTGACTGTCCCTGGGCTCTGCCTAACCAGGCCTAGGACCATTGTTATGCTGTAAACACTTAGAACACCTACACACACTAGGGTACACTATGGGTTAGTGTACCCCTATGATTCGCATTACCTACCCTGTAAGTCCCTAGTACATAATAGGGCAGGGGGATTAAAACTACCTTTAGGTCCCTAGTATATAATAGGGCATGGCAATTTAGAGGCCAGCAGCCCTTTCTGCACTTACATGTGAGCACTGCTGAGAGAAAGGTCATTTTAAAAGCACTTAGAAGGAGGACCATTATAAAAGAGGTTTTATATGCCTTGGTGATAGAGAAATAGCAAATTCCACTTCCCTCATTGTAGGAAAGTGCTTCCCAAAATCGACTTGTGTTAGCAGCACTGTGGACTGAGGGTCTACATTATTTTTGTATATTCAGGACCCCTAAAGTCTCCCCTAGGTGTCCCTGGGGTGGGGGTCATGGAGATATAAGCAGGGTCCTTATAAAAGCAGCTTTATAGGTCCTGGTGTTGGAGAAATTAGACATTTCATTTTTCCCATTGTGGAGCCCAGCCAATAGGTTAACATTGCAATAGTTTATGAATTCATAACTACTGCAAGGAACAACTGAAAAATCATTCAAGGACTTAGGAGAATGGTATTGATAAATTCTACAATATGCTGTTGTTGAATTTATCCTAAAATGTACAGAAAAGAAGTTATAAGACTTTGTCTGTGAGCCAAAATTCAGCTTTCCAGTGGTCTGCCCGGATTGGTCAGAGTTAGGTGGATTAGTCAGGCTGTTTTGATAAAGTGATAAGTGCCACCCAGTGAGAAAGGCTATCCCTTGTAAGAGGACCCTGTTCCACAGGAATGCCAGAGCAGGGGGGCGGGGTCGTAAAGCACCATGTTTAAAGGTAGAAAGAGATAGCCAGGTTCATCTACCCCCTTCCACTCTGAACCCAGCCAGATAGCAGGCTTAAGGAATTTGCAGATGTAGGAGGGAGGGGAGCTATAGAAATGAGCCATCCTGGAGGTTGGTTTGGCTAGCTTTTGCCTCTCTGCTGAGACTTCAGCCATATTACATTTTAGAAGAATAGTGCTTTCTGGGAGACCATTGTGCCACACTTTGGATGAAATGGTCATGCTCTGTGGTGTTGCCCTGCACCTCATTGGACAGGTGTGCCCTCCTGCTTGACCCCCAGAGAACGCTGAATACGTATCTGAGAGGGGCAGAGCCTCTCAGCTCTGCTGCTTGAAACTGAGAGAAGAAGAAGGATTGCCAAGCTGGAAACTTGATTTGCACCATCAGGCCCTGCATTCTGACTGACTGCAACAATTGCATTATCTGGAACTTCAGCCCTTTGGATGTACTTTGCTTCCAAAGGAATAAAGAGTGGACGCCAAGCTGGAAACTTGATTTGCACCTTCAGGTCCTGCATTCTGACTGACTGAGCCTGCTGTATTATCTGGAAATACAGCCCTTTGGATGTACCTTGTTTCAAGAGGAATAATGAGTGGGCTCCCTGCAAGCTACAGGCTAACAGAGCTCACCTGTGTCAACTCCATCAAGAATCCCCTGCCTGGAGTGCATCCAGTAAACTTTTAAAGGTTTTGGCCAGGTGCATTGTGGAAATTGTGGTCCCAAACTTTCCAGAACCATCTTGGAGCTTCCAGACCCTTGGGGTGTGTTTTGAACCCTTTGGACCCTCAAGAGGAACTTCAGGAGGAAGTTCCAGAAGTTTGGAAAAGTTTGGGGCAACTTTGGAAAACAATTCCATAAGGTGACTAAGTGCTAGAAAGTGTTTATTCTTTAAAAAAATCATATCTCCGGTTCCCTACATTGGATTTTTGTTTTAAAGATAAAAATATTTTCTATTATTATAAATTGGTGTTTGATTTTTATTGTGTGTTGTGCCTTATTTACTGAATCGGTGTTTAAAATGCTTTACATACCTGTCTCCTAAGTTAAGCCTGCCTACTCGCAGCCAAGCTACACAGGGTTGAGCATGGGAATAATTTATTGAGACCTGTACTGAGCCCTAGACTGGGTTAGTGGCCTTATTGCCAGTGGTAGATGCATATTTACCACTACTAATTACCCACTTTCCAACAGTACCCAAGTAAAGAAGTGCCACTTTTGAGAGATCTCTTTGCAACCTTCATCGCACACTCAATGTGGTGGATACAAAACCATTGCTCCAACACATCTTTCCCTATTATACAGTGTCTGTCTATCTTTAAATCCTCTGCATTGCACCAGGACAGAGAGTAGTTTTAAGTTACCTCTGCATTGGTGCATGCGCGGCCCCAGGCAAAATCTACTACGGCGTGATAAACAAAGTTTTTGTAAATAGGGGAACTGGAAGAAACACTGCAGCAGCCCTGCCAAGTACCACGCATCTGGAGTTAGACTAACACATTTTTGGGCTGGTGGCCACATCGCTGCACTAAAATTCATTAGTCACGCATACAGAGCTTCTTCCCACACTGTGGAGATCAATGAGGCCCTCTGGTTTTATAAAAGCAGCCCGCGCTTTACTTGCTGCGCACTGTAGCGGCATTCTGCCTGCCCAGCAATTCACATCTTAATGGTCTCCTGGCTGGGCGTGGGAGAATTCACTCGTTGCTATGGTGACTGGGCTGGCGCAGTCTTAGATTTTTAGTTGGCTACATTGTATCCACCAACTCTGCGTGGTAAAAACAAGTTGACAGGCGCAGGCTGGGCCTCTGAGACTCACATGTGGCATTGGGTCATCCAGTGACAAGTGGACAAATAGCAAGACGTTCAGGAACCACAACCTCATGTGGATCCTGGTTCCTTGTGTTGTTTTCCAGGAACGTTCCAGCTCACATAGCAGCATGAATAGTCCTGCAGCAACACTATGAATTGCTTTGTATTTCCCTGCTGCAACCTCCTGGACTACTAGCACTGCCGCTTTCGCAAACCTGTAGCTAGTAATAATCAGAGTCTGCCAATAGCAGATAGCGGCACCAGGAGGACGTCACTGTTCAGAGGAAGGGTTTGAGGGCAGTGAAATCACCGGCCCACAGTGATTATCAAGGACAGCTAACAGAACAGAGGTAACAGTACTCACCCAATTAACATATACCGATGCGCACACTCAGCTCTGGCTTCTACAAGGTTTCTATTTGAACAAAACTTTGTCTCTAATCTGTGCAGGATTGAGCTATTCATGCGTGTGATGAAATGACAGTGTTTATTTATGGCACAGCCGACTAAACTCATTTCACTAAACACAGTCTCATAAGGAGGAGGCACGCATATTATGCGGCGGGTGCTTCTTTCTGGCGCAAGTCCTGTCGACAACCATGGTCCCATGTTGTTGCGCGAGTCTTTGACTTATTACAAAATGCTTTAAAGTAAAAACTCAGGAGTCAATGCATGCCCTAGATGCTAGAATTATGAATAAGCAATTTATTAGTTTGTAGTACCAGCCGAGCACCACCTGACAACAAAGCAGCTGCCTTCGAAAGAATTGCCAAGTTTCAGTTCACAGTGTGACATTACTGTAGTGCCAAGATGCATGTGTGGCGTTCGCATACATATGTCACATTTACAATAACCTTTTCACAAATAATTAGTTCCGAGTCCACCAATTCTTACCGTGCTAAGATTTTAGAGGCACACGGAGCTGTGTTTGTTGGATTCTGACCCCTTGTACCTGGTTTAGGTTCTGCCCTGTGGAGAAGTAACGTGTCACCTTCCTTATTTTGTCCCTCATGGGACTAGGAGGTGATCACGTTATTGAGTATATCGTGGTTCTGGGTGGCCGAATGAAGAATACTTTCAGCATTATTATAGCTAATCTTCACTGTCCCAGTAACATGTAACCGCCTCACTCACTGCTAACCTGCGCCCCCTCATTCCAGGCAATGTTCACAATATTAAATGTTTAGGACATCTACAATATCTTCTACTGAACAAGGGTACTCTGAGCCACCTCTATTAAGGTACCTCAACCCTCATGCCAGTGCCAGGTGTTCAAAGGTCAGTGCCTCTAAATACATCTCTGCTGAACGTCCTCCCTCTTGTTTTGCTGCACCCCAGGGCGGATAAGAGAAAGGAGGTGATGTATGAGATATGCAAATAGAGGATTCCACAATGACGTCCGAAAAAAACAGAATTGTAAGTGTCTTATAGAATGAGACACTACAGATGAAAGGGATGTGAGGAAGGGAACTGGAGAGATTACGACTCTCCAACTGCCACTACCCCCTCACCAGACCTAGTATTATTCAATATTCCCCAAATTGTTTTTTTTTTTTTTTTAATTCTAACGAAGCACAAGGAATCATTGTCAATTCCATGGATATGACAAGCATTGTCAAAACCCATAGGTCTAGGTTGTTTCAGGTGAATGTTCTTTACTGTGTCATATTTCTGAAGGCAGTTACAGAAAACTCAGTCACCCAAATACTGGTCATTGCTTAAATTTACTTGTGAGAAAGTGTCACTAGAAGTGTCACACACTTGAGAGTAGAATGTCACTCACAGGAAAAATTAAACAATAGAAAGGTCATACATAAGCAATCCGAAAATTTGGCAGCTATGCTGGGGGCGTTCACAACGCTGCAGTAGCAGCAAAACAGATGATTCAGCAAATCTCAGCAGTTCATGTTCATAATAAATGTTTCACGTTTCCAAGGCACAGCACCATTAACGGTAGCATTTGCATCTTGCAGTGCCTCTTGTGCTTGCACTAGAGGTCGGTGCTTACACCGCCCATAATCACAACCGTGTAAATTAACATAATTGCCAGCTTGCTTTCACAAGCGCAGCAGCACTTGACCCTGTTGCAGGAAACCGGCTGGAACTGGTTTCAACCGCTCACATTTGAGATCACAGGGACAGATGATTAACAGGGCTGTTACTCATTCCAGGAAAGACTGCAGGAGGAGGGTGGGGGAAGGGGAGTACGAATAAAGAAACACATACCAGAACAGCCCAGACAAACACAAAATCCCAAACTCAGCCCAACTCACTAACAGAAAAAACATCAATGACGTTGAACAGAGCTAATTACATAATTCTAGATAGATTGGTGGAGCAATAAATGAATACACAGGGGCTTATTTACAAGCCCTTGCGCCACTTTTGCGTCATTTTTCCCCATGTTAAAAATGACGCAAAAGTGGCGCAAGGGGCTTGTAAATCTGCCCCAGTTTGTCCAGGAGCATCCCATACAAAGAATGCTGCGCTACATAAAACTGCCAAAACAAAGAAACAAAAAAAACGAATCAACCATTCCAGAAAACGAGAGCGAGAAACAGTGAGGAGGAAAATCGAATCGCGAGCTCCCAGACGACTAAAAAACAGAAAGAAATTCACCCAGACCCGCGAAAACACAAATTCATGACAGCAGCACAGTTCTATGAATCATTCCAGAAAAAGAAACACAGCAATGGAGGAATAAACAACTACACACTTGGGTAAGGAGCCAGGCCAGAGGTAGAAACGAAGGACTGCCTCTCAGCTTTTGTCAATCATCCAAAAACAAAGAAACAGGAGAACGAACATTCCAAAAATATAAAGCAAACAAAACACATACAAAATTACAGTAAAACGACCACCTCCACATGATTTCTCTACCTGACATTTTGTGTTTAAAACATACAGAATGCATCAATTAAATAGCCGCATACCACAGGTCTCCAGTGCGCTCCAGATTCTAACCTACTGAACAACGCCTACTAAGTCACCATGGCATCAATCAGGCACAGTTTCAGGCTTCCGACAAGTTCAGTCACACCAGAGAACTGAATATTGTGTTCAGATAGATCTGGAACACATTTCCGAAATCGAAAACCATATCTTTAACAAATGGCTCCAGATTAGGAACCGCCGATCCATGGGCTCTTCTGGCAGATTTAACAATGGCCAGTGTGAGCACTTCATTTTGCAGCGTACCAAACTAGTTCTAACTGCCAGCGCTGAGCTCACATGCACCACGCACAGAGGCTGGCTGTTAAAACATTCCAGAAAAAAAACAGCCAGCAAGAAGAGTGAGACTGAGGAATACCAGTCATTCAAAGGATTGTCTTAAAAAGCTCTCCTTCAAAAAAGAGCCAATCCTAATGGTACTATGTACCATAGGCTCCTAAACGATACTTATTATATATATATATATATAGCTTGATATGGCAGTTTACTAGCGCTAAAAGTAATATTCAGTGCAATCCCCAAATTCAAATATACACGCATGTAGTTTATTCTGCGCACGCCAAAACAAAAGGCTCTACTCAGTTCGAACAAGATATTTCGAAATCGGCATGCTCAGACAACGCCTTTAAAAACAGCGGTCAAGCAAGCAGCTTCCTAGTGTAAACGAGGCCGACAAGCAAGTGAAGCAGCAAAAAAAAAAAAAAAAACACTCTATATACACCGTTAAAAACAAAACGAATCCCAATGTCACTTAAAATAAGCCCAGCTGGCAATCGTCCGCCGGAGCTCCAATCCCGTATGTCATTTTTGGAGCTATTTTCTACTCAGCACGCCCACTCTCCTCTGGCAGCAGATCCACCCTCCCCCTCTCATAGGAAGAGCAAACCGGCTACAACTGGTTCTAACCGCCCAGGGCTCAGCCACCGGAAAACATACCCTAACGAAGCTGTTATTCTAGCTAGAAAGACGAAGGGGGAGGGAAACAGATGAAGGGGGAGGGAAACAGACTTCGGGCAGTAGCAGCCGAGACTAATACTCTCTCTCTCTCTCATATATATGAAAAAAAACAAAGGTTAAAGCTAAGTTATTGTTAGGAAAACTTTATTTATTTTGTATATAAAAACCTGATTTAAACTATACAAACTGGAGAAATTATAACGTTATAGTTATAACTTACATTTCTAATTTATGCACCACTAGTTAGATCATACATTTATAATTACGAACCACCTTCAATTTACTATACGGCAGGCACTCCGTACACATTCTTCCCACATCAATCACCACACTACATTAACTATATATATAACTTGCCCTTTCTCCATGCACTGATTACACCCAGCCCTGCCAAGTGTCACACATCGTGCGTTATACTAACGCATTTTAAGTTAATGTACCGCATTACCGCAAGTAAAAATATTGTCACGCATA
This sequence comes from Calotriton arnoldi, assembly GCA_963921515.1. Taxonomy (NCBI): domain Eukaryota; kingdom Metazoa; phylum Chordata; class Amphibia; order Caudata; family Salamandridae; genus Calotriton; species Calotriton arnoldi. Next base: position 143,075 of record CAWUFW010012832.1, on the reverse strand, counting down.
GCAGCTTTTTAAAAAAGGTCCGTGCATTACCTCTTTTTGTGCTCTAGTATCAACTCCGCTATTTTTCGTTAGACTACCAAATCACACATGGGCCAGGTGGCACTCAGCAGCCAATAGATGTTCTAGTGAGTTACGACGAGGTTGGCAGATTCACCCCAATTGGACAGCGTTTCATTTGTTGGCGCTGCGCAGGCTGACCTGACTACCTCTCCCTGACGCTGATTGCTCAGGTCAGCACCAGTACGCACGTGCATGTGCCACAGGGCCTGCCCTGCACGAGGAGGTTTATGTCGGTGTGTGCGTGTGCTGGTGAGGGAAGATCGGCACCCGCTTGAGTATGGCCCTGAGCTGCCGCTGGGTGAGCAACGTTACGGGGAAAAAAGCATCCGAATCCCAGCAACACTGTTCCGGCAGGGAAACGCTGATATCGCAAAACTGGGGAAGAGGTTGGTGCGCTTGAGTGAAGCAGCACAAAATATGGAGCATTCTGGAAGTCCGTAAAAGCCATATTTTTCAAAATGCTGGTAAAGCCTTTCAGCATGAAGTGAGTGTACTAAAGAGTGTTGTTTTCCCTCTGCCACTCTTAATGTGGGTTAAGAATGGTCTTAGGCATGTGACCATTCAGGCAAAGGTGACGTTTGCTAAATGCCGATGCAGGGGATGAGGTTGACAGCAAACTAGTGGAATCGCTGTCCTTAAAAGGCATGAGTAACAGTGCGTGACAGGCTCAGCTCACCGTTCATTGTAGCAGCAGCTGCAGCATTGTCTGATGCCCACCCTTCCCACACTGAATCAAGAGAGAGGCTCAGGGCCTGCCTACCAGTGCAACGCCAGCATGACCAGTAAGTTCAGGACTGAGCAGTATTGAGGCAAATGCAATTTCGCAGAGCACAGCAGTCCACCACTGTAAGAGACCACTACATCAGAGCTCCAGCATTTCCCAGCAGTTGATAAGTGGCCACACCAGAAGGGGCACATACTGGTTAGAGAGTGATGTCTCTGGAGAGCTGCAATGTGGTGTATACCTATGAGAGGAAGGAGTCAGGACTTAATTTGTATTGTGGTAAAGTGTATGTAGCCAAAAATGGTCTGGCAATTTTTAAACTGGAGACAGCAATGTGATTTGTCCGTGGTATTGCAAGCAAGTGTAGTGGAGCAGGTGTGAAATGTAGGGTGTGAGGAAAATGTGCAAGCTTATGGGAGCGTTTTGGAGAAGAGTGTTTTGGACAATTTTATCAAGGGGCAGTAGATTAGTGAAATTCCATTCCAGCCTGTTTGCAGCAGTTTCAAGATCTTTTGAAAGCTTCTTGTTGCTCAAAAGAGTGTCATTTCTGATATTTATCTCTGCATGCAGTTACATTTTTTTTGTTTTATTCACAAGAAAGTGTTACTCTAAGTGTCACACATTTAGTCCGTGAATTTCACTCGTAAGTAAACTGAAACCATAGAAATGTCACACACAAGGAATCTGAAAACTTGGCAGCTATGATTGGTGTTATTTCTGATATTTATCTGTTTCCCTCTTTTTCATTGCTTGAGATTGCTCGCTAGAAAGTGTCACTCATAGTTGTTGAATGTCACTCATAATTACACTGAAATTATGAAAATGTCACACATATGCAATCTGAAACCTTGGCAGCTATGTACACCCTTACATATTATATAACTTATAACATGCGAAATCACAGCAGTCATAATAAGACTTATAACAGCTGAAATGATATAATTTCTCAGAACACAGTGCATGGTAGAGTGGCTAGTTATAGTTACTGTAGTGTGGCAACTGATGTGAGAAGAATGTGTACAGAGGTCCGAGACATGTAGTAAATTGTTGTGTATGGAGGTGCGCGATGTATACTAAATTGAAGGTGGTTTGTAAATTATAAAAGTAAGTTCTAACGATTGGTGCACAAATTAGAAATTTTAGTTACAATTATAACTTTATAATTTCTCCAGTTTGTACAATTTAAGTTGGGCTTTTACAAAAAGAATAACTTTTTCCTTACTATAACTTAGCTTTAACCCCTGTTTTTGTCATTTTGTCAATTTAAATGGTGTTTATTTTTTAATCAAAATGTGTTTCAAATCATAGTGTTGAGTGTTCTTTAATTGAGTGCTGCTAAGTTCAGTATTGTAGAGCATATGAAAAGATTGTGTCAGCGCGGAACATGCTACGTTAAATCAAACGCATGGGAAGCGCCAATAACTAGGACCAAGAGCAATGTAGTCCTGATACGGACTTTGGTGCTCCTTGACTGGAGCCGTCACTGCGGTTTAATCAAACTGAATCAGTAGCAGGTGATAAACATTCTTGTAAAAATGACAGGCAAGGGTTGTAGTTTCAATACATTTATATAAAGAATTATAGGCGAATTACAGAGCATGTGCCATAAGTAAATTCAGCAGCAAATAATACAGGTTATAAGTACAAATAACTCAGTATAGTTTTAAGTGAAATTGGGCATACATTCGCCTTCTAAGAGTGCGGTAAGGGATCTCCTCCCCATAGAAATCTACATATCCTTTAAAGGGCTTACGACAAAGACGTTCATACATTCTACATGGGTACATGGTTATCAGGAATTGTACCAATAGGGAACAAGCAATAAGAAACATTTTACTACAGAATGCATTCGAATATTCTCTCATGGTAGTTCTACATTAATTTGCAGACTTTCTCGCATTTATTTCGGTAATCAAATGAATACATTGTATGACAATAACCTGAGACAGTTGGAACGTCGTCGTTTAGATACAGAGAGAAAACATCTATGGGAACCTCTCTCAGTTTGTAAGTGTAGTTTTTACAGTTCTTTATTTGGAACATGAAGAACGACAACAGTTACCATGTGATATTATGACATTAATACAAGATGGAGGGCATTGTAAACACATCTTTATTTAACAAAAGTGTCAATTTGCAATATGTTTCAGATAGAAGAAATTCAGCTATCAAGTCAAGTCACAGATACTTTATTCGGTTTAGGAAACCATCAAAGCATACAAAAGTAAATATTCACAGATACACATTCACATGTAAAACAATATAGCCTCAATACGTTCATAAACAATAGTAATAAAAGCCAAAAACAGCTCAATCCGGAGTTGCTAATATATTAATCCATTAAAGGTACATACAACTTTAAAATCAACGTTCAGGAGTGCAAAGACTGCAGAATGCAAAATGCTAGCTAAGCTTTAGTTATAGAAACAAAAACATAACAAGCACTGAAAATGCAATAGGTCTCGCCTTTGATTAAGTTAAAGCCATTTGCTTTGCTAATGGTATTGTATAGCAAAGCAAATGGCTTTAACTTAATGAAAGGCGAGACCTATTTCATTTTTAATGCTTGTTATTTACGCTGTTAGCGTAGAGCTCTCGCGACAGTCGGGTCGTTATTATTATTTACGCTTTCCGCGTAGAACTCCTGTCTCAAAAAGCAGCATGCTGCTGGGGTGTTATTAATATTTACGCTTTCAGCGTAGAGCTCACGCCCCAAGAAGCAGCAGGCAGCCAGGCTGTTATTATTATTTACGCTTTCAGCATAGATCGCAGGTCCCAGAAAGCAGAAGACGGCCGGTTTGTTATTAAAAGTGGAACTTCGCGGGCGCCGATATTTTGCGCGTTGCTTTTAGTGAGACAGATTAGCAGAGCCGCACTGTTCAAGCTTTCCTGATCATCTGTAATTAAATGCGGAGTCGGGGGGGATTCTCAGAAGGCGTTTAGAGAAGCTGCAGTGAGCCAAAGTCATGCTGCTGTGTCAGAGTGGCATTTTTATTAATGAGAATACAAAAAGCTGGCATATTCTTAGCCCGGCTTGCGTTTAGTTACCAGGCAACCAGTGTATGGTAATTCATCCGCGAAATTTAAATCTTTGCGAGGGGAGCAGGCATTGTGCAGAATGGTTGCGACCATGAGGAAAACAACCTGTGGGACCTGCTGAGGCGACTGCCGGGCTGGGTGGGTCGGATGGGGAACCCGGGGGAGAGAGGAGGTAAAGAGAGGGAGAGACAGGCTGAAGAGAGCGCTGGAGACAGAGAGAGACGGGCTGCACGAGAAAGTGAGAGCGAGAGAGAAATGGCAGACACAGGAATATAGGAGGAAGAGTGAGGAGGTGAGAGGAGAGTGAGAGACAGGATATCCCAGGGAGAGAGGGAGACAGAGGGAGAGAGAGGTGAGAGAGAGGCTGAATAGGGCAATTAAGAGGAGAGAGAGAGGTGGTGTTAAGTGAGGAACCACGGGGAGAAAAGATAGCTAAAGCCATAGAGTAATAGAGAGAGGGAGAGAGATTAAGAGGGGATGGAGCCAGAGAGAAAGACGGTGAGATGGGAGAGAAGATGTAAAAGGAAGAAGAGAGCGAGCGAGAAAAAGATAACAAGAAAACGATAAAGAGTTAAAGAGTATGAATGCGAAAAAGAGAAAGGGAGAGAGGGTAAGAGTGAGAGGCTGGCGAGAGAGAGAGAGAAGGATGGAGAGAAAAAAGCAAGTGAGAGCAGTAGAAGACAGAGCGGAGATTACAAAAGCAAAAATAGAATAGGGAGCGAGAGGGGTGACAGAGAGATCTAGGAGAGAGAGACAGGAGGTGAGAGAGGCTGATAGCGTGAGAGCGAGGAGAAGCGAGGAAAAAGAAAAGGGAGCTAGGAAGGTTGGGAGACAGAAAGAAGTGTAATGGGGGTTATAAAACAGCAAGATGGAAACAGAGAGCGCGCACTTGAAGACGAGATGAGAGGTGAGACATATAAGGGAGGGAGGAGAGACATTGTGCAAGAGAAAGAGAGGGACATTGAGAGAGGTGGATTTGAGGAGAGCGGAAGCCAGGGCGAGAGAATGTAAGAAACGTAGACAGGAATCAATGAAGCAAGGGGAAGAGAGAGAGTGTTGATGAAAGAGATGCAGAACGAGAGAGAAAGAGGTCGTGAATGAAAATTAAATGAGAAGTAATGCAGGAAAGAAAGAGAACAGCCCAAAGAGTGAGAGGGCGTGTAATCGATCACAGGCAACCAGACACAAACATTGTTTATTTGTAAGGAGACACATTTGAGCCAGCAAACACCCGTGAAAGCACACTTATACCTACTTTCAGGAAATGTGCAGACCTTAACATTCACTAACAGTACTTAATCCCCAAGAAACGCAGAAACTTCGTGCGGATGAGGAGCGAGTCGCGAAAGGCGCGCACGCTGATGTGGAGCGAGTCGCGAAAGGCGCGCACTCTGAATATATGTAAAAGAACAAGCATGCAAACACTCGCTCCAATGAGCACAATCAAAGATTGCCGACTCTTTTTTCAATATTTGATGCTTTTTAGTAAGCAGCGCAGCATGCCGCGCTGCTTATTAAAAGCATCAAATATTGAAAAATACAGTTTGCCGAGCCCAAAAAAAAGTCCCCAGAGTGTCACGCCGCCAGTGAAGCATCCAGTCCTACGCGTGCACATCTTCTGTCCGTCCGCGTGCACATCTAGCTTGGAATCCGTATTGATTCCAAAAGGCCCTCGCATGGCGAGAGCAGCGCATGCGCGCTGCTAACGCCAGGCGAGACCTAAAAAGTGCAAAGGAACTTGTTTTAAAAGCAGTACCAGAATACAATTTCTTGTTAAAAAGAGAGACAGAGTCAATGCAAACTCATATGATATTCATTAAAACATTCCATTTTTTAATAATCTCCAAATATTCAGTATCATAAAGTGCACTAAGCTTAACAGTCTGACAGTGCAGTACTGAAGGACATGGAATATGAAGTACAAAATATCAGCAAGATTCCAGCTTTCTGCCCTGATAATACATGGATATCATAGTGTACAATCCCAGTGGTAAACTGGCTATAGCAGAAAGAATAGATTCACGTCTGTACCATACATTTGCCAAATAATGGCTAACAGTAAACACAATGATGATTGAGGTGTCGCTTTTCATGATCCTGTAGGAGATAAGGTATCGGGTCACCCCAATATTCAGACATACAGGGCGTATCCATTTATGTTGAGAACCTAGCTATTCCAGACAAAAGAATAGAATGTGCTCTTTGGTCTCAGGAGCCGACCTACAGGCTGGACACAAGTTAGAACCCGAGTCCCTTTTCCACTGGTGTGTGAAAGATTTCAAAGGTAGGAAACCAAGCCCAAAGCACACATATAGACATTTGGCTGATGGTGGTGTGATGATGCTCATTAAAGGCTCGAAGGATGGAGTGATCTTAAGTTCACAGAACTGATCAGTTAGACGCCCATTGGTAGGGTGACCAGATTTTGAGAATCAAAAACCGGGATAGGTCAGACATAAAAGTAGGACTAAGGTTTTCATGATACTTTTATGTCTGTCCTGTCCCGGTTTTTGCATAGCTATGTAAATGTTAATGCAAATATATCTACACATACACACATATTTACAAGACTACATTGCAGCCACTTCCTCCTGTGCTGTCTGAAAGAAACAGATAATAAATTAAACCAGTTTAGAGGCGGCTCTTGAAAGGAGAGCATAGTTTCATTTCTGCCTTGCAGAATTACTTTATGTTTTTCCCAAAAACCGGGACAATGATTGAAAATTAGGGAAATCGTCAGGACGCCGGGACAGTCCTCTGAAAACCGGGACTATACGGGGAAATCCGAGACGTCTGGCCATGCCCACAACATATTGTTCAGATACATTGGTCCAGAAATAAGATTTGAATGACAAGCATCAGCTTTCCAAATTACGCTAGGTTCATCCCATAGCCTTTGGAGTCTCAGCTTCTGAAACCAATTAAATACAAATTTAAACCAGGGAACCTGCCTGGCATTGTTCATGCGCGCTAGTTCCTTAAGGGGGTCCCTGTATTCCTTTAGCTCCGGCGTGGCCCAAAGACGGACCCAGTACACCAATGGTTTTAGTGTTATCAGATTAGAAATCCGTTTGATGCCCAGATCAAAAAAGAGTGGGATTAGAGGAGTACTGACCAAACATGCTAGAGGCGATCTCGCAAAGGTGTTCTCTGCAGTGGCCAGTTTCTGGGTGTCAGCAAACCCCCAGACCTCTGCTCCAAAGAGTGCAGCGCTCTGGGTTTTTGTGCTGTAAACCTTCAATCTAGAAGACACTGAACAAGATTGCTTTTTCCTGTGTAGCCCAAGAGTGGCTTTGAATCTATGCTAGATAAGGAGTGAGTTTTTATTGAGTTGAGGTTCCCACCTGAGTTTATCTGATATCGTAACGCCTAGGTAGTCAATGCTGTGGATTCTTTCAAGGGGTTCATTCCCAGCTCTCACTACACAGTGTTTGACAACCCCAGGCCTGAACAACATGAATTTAGGTTTAGTTGCGTTCAGTTCAAGGCCTCTAGATTTACAGAACCCCATGAATTTATTAATTATAACCTGTATTCCCACTACAGTCTTAGAGATAAGGAGGGAGTTATCCGCAAAAAGCAGGATGGATATCTTCTTATTGTTCAAGACAGGCAAATCATTCTGACAGTTCAAAACTACCTGCACCACATTGTTTATATACAACGTGAACAGAGTTGGAGCGAGGATGCACCACTGACGTACGCCTCGCAGGACTGGGATACAGTCTGTAAGTTCCCCCTTGGTACTCCAATGGACCTGGGCATAATTCTCCACATGCAGCTTGACTATGAGCTTGACCAAGTTCCCCAGAGCACCCATCTCAAGCAGAACTCTGCACAGGCTCTCTCTGGGAACAAGATCAAACGCAGCCCTGTGATCCACAGAGGCCACGTACAATTTGTGTTTCATTATCAGTGCATATTTCCAAAATAGGAGGAACAGCTTAAAGACCTCGTCAGAAGTACTGGTCTTTTGTCGAAAGCCGACTTGGAGCGGGGACAGGACATGTTTTTCTTCAACCCATGATAATAGTTTTTCAAGAATTTGCCTAGCAAAAACTTTTTGCAAATTGTCTATGTGGCTTATAGGCCTATAGTTGGATGGAATACAAGGGTCGGCCTTCTTATAAACAGAGATAATCTCTCCTCCCCTCCAACAATCAGGAATATCCCCCCCAGCCGATATGGCATTGGATAAAAGGTTGACGTAACTTGTCCATATTTGGGGTTCTGACTTAAACAAGTCACCAGGGGTTTTATCAGGACCAGGTACTTTTGCTGACTTAAGGAGACATATAGCATTTGCGGTATCTTCAAGAGCAAATTGTACTGGATCTATTGTCTCGGCCTCAGCTATTATCCCATCACTGTTATAAATTGTCAGCCCAGGGCTTGGGAGAAGGTCATCATCGGAAATGGGGTCCCCACGAGCATACAGCTTGGAAAAATGGGTGACTCAGATCTCTGGCTGAATGTGATGGTGATACGTTCTAGTATTATCACTACTGCCATGTGACAGTATTCGCAAAAAAGATCTGTTGTTGTTATTGTTAACGGCAAGAAGCAATTCTTGCCAGATTTTATCACCCCAACTCTTCTTGGCGTTTTCAAGGGCAGACTTGTAGTTCCCATGGACCCTTTAATCTCAGCCAGTATACAGCTTTACACATCTGCCCTTAATCTTGTTTTGGCCATTTCACAATCAAGATTGAACCATTTGACCGTCTTCGCTTGTAAAAAATGTCTTGCTGCATGGGGAAAAACAGTTTGTAAATTTCGAGAATCATGATGGCAGTGCTAGAAGCACTTTCAAAGTCAGATAAAAAAATCACAAACAGGCCATATATCTCTGTGTGTAATTTTGTGTTGGACATTACGTATGGCCATGTGACTCTCCTATGGTTATTAGCTTATAGTGGTTCGGGTACAACAATACAACTGACAATATTAGCCCTCCTGAGCTCTTCCCCAGAGTGGGATTGAAGCATGGAATCATGATCATTCTCAGTGCGAATATCAACTTTCATGCCCTCCAGCAGCGGCCATAGCCTAACATCTACCAAAAAATAATCAATAACACTAATATAGAAACCTTGCTTAAATGTGGGCTCTCGGAGTCTGAATGAGTCCGACCATTGCACACCCTAAAACTCTGGCTCACAATTATAGAAGTCAATTGGAGAGCAGTGCGGGAGAAGTTACCCTGTTGCTTCCCATCTAGCTGGGGAACATTCCACTGTCATCTTTGGTTTTTGTAAGCTCTTTGATATAAGGTGACGGTCCAAAAGACGCGTTAAAATCAACTGTCACTATTATCTTAGTGTCCTGTTGATTAGTTTCAATTAGCCCGTCCAAAAGAGTTAGCACAGGTGACTCGTTGCCAGCAGAGACTAACCTAACATTTACATTTATTAGTACCAGTTTCAGCCCTGAGGAAAATTTAAGTGAAACCCTTAATATGTTAGGGGAATCAATCGTCAGGGCTGTGTGAGTACAGTGGCAATCGTTCTTTGTCAATGTGAGCAGCCCTCCACTACCTCGCCCGTGTTTCCCCAGGGGTTGAGCTTCTACGCTATAGTGAAAAAGCCATTAATACACACCCTGATTGTAGCCCAAGTCTCCTGAAACATACAGACATAATTATCAATATAAGATAAGCATTCCAAATCTACTAGTTTGAGTTTAGCAACAGCCAAATTCCATTAAATCATGGAAAAACCTAATCACAGAACAGGATCTGAGTCGTGCCTTAGGTATGGGACTACAGGAGATTTAAATACTGTAGGACAGTTGAAATCCATTGTCAATCAGCTATCACAATAGTGTGGTACAGTGTAGTGCCATAGAGTCCAGTGTTGTGGAGTGGAATACAGTGGAGTGGAGTAGAGTGGAGTGTCATTGCGTATAGTGGAGTAAAGTATTATATAGTGGAGTGGCGTGGTGTGTCATATAGTGAAGTGGGGTATTGTAGAGTGGAGTGGCTCGTTATACAGTGGAGTGCCATGTCATACATTACAGGTGAGTGCTGTACAGTGGAGTATTGTCAACTGTAGTGCAGTGGAATGTCATTGAATTGCATAGAGTTGAGTAGAGTGTTGTAGAATGGCACAGAGCGTAGGAGAGTATTGTACAGTGCAGTTCTAAGAGTACTGTAGAGTGTTGTAGAGTGGAGCGGTGTACATTGGAGTGCCGTAGAGTGTAGTCGAGTGGAGTGGCATAGCATAAAGAGGACTAAAGTGTCATATAATGGAGTTGTGTTTTGTATAGTACAGGGCTGTGAAGTGTAGTACACTGTAGTGGCATACATACAGTGGAGTAAAGTGTTATATAGTGGAGTGGTGTGTCGTATGCCGTGTTCTGGAGTGTGTTAAACTGACATAGAGTGTAGTGGCATAGAGTGAAGTACAGTGCTATACAGTGGAGTGAGGTAGAGGTAGAGTAGACTAGAGTGTGCCTCAGTGGAGTGGTATATAGTGTTGTAGAGTGTAGTGGCATACAGTGCCGTTGATTGGAGGGTGTACAGTGGAGTGACATACAGTGGAATAGTGTAGAGTGGAGTGTCGTAAACTGGAGTGGCGTCCAATGGAATAGCATACAGTGGAGTGGCCTACACTGGAGTGCCGTAAGGTGGAGTAGCATTCAGTAGAGTTGTGTTCATTGGAGTGTCATTGACTGGACCGGTGTACAGTTGAGTGGGGTAGAGCGGAATAGTATACAGCGGAGTGAGGTACAGTGGACTAGCGTACAATATAGTGCCATAAATTGGAATAGGGTTTAGTGGAGTAGCTTAGAGTGGACTGGCTTACAGACGAATAGCATAGATTGGAGTGACGTACAGTGCACTGCTACAGAGTGAAATAGCGTACCTTTGAGTAGCGTACACTCAAGTGGTGTACACTGTAGTGGCATACACTGGAGTGGCGTAGAGTGGAATAGGTAGAGTGACATAGCATAGAGTAGAGTGGCATAGAGTGGAGTTGCATACAATGGAATTGCATAGTGCACATTGGCGTCGAGTGGAGTAGTGTACAGTGGAGTGTCATAGACTGGAGTTGCGTACAGTGGAATAGCTTAAAGTGGAGTAGTGTACAGGGGAGTGGGTAGAGTGGAGTGGCATAGAGTGGAGTGGGGTAGAGTGGACTGGCGTACAGTGGAATAGCATACACTGGAGTGGCATACAGTGGAATAGCGAACAGCAGTATAGCGTAAGGCAGTATTGCATACACTGAAATAGCGTACAGTGGATTAGCATACAGTGGAGTGGCATACAGTGGAGTGGCGTACACTGGAGTGGCATACATTAGAGTGGCGTAGATTGCAATAGCAGTGGAGTGGCGTACGATGGAGTGTTGTTCAGTAGATTGGTGTTGATTGGAATAGCATACAGTGGAGTGGCGTAGAGTGCAGTTGGGTACAGTGGAGTGGTGCTGAGTGGAGTGGGGTACAGTGGAGTAGCGTACAGTGAAATAGCATACCGTGGAGTGTGGTAGAGTGGAGTGGCATACAGTGGAATAGCATAGAGTTGAGTAGCGGAGAGTGTAGTTGCGTACAGTGGAATACTGTATAGTGGAGTGGTATAGAGTGAAGTGGGGTACAGTGGAGTATCGTAGAGTGGATTGGCATACAGTGTAGTGACATACAGTGGAATAGCATCTAATGGAGTCTTGTAGAGTGTAGTGGCGTACAGTTGAGTGGTGTACAATACAATTACGCACAGTGGAGTGGCGTGGAGTGGAGTGGCATAGAATGGAGTGTGGTAGAGGCTAATAGTGTACAATGGAGTAGCGTAAAGTGCAGTGGTGTAGAGTGGAGCGGTGTAGAGTGGAGTGGAGTACAGTGTAGTGGTATGCCCCCCTCCATGAGCCATTATCGGCCCGAAGACCCCATCCCCCGGGGTCCACATGTCTTAAAGGTGGGTGCCCTGGTGCCCAACTAGGGCACCCACCATACATTTATTGGGGGCCGTGATAGGTGCACCAAGGCCCCTGCGGCCCCAGGGGCTCCCCGCATGCAGCGGGAGCAGGCATTGCTCCTGCCCACAGGGAGCAGCTACTAATACTGATCCCTCTGGGTAGAAACAATATTTTGATCTGTATCCCTGCCCACATCACTGTGGGCAGGGAAATAAATCAAAAGTTTGCTCCCAGACAGCAGGAGCTTTAAAACGTTGTGTTTGCTCCCGTATGGCAGGAGTTTTGAAAATGCTCCCACCAAGCGGGAGCAAACACAGGTTTCCCTGCATGTGCCAGTGTGGGCAGGAAAACTGCTATGACCTGGGGTGGGTTCCCAGGGACATAGCCAGTGACCCAGGGGACAGGGTTCCCGGAGCCATTGATTAAGGGCTCAGGGAGAGGGGGCCCCGTAGCCCACCTCTCTTTTCAAAAGTTTAGCAGCCCCATGGGATAGAATCCCCAGGGCCTTTAGCGGCTCAAGGAGTGTGGCCGAAAGGATCCGCCATTAAAAATACAGTGGGCCCCTGGGAATGGGGTACCCGGGTCAAATACGGCCTGTGAAGGGGGACCCATCAAAACAGACGTCAGGCCCCGGGGATGGAGTCCCCGGGGCTGAAAACAGCCTGGGGACAGGGACCATACGTGACCCTCCGACTAAAAAAGACATCAGGCTCTGGGATATGGAGTCTCTGGTGCCAAACTCGGCCTGTAGAGGGGCGCTGTGTGCCCCCTCCCCTAAAAACGACATCATGTTCTGGAGGATGGGGTCCCCCAGGACCAATATCGACCTGGGGAGGGGGGCCACCTTCCCAAAAAAATAAAGGCCCTAGCTCACCTTACTAGGTTTTTAATGAACGAGCCCTCGCTTGTTTTTTTAAAAAAAGAAGAAATTGACTCAGATTCCCGGATCCTCCATGGATTTGGGGATTCTCCATGAATTTACGGTAAAGTTTAAAAAACGTTTTTGGCCCCAAACAGGGTCCCCCTGGAACCCCACCACCAGGCCCAGGTGGTCAGGGTATCTCTACCTTGCCCCCTTATGTCTTTTTAAAAACTTTTTTTAGGACTCAGGACAGAGTCCTGAGTCCTAAGATGGCTGCCACCACTTCTTGGTTGAGGTGGTGGAAGCCGATCAGATCTCAGCAGCAGATGTGTCGGATCCACAGAGGCTCCGCGTCCCTGGATACACAACGTTTTTGAACATTAATTGCTCAAAAATATCTAAACAGATTTACACCAAATCACAAAAGCACTCTTTCTAAACCGAGATCTAGCTTTCTGCCAGATTTTGTATAAATTCGTTCAGTGGTTCAGGCTGTAGCAGTGTCTAAAGTTACTATGGAAAAATGAATGGGGAAAATGCATTTTGAGACCCCCTCTTTTATCGGTCCCCGCTTAACGGATCACCTCAAATCTTTCCATGTGTAAACTAGTCAAAAAGTAGCACTTTTTTGGAATGTTTAGTGGAGATTTGTCAAATGGCGCCATAGTTATTAGCAACACAAAAACATGCAAGTCCTATGGAAACACAATCCTAACTAAAACTACTCAGCGGCGACTGCCACTGTATTACTGGATTTCTCTATCTATCTATCTATCTATCTATCTATCTATCTATCTATCTATCTGTCTGTCTGTCTATCTATATATATATATATATATATATATATATATATATATATATTCAGTGTTTTCTCCGCTTCCAACAGGATACATCCATCCAACAACGGACACAGACCCAGGATCAGTGCAAAATCTTTATTGTTCCTCTCTCATCGCCATTACGCGTTTCGGCTCATCACAGAAAAAAACAAAGGCTATAGAGACGTTATAGCGAGGCTCAAATTTCACTGGTACAAAACCAGTAAAATTCAGCAGTTATAGTTACCTGCACTGGCTATAACTTATGCCCCCACAATGTATTGCTTATGGCATGGTTAGTGAGATCACTGATGACATCTCAAATGACATCATTGATGACATCATCTAGTTAGTGTAAGTATTTCGTAAACGTTCTGAGAGTTAAAGATATATACTAAGCTACTGCATAAGTTAAATTCCTATTATATTATGTGAGTGGCTGAGTGACTGTATGTATCTGTGTGTGAGTGGCTGTCTGAGTGGCTCTATGGGTGTGTGAGTAGTTGTGTGGGTGTGTGAGTGGGGTGTGTAGTTCTATGGGTCTGTAACTGGGCATGTGAGTGGTTGTATGTATGAGTGAGTTGCTTGTGAGTGGCTGTATGCGTGGGTGAGTGGGTGTGTGAGTTGCTATATGGGTGACTGAGTGACTGTGTAAGTGGCTGCTTGAGTGAGTGACTGAGTGTATAAGTGGCTGTATGGGTGAGTGAGTGGCGGTTTGAGTGGGTGTTTGGTTAAGTGAGTTGTTGTGTGAGTGGCCATATTGTAGAGTGAGTGTCTGTATAAGTGGCTGCATGGGTGAGTGAGCAGGTGTGTAACTGTATGGATGTATAAATGGGTATGTAAGTAGTTGTGTGGGCATGTGAGGTTGTATCCGTGAGTGAGTGGCTGTGTTGAGAGACTGTATAGGTGAATGAGCGGGTGTTTGAGTGGCTGCATGGGGGAATAAGTGGTTGTGTCAATGGCTGTATGAGTGAGTGAGTGGGTGTGTGAGTGGCTCTATGGATGGCTCTTTGAATGAGTATGTGAGTGGTTGTGTGGGTGTGTGAGAGGCTATATAAGGCTATGAGTGGGTGTATGAGGGGTCCTCTGGATGATGTAATCAATGATGTCATTTGAGATGTCATGAGTGATGTCATCAGTGATGTCACTGACCATGTCATGAGTGATGTAATATGTGAGGTCATAAGCAGTGCATTGCAGGGACATAATGTATAGTTAGCTGAGGTAACTATAACTGCTGAATTTCACTGGTTTTGTGCAAGTGAAATCTGAGCCTAACTAAAACGTCCATGTAACCTATCTTTTTTTCAGTGAATTTCTAAGATTTTTAAATTCTATTCCCTTACTATAACGTCCCTGTAACTTTTGTTTTTTTTTCAGTGAATTTCTACTTTTTTAAATGTTAATTCCTAACTATAATGTCCCTGTAACCTTTGTTTTTTCCAGTGAATTTCTACGTTAAAAAAAATTAATTTTAGCTATAACCTGTCACCTTTGAGAGTGGGTGTGTGAGTGGCTGTATAGGTCAGTGAGTGGGCATGTGAGTGTCTGTATGTGTCTGTGAGTTAGTGTGTGAGTGTTTTGGTGGATGTGTGAGTGGGTGTGTGAGTGGCTGTCTGGGTCAGTGAGTGGGTGTGTGAGTGGATATAGGTCTGCGAGTGGATGTGGTGAGGGGCTGTATGGGTCTGTGAGTGGATGTGTGAATGTCTTAGTGGGTGTGTGAGTGTGTCTGTGGGTCTGTGAGTAGGTGTGTGAGCGCCTGTGTGGGTGTGTGAGTTCCTGTGTGGGTTTGTGAATGTCTATGTGGGTCTGTGAGTGGGTATGTCAGTGCCTGTGTATGTCTGTGAGTAGGTGTGTGAGTGGTGCTATGGATTTTGGGCATTTGCATACTTAGGGTATTTAAAAAGGAGAACCATGGACTCTTCTCTCACCAGGAGACAACAAAAAAAGAAACTACTCATCACAGTCCTTACTGATCAGGTTGCAGTCCAACAGATCAACAATGAATTCAGCTCCATTAAGGATTTCATATTGTTTTTCAATGGTAATATGAGAGGAAACACACTTGCTTTGCCTTTGCAAAGCTCAAGAAGTTAGGATCATATGTGCTTCACAGAAGTGGAGCTTCAACTGGGACACCTGCTATGTTTATATTTGTAAGTGCTTCCCATTGAGGTTTAATTTCTGTGAAATGAGCATCAGGGCCATAAGGGAACCTCATGTTTTCCAAGAAAAGTCCACAGTTTTGCTAAAAATGTCTATGCAACTGGAGTACTTTCCACTGGTTTATTATTAAGTGCTACCTCTTGGGTAAATGTCTAGTGCATATTCTACATTACAGCTGCGTAAAGCACCACGAGGCAATGTCTCCAGTGACCCTGTGTGCGTGTCATTTCGGCAATGTGATTGGATTCGTATTCCTCTGCATCAAGAACGCATCACCAAAATAGACGGGAAACGTGCTCGGGAGGCTTTTGGTAAACTGTGCATCAATGTGAGAAAAAGGCGGGAAGACCTTTTCATACTACTAAGGAAAATCGGGTGGGGTCAAACAAGCGGAGCTTGCAGATGATTTTGGGCATTTTCATACTCCATACATACCCTGGGGCCTGGGCAAAAATTAATGGGGATGGGGGTCACTTGTCCCACTTCCCGGCCCCCCTCCCCAGGCCGATTTCGGCCCCAGGGACCCCATGGCCTGGGTCCCGGCCTTTTCATGCTGGGTACCCTGGAGCCCACCCAGGGCACCGAGTCTCCAGCATTGGGGACCGGGGTGGGAGCCTTAATGCCCCCAGGGTCCCAGCTTACTCCTCGCCTCCAGTGGGAGCCAGCATTGCTTCCACATGTAGGGAGCTGCAGCTCCCTGCCTGTAGGAGTCATCCTCTCATCTGTTTTCCTGCCTGCTGTAAAAACAGGGAGCTGGCCCTGGGGGGCGGCAGTCCCCAGGGCCATTAATGGCTCCAGGAGGGGGTCATGCAGCCCCCTCCTTTCAATTTGCACAGATGGCCATGGGGTGGTGGTTGTCCCTGGGGCCAAATATGGCCTGGGAGGGGGGCCACGTGCCCCCTCTCCCTTTGTTTACCTACTTTTGTGCCACAGAGAGGTGGTGGTCCCTGAGGCAATTAGCATCTAGGAGGGGGGTCCGTGCGGCCCCCCTCCTTTTTATTTTACAAGCCCGGGGAGGTGATGGTCCCCCGGGCCTTTAAAGGCCAGAGCAGGGGGGCGATGTAGCCCCCTCTTGTTATGAAAATGAACCCTGGGGAGGTGGTAGTCCCCAGGGGTAAAACCTACTTGGGGGGGGGGGACGCATGTGCACCCCTCCCCTTTTCTTTACAAATTAGTTTTTTCTTTAATATCTCCAAAACTACTGAATGGATTTACACCAAATAACAAAACGTTTTCTTTCTGAGCCAAGACCTACCTTTCTGCCAAGTTTGGTGTAATTCCATTCAGCGGTTCTGGCTGTAGTCATATCTAAAATCTCTATAGGAATTAACATGGGAAACATACTTTATTTGATTCCCCATTTTTCCTGGCCCCAGCTTGACAGATCACCCCAAAACTTTCCATGCACAACTAGAATCAGGAGGTTACTTTTTTCTGAATATTTTGTGCAGATTTGTCAAATGGCACCAAAGTTATAAACAAGTAAAAAAATTATTTTCCTATGGAAACTAGGTCCCTACTATAACTACCTACTGGCGACTATATATATCCAAAAGAACTCCTTCTCCATACACAAAGAAAGGTTGGCACACAGAAAGGCAACTAGGTTGCCGAAATGTGTCCATGATCATTTTGCTGGAGCCAAGCATTAAATTGGACCTATAAACACTTTCTCAGTGCCGGCCTTCCTTTATGTGCAGAAAAGGAGTTATTTTGGATACTAGGGACACCCAGTGGTGTGACGCCCCATACGACACTGCCCACAGTCAGACGCTGGTCGCCAGTAGGTAGTTATGGTTAGATCCATATTTCCATAGGAAAAGCATTTGTTGACTTTCCTACATCTTTAGCGCCGCTTGACGAATCTTCACAAAAGTTTCCAAAAAAGTGTCATAGTAAGGATTGTTGTGCATGCAAAGTTTTGGGGTAATCTGTCAAGCGGCAAGCGGCGGCCAACAAAAAAGGGGGGGTGTCAAAAAGTGTTTTTTCAATGTTAATTTCATTAGGGGATTTTGAAAATGACTACAGCCCAAACTGCTGACAGAATTACACCAAACATGGTAGAAAGCTAGTTCTTGGTCCAGAAAATGTAAATCCATTCAGTAATTTTGGAGAAATTAAAAAAAAATGATATAACTATGGACGCGGATCCTCGAAAGATCCAACACTCCCAGTACTCACATATGATTGGCTGTCAGCACTTCAACCAGGAAGTGTTGGCAGCCATCTTGGGACTCAGCTTCAGCCTAGTCCCAAACCTGAACCCCTACATGTTGTGGTGGGGTCCCAGAGAGACACCGTCATGGCAAAAAAGCATTTTTTGAAAACATTTCAGCGGGAACGTGGGCTCTTGCGCTTCACTAATGTTTGGTCCCTGGGTTGACCGGGTCCCGGAAGCATCAGCAAATATATGCAGGAGGGGGCCACATGGGGCTCCCTCCTATGACTTATGAAAGCCCTGGGGACCGCCACCTCCCTGGGACACTGGTTCTAATGTATGTGGGGGTGCTCACGCGGCACCCCATCGCGCCCTTGGGAAAACCACCTCCCCAGGGCAAATGTTAAATAAATGCAGGACCGCCACCTCCCCAGGGCACCTAAACAATTGTAAATTGCCAAACAAAAATGAAATAAATAAAAGGCTGGGCCCCGGGAGATGGGGTCCCTGGGGCTGAAATTGGCCGAGGGAGGGGGTCCTCATGGCTCTCCTCCCTTATTCAATAAAGGGCAGGCCCCTGGTGTGGGGACCTTGGGCCAAAATCAGCCCCCCTCCCCATAGTATAATGCCCTGGCCCGAGGGATGGGGTCCCAGTGACCAAAATTGGGCCGGGGATGGGGGCCACGCAGCCTCTCCCTTAATAAAAATAAATAACATTTAAAAGGTGGGCTACAGGGGGTGGGGTCCCCGGGGCCGAAAATGGCCCAGGAAGGGGAGGTACTTGGCCCGTTCCCCATAGTATAATGGCCAGGCCCCTGGGGATGGGGCCCTGGGGGCTGAAATCAGCCTGGGGAGGGGGCCTCATGGCTTCCCTCCCCTTCCCCATTCAAATGTGGCCTGGCCACTCACACACCCACTCACAGACCCACTTAGACACTCACAGACCCACTCACAGACCCAAACAGACACACACAACCACTAACAGACCCCTTCAGACACTCATGCACCCACTCACAGACCCACTCAGATCCACACACCCACTCACAGACCAACTCAGAGACTCACACACTCACTCACACATCCAGCAAGACACTTATGCAGCCACTCCCAGACCCACTAAGACACTCATACACCCACTGATATACACATTGAGATACTCACTCACACACCCACTGAGACAGTCATGCATTCACTTACGCACTCACTCTCAAAGGTTATAGGTTACACTTAGGAAAGAAAATTAATAAACCTTAGAAATTCACTGAAAAAACAAAGGTTACAGGGACGTTTTAGTTAGGAAATGGAATTTAAAAAATGTTGGAAAGTCACTGAAAAAACAAAGGTTACAGGGACATTATAGTTAGGCTCAGATTTCACTTGTGCAAAATCAGTGAAATTCAGCAGTTATAGTTACCTGAGCTCACTACAACTTACACCTCGCAATGCACTACTAATAACCTCACATATTACATCACTCATGACAAAGTCAGTGACATCACTCATGACATCTCAAATGACATCACTCATGACAAGGTCAGTGACATCACTGATGACATCTCAAATTACATCACTGATTACAACATCCAGAAATTGCGAATGTTTTCTAAAAGCTACTGAGTGTTAAACATACATATACAAATTTGCCAGGATGCTAGATCTTTGTTTGCAGATTGTGCTTTTTGTTACTTGGTGTAAATCTGTTCAGTAGTTTCTGAGCAATTAAGCTCCAAAAATATTTGGATATCTGGACGATTGTGCTTGAGGTACTCTCCCAATTAAAAAAATAGTGTTCTGATTGGCCCAGCAGGGAGCTATTTTTCCCTCAGGTTACTTCACTCCCGACAGAGAGCATGCTCTGATTGGCTGCCAAGCAACATGAGAAAGATGTTGCTGGAAGCCATTAGAGGACTAGGGGACTTAGTCCCCTATCCTGAAGTTTCCCCCAAAAAATAACATAAGGGGGCAACGTAGGGATACTCTGCCCCCCTAGGTCCAAGAGGGACCCACCCCGGGCCAAACACAAAATAATTTGAGATTCCTGCAGGATCACGGCACAAAATGTTTTTTAGACTCCCGGGGGCGGATATGTTATTGAAGGGGAGGGCGTAATGCAGCCCCCTTGACAGAGCTGTTTTTGGCCCTGGGGACCCCATCCCCTGAGGCCAATGTATTTACTAAGGGGAGGGTGGCATGTGGCCCCTCCCGAGCCTAAGGCGGACTGTGTCCCAGGGTCCCACCTCCCTTGTACACAGTAGTTTGCTTGCCTGCAAAGCACAGGCAGGAAAACATGTGTTTGTTCCCATCTGGTGGGAGTCTTTTTTAATCTCCTGCCAAACAGGAGCAAACACTAAATCTAACACGAACACTAACAGACAACATTTTAACCACTCTGGGCGGGAGCAGTGCCGGCTCTCACACCATGCTGGGAGCCGGCTGGAGTAGCAAGGGCCCTCAGCTCTCCCACATGCCCCAACATGTGCTTCGTGGGTGCCCTGGGTGGGCACCGGGGCACCCACCTATTTACAATGTAGGCCCCGGGGGTAGGGGTCCATGGGGCCACAATATGCTCAGGGAGGGGGGCCGTGCAGCCCCCTCTTCTCTGTTAAAAAATGGCCAGCCCCAGAGGAATAGGTCAGGGCGGGGGGCCACACAGCCCCCCACCTTTTATATTGTATTTTGCACCTGGAAGCGGGGTCCCCAGGTCCCAAGAAGGCTTAGTAAGGGGGGCTGTATGCCCCCTCCCCAGTTTAATTGTATTGGCCCCAAGGGATGGGTCCACAGGGCTTTTTAAGGCTCGGGTGGTGGATTGCATGCCCACCTCCCCTTAATATATATGTTTTGGCCACGGGGTAGGGGTCCCTGGGGACTGAAGGCCAAACCTACATTGTGCACGCCAAAGTCTGTGTGCACTGTGGGATTGGCAGCATACTGAGGGTTTGGCCATAGGGCCTGGTGACAGGCCAAGCCCTGTGACCAACTTCCAATGCACACAGCCATTTGCTGAGTGCAGCGTGAGCTTGGCTGCCTGTGGGGAGTTGGATGCAGAGCCTTGGCTGCAAGCCTAGCCCTGCGGCCAACCTCACACCATGCACAACCAAAGGCTGCATGGGTTTGGCTGCCTGCAGGGGGGTTGGCTGCCTCTGGGTGGCTTTGCAACAGGGCCTGGCCAGCTGTGCACGACTGAAGACTGGGCACAGTGTGGGGTTGGCTGCCTGCATGGGGTTGGCAACAGGGCCTGGCTGCAGGCTTCAGGCAGTGCACGGCTGGGGGGTTGGCTTTATGTATGGTAATAAAATATTACTTTATGTTAAAAAAGAAACTCAGAAAACTGCTGAAAAAACAAAGGTTAAAGTAACGTTATAGGTAAGTTAGGGATAGGAAGCCACACCTCCTTAATGACACATTTTCTGCACCTTTGGTTTATTCAGTGAATTTCTATGGTTCTTTTAAAACAAACAATAAAATTACTTTAACCTTTGTTTTTTTCAGTGAATTTCTGAGGTTGCAGCAGTTAGCCTAGGTATCCAACAAACTGAGGGTAGTGCAATGGGACACCCCCTGATTATCATAGTACCCCATTCCATAGAGATTCTCATGAGCAGAATGCGCACACATCATTTAACCAATAGCCGCCTAACACACTATGAGAGAATCATGTGACTGCAGAAAATGAGTCTTTAAGGAGGTGTAGCGCCCTTAAACCTGCGACTCTCCTGCCCACACCAGACAAACATAGTGAATGTGATTTTGACCATAGCTTCATTGATGTGACCAAATTGTGAACCATGACCAGACATATTGGATGTGCCCCTGGCTGAATCCGATTGCATATTGTTTGTTGTCAGTTCTTGCCTGATCGACAGGAAAGAAATATTAAGAGCTGCCTATTCTGGCTGTACCCTGAGTGGAGTTGTAGAGGCATCCTACCTGTGTCATGTAACCTTGGCACAAGCAGCAGAATTAATTGCCCTTAGTAGAGCTTATTGCACCACCAATGGATTGAAAGTCACCATCTACACAGACAGTCAGTATGAGTTTGGAGTGGTGGATAACGTTGGGCAGCTGTGATCACAGACAGGATTTTTGATGTCGGACGGTTCACCCTTTACGAATGGAGTGTATGTTGCAAATTTACTAAATGCGCTCCAATTGCCAAGGGAGATAGCTGCTGTCAAGTGTGCTGCACACAAGAGTGGCAATGACTTTGTCATCAGAAGTAATCAGTATGCAGATGAAGTTGCCTGATATTCAGCACTTAAGTCCAAGACATTTTACTTGGGTGAACTATGCAGTGCAGACGGAGAAACAGTCTCAAACATGTTGGTGAACACAGTGTAGACCTTTAATGAGCTAAGAGAACTGCAACACAAAGTCCCCAAAACCGAAAAGGCATAATGGGAAAAGACGGGTTGTAAAAAAGACACCAGTGATATCTGGGTGTCTGGGGAAGGAAAACTAGTCCTGCCTGTAGGAAGGTAGGCTCCTTCTGCATGGTTACCCCCACTTTTTGCCTGGTACTATGCTGTTTCTGACAAGTCTGACTGGGATCCTGCTAATCAGGACCCCAGTCTCTCTGCTTTCTCCCCTAAATTGTTATGGTAAGTCCTTAGGTACATCCCAGATTGGATACTGGGGTACCCTTATCAGTCCCTAGTATATGGTACTAAGGTACTCAGGGCATAGGTACCCCAGAGGTCCCCCCTAGGCTTCAGCATGTATTATGCCACCTATGGGAGACCATTCAAACTATCACTACAGGCCTGCCATTGCAGCCTGTGTATGCTGGTGATAGCACCACTTCCGAAAGATATAGGTTTCCCTATATCTAAGGTCACTGCACTTAAAACCTATAAGTCACCCCTACAGCAGGCCTTTCAATCCTGAAGGCAGAATGATTGGTTCTAAGTGTGAGGGTGCCCCTGCATGAGTAGGACACCCCTACAGCCCTCAGGGTCCATTCTTCCGGGTTGGAAGTGAGACAGCCATATAACATATAGAGGGGCACCGCGTCATTACGCGATGACCATCTCGAAACTGGCTGCAATGAACCCTGTTGTGTTTGGTATCAAACATGTTGGAGACATACCCCCACACTGTAAACAGTGTGGGAGGTACGATTCCAAGCACTGTAAAGGTCCTCCGTTAGGTCCTCAGTGCTCCAGATACCAGTCTTCTAGACCCAGACAGCAAACTATGGCTGCTGCCGACCAGGGACATGATTCTGCCCTCCGGCTGCTGAGCCAAGCTCGAGCAGAGGAAGGCAGAACAATAGGCATCCTGTCACAGGGAGGTGTGACCACCTCCCAGACAAGGTTTAGTCTATTGGGGCAGGGTGGGAGCGCTTGCCAGTGCCACATAGCCTGCTTGCAGGGCACATTTGGTGCCCTCCATGCATAGTCTAGTTCAAACCAGTTTAGGGAGCCGTTGGCTCCCGCTGTGGCCCGAAACTGGACAAAGGGCAGGGGAGTATCCTCCCCCTTGTCCAGCCCTCCTTAGTGAGGGCCCCCTGTATCGTCCCAACCCTTTCCTTAGGGTACTGAAGGCTTACCTGTGGGTGGGTCCCTAGATTTGTCATGGGACATGATACAATTCAGACACCACTTCAACTTCGACTGTCTGGGCACTCTGGACTTCGCTGGACTTCGCTCTGGGCATCAAGGCTGCAACTGGGAAGACTCCTGCTGCTCCTGATGTCTTCGCCTTGCTCGTCTGCTGCAATATTTGTGCCTGTGCTCCATACAGGAACCCGCCCAGGGCCTGTGGACTTCCAAGACACCTGAAGGAATCTTGAAGTGAAGGCGTCACTTCCCTGCATCTGCAGGCACCGCAACTAAGCTGACAAGTCTGCTGATCCTGGGCTCCTATGGACTCTGAAATGCTCAGCAACACAGGTGGTGGTTCTTCACATTCCTCGAGATCTGCCCTGTCCTCTCACCAAGTTTGAGGCCAGTATCCCTCTTCGGAGCCACAGGAACCGAACCCCTGTGTACTGCATCGACTTGCGGTTGCAAAGGCTTGTTGGCTTCCTTCCACCAAGATCTCCAGGCTCCAAGTAGCCCCAACCTCAAGCATCTCCAGTGACCAAGATCTTCATCCTCACCACATCACTTGCACCGTGGGTCTGCATCTTTGGTGAGCTGCTCGAAGTCCTCTGCGACTCCAGTGCCTCTGGCCTGTGGGTCCTCTTGAGGGTCACTTTTGAATTTTTTGGGCTCCCCTGATTGCTCGGGCATGCCCTGACTCCCCTGCTTGTGGTGAGCCCCCTGGATCTTGCTGGTCCCGGCATTGCACCATCTTCTACTGCCACGTTGTTTGCAGTTGCCAAAGCTTGTTGGTGCTCCCGCCAGACACGGACCCCTCAACTCTCAACATCCAATGTGGGACAGCTCGTGTACAGCTCCTGGTCTTCCAGAGCATCGCCTGGTCCACACAGCTGCAGTTCCAAGGTCACCGTCAACTCTTTTACAGCACCCGACATCGGTGGGCATTCGTCTTCCGTGCCTCCTGGTCACTTCAGTACCTCTGCTTTCAGGTACTCCTCGACTTGAATCCACCTTTGGGTTCCACCAGACACTTTCACCTTCTCCAGCAGCTGCACTTTCCTGAAGTCCTTCATTGGGTTCGACGGCGGTTTCTGATGCCACTTCACACTTATGCACCCGGCTCCCCTGGGGCAGGTATCCTGGTTCCTAAGGTATCCACGGGTGTGGTGGCTCTCCAACCTTCTGTCTTCCACGAGATTTCTTCATGGTCCACTGGGAAGGGTCCTTCTTCTTTAAAATTGCAACCGCGAATTACACATTGATTTGTACGGAGAACGCGGTCGTGTTCCCACACTGCACACGACCTCCGTGGGGCTCCTAGATACTCACCTTGGGTGGTTCCTTGGGTCCCCAGCACTTCTATGTCCTCTGAGTATTGTCCTGACTCAAGTCGTGGTTCGCATACCACTATTATAGTATATGGTTTGGTCCCCCCCTGGTGACCACTGTGTATACTGTGCTACTTACCTGTTTCTATTGCAAAGTATTGTGTGTATTGGGTATATCTCCAGCTAGGAGATATCTAAATGTGTTAGTGAGTGTCTTATAATAAATACATATTTTTATAAATACACTGTGTGGTTCTTTTTCATTTAATGAATACATATAAGATATTCTGGTAAAACAAGCTGCTTTACACTCCTTCTGGACTAAGCCTGAAGTATGCTCTCCACAGTTACTACTTAGAGAGCTTTCTAAGGTTGTCTACGACCACTAAAATCACCATAAGGGTTGCTGGATTGGTGCAGGGTGCCCACTTACATAAGTGTGCATCATATACCAAGCCAGCCTCTCACATTGGTGTGCAGCAGTTGGGATTCAAGCCTGCATTGTTTTATCAGATAACCTTGGTGTGGATTAATTGAAAAACCATCACTAATATTAGGAACATATAATACAAGCTTAGAATAAGTAAGTTCTATTGAACTTAGGGTTGGGTAGTTAAGGGTCTAGCACAACCCTTTCTCCAACCTTAGAGAGTTTAGTTCCCACTAGGTTAGGAAGGTGCAACACTGCACCACATCTAGTATGTCTTCTAAAGGAGATGCCAGTGGCTCTCTTCCTTCTAGATACAATGACCTCACGTTCCAGGAACTGAGGGCCCTTTGTTCCTCTAGGAAGCTTAAGACAGGGAAAGGCCCTAATACTCAACGCCTCCTAGAGGTGTTACTGTTAGATGACCTACAGAAAGCTAGTAGGTCAGATGAACAGGACAGAGTGGGAGGGCCAGGGACAGAAGATGGGTCAGGGGGAACCCCCTTGTGACCTTATTTCTGACCCTGACCAGGAGGAGTCTCATGACTCCCACCTGGGGAACTCAGATCCCACAGAGAATAATGCAGATGGCACAGAGGGTGCCCCCAGAAGTGGGTCTCCCTTTGTTCCTCCTGGGAGAGTCCAGAGTAGACCAAGGAGGTCTAGATCCTCTTCTAGAGAATCCAATGCTTCAGGACATTCTATAGGGACCTCTATTTCTAGTAAGAGGGACAACTCTTTTGCCAGGGAGTACCAGATGTTTGAACCTGAGAAAGCAAGACTTAGGCTCAGGCAAGACCAGTTGGCCCTTGACAAAGAGTCCCTAGAAATCCGGAAAGCTAGGAAGAAACTGGGACTAGAGTCCCATGGTGGCAGCAACAGTGTCCCTAGGGATAGAGAAACCTCTTTTGACGATAGGAACCTGAACAAGATAGTCCCTCCTTACCAGGAGGGTGATGATATCCATAAATGGATCACTGCTTTGGTGAGGGCGTGTAAAAGTTAGAGGGTCCCTAAAGAGCAGTTGTTACGGACTACTCGCTCGTGCGTGCCTTACCCGGATACTGACATGCCTCCTGGTGTGATTGGAATCCTCTGCATCGGGTAGGCACGCAAAAGCGGAAGACTTGGGAACTACAATTCCCATGAGGCATAGCCGGTGGACGCTGTGCGTGGAGGCTTCCCGTCTATTTAGCGGAAGACGGACTGCGAGACAATGTTGGAAATTCCTTCCGGTTCCCGATTTTGACGGACGTCGTCAGCCTGCTGGTGTGGTAAGGGTGCTCCGTACCACTCGCCCTTTCCCTTGTTACTTCCCCGTATTGCGGGGTAGCCCTTGTTACAGTAACAATGCGTTGGGACAGCTTTCTTGCTCCGCTGTCCAATGCACAGACTGCCTTGTTAATACTTGTTTTTGTTTCCTCATTGTTGCTTCCCGTATTACGGGGAGCCTCCGTTGCTCATCATCGCGTTGGGACAGCATTTCCTGCTCCTCTGTCCAACGCGCAACATTTCTCATCTCTTGCCCACAGATAAATCACATTGATCCCCTCCAGTGCGAATTGTTCTTTTAAAACCTGACATTGGTCCCGGTAGACTGAGGAGTATTCAGTAAATTGGTTTCTGTTCCATTAGACTTTGGTTCTACCCTACATCTTAGAATCACGTCGGATGGTTCCCTCTATGTTAAACCTGACATTGTAATTTGCTTTATGGTGAGAATACACTCAACCTGGATCACTTGTTATTTGTGAGGATTATTGCGTGGAGTTGGCTGATTGATCTTATACACAGAACTCTGGTATTGCATTACCTCCATGTGCTTATGAGAGAGTATTATCTACGTGGGATTGCTGGCTAAATCTTTTATACGTTTGTTGTCTTTTTGGCTCTATTTAACAGGGGTGATTACAGAGCGGTACTGGTCTACGCTCAACCCCTGTGATGTCATATGGAGTCAATAAAAGGGTATGGCATAATGTGGGAAAAAGCATTACTTCCTTAACTTATGTTCTTGACTTGTACTGCTATGCTGTTCATGTATAGTGACATTTGTTCATATGTATTTGGATACACCAATCACAGGGGAAGAATAGGTTTTCCCCACCGGAACTACAGAATTCGTAGAATATCGCATGCTGCATAGAAGTGTTATGTTTTGTTACAGGTATTTGAAAATGCTTGGTCTGTTGAAGAATTGTGGCGCTTTATGTACATACTGAGGCCCTCAACCATATGGTATATTTATGATCTTTTGCTGTATTTTCAGGTCTCCCTCCTTGCTGTTCCCTCCCTTTCCTTCCCTCGCTTGATCCTCCTACTGTCCTGTGCTATTATAGGTGTTCTGGCATGGGAATATCAAGAGATGGACCCTTCTGAGCTACAAACCAACCCTGAGGATTTCTACCTTGACAGAATTTCCGACCCACGTATTCTTATCCTCCTGGTTGGCTTGTACTAGAATGGCAACCCTCGAAGATGTGGTAGCTATCCTGGTGGAAGTACAGGCGAAATTAGTGGCATCTCGTCATGAAACCGCAGAGTTGAAAGCTAGGGTAGAACATCTTCAGAGGAATCCCTTTGATATAGGCAGTCAGTCTGCGGCACCTACAAGCACCGTGGTAGTGGAGATGCCTGTTTCCATACCCTTAGCTACCCCTGAGAGATACCATGGAGAACCAGAAAAAGTGCAGATTTTCGTAACGTAGGTTATGTTGCATTTTTCTTGTACACAGAAGTCTTTCCCTACTAATCAAGCCTGAGTGGCTTTTCTTATCTCATACCTAGCAGGGGACTCTGCTCAATGGGCAGTGCCGTTAGTGAGTAGGGATGACCCGATGTTATATGACTGGGAAGTTTTTAGAGCAGAATTCCTTAAAGTGTTCGATAGACGTGCTGAATCCTTCACCGCTGATCGAGAATTGTTGGAACTGTGACAAGGAAACAAAGATCTGTTAGTTTACCCAAATTCTTTTCAGAGACTGGTGGCAGAAACCAAATGGCCTGAGGCGAAACAAGCTGTGCTCTTCCATCAGGGTCTTCGTGAAGAACTCAAGGACGTAATAGCTCAGATTGACCCCCAACCTACCTCCTGTGAGGATTTGATTAATCTAGTACTACGATTAGATTAGAGGATGAGTGAGTGTAAAGGGGATCATAAAAGAAGAGAAAGAACCATGTACCGTTATGAAAGACCCGGAGCTGTGGAACACCCCTCTCCTTCCACATCTGAACCTATGGAGATAGGTACTGTGCATGCTGCACTCTCCTTAGCAGAAAAAGAAACCCGTCGTAAGCAAGGTCTCTGTTTGTATTGCGGCCGTAAAGGACATTTTGTAAAGGAATGTCCAGTAAAGCCAAAGACCGATCGATACAGGAATAGTCGGTTAATGTCTGCTGCCACCGACAAACCGTCGGAAAACTAGCCTGCTCAAAGAAAGAAGAAGGGGTTTCTTGGAGCCAGTCATACATCCCTTCCTTGCATAATGATCAGTCCACTCAACTGGGGCATTTGTTTATTGAAAAACCAAAGGGGATGATGGACGGAGTGTTGAACATTGCAAGCACTCACCCCCAGTCAACTGATCTGGGTTTAATCCATCATCATTCTTTAGCTCACTCCGCCTCCCCAGTTCAGACATGGCCATATGCAAATCAGTCTGACCCTGTGCCTCATGGGAGCAGTCCAGCCCGAACTGCCAAGCCATGTCTTCCCTGGACCGGAAACAAGCATCCTGGGACCGGTTTCTGGCTTACAGCCGTCATCAGCCAGGCTATCTTGAATCCAGTGGCAAAGTGAACAAGGGACCCACGTCTGGGCATACCCTGCCAACTTAGGGCGAACATAGCAAAACCAAAGGGGATGATGGACGGAGTGTTGAACATTGCAAGCACTCACCCCCAGTCAACTGCATATGGCCATGTCTGAACTGGGGTGGCGGAGTGAGCTAAAGAATGATGATGGATTAAACCCAGATCAGTTGACTGGGGGTGAGTGCTTGCAATGTTCAACACTCCGTCCATCATCCCCTTTGGTTTTGCTATGTTCGCCCTAGTTGGCAGGGTATGCCCAGACGTGGGTCCCTTGCTCACTTTGCCACTGGATTCAAGATAGCCTGGCTGATGACGGCTGTAAGCCAGAAACCGGTCCCAGGATGCTTGTTTCCGGTCCAGGGAAGACATGGCTTGGCAGTTCGGGCTGGACTGTTCCCATGAGGCACAGGGTCAGACTGATTTGCATATGGCCATGTCTGAACTGGGGTGGCGGAGTGAGCTAAAGAATGATGATGGATTAAACCCAGATCAGTTGACTGGGGGTGAGTGCTTGCAATGTTCAACACTCCGTCCATCATCCCCTTTGGTTTTGCATTTGTTTATTGACCTAAGTGTACTCATAGAGATGGAATGGATCCAAGTCCCAGCCATGATAGACCCGGGAGCCACAGGCATTTTTATGGATATGAAGGAAGCATGATGCAGAGGCATAAGCCTAATACCTAAGGATACTCCGGAGGTGGTGTATGCAGGGGATGGCAGAATACTAGACACCGTAACCATAGGATATCAATCTGAAAATTTGGAAGTGATGTATGATCCATATCATTGGGAGAAGCTCACCTTCAATATCATACAGGCTCCTCAATATGGCACAATACTCGGATTACCATGGTTACAAAGACATAATCCCGACATAGACTGGATAACCAGACAAGTATCCTTGACGTCTTCTTATTGTCAGGCACACTGTATGAGACAACCAGGAGGACCCGCTACCGCCTTGGCATCTGGCCTGTGTAGAGCCACTGCTGCCGAAAAGAACACTACACTCCCGGTCCAGTATCAGGAATATGCTGAGGTATTTTATTTATTTGTTTTTTTAAACTTTATTTATCATTATTCCAACATATGCAATCGATGTCATCTTAACAGTCGTTCCGTCTAAATACGTTAACAGTTCCGCTCATATAGTGCCTTCGCCTAAAGCAATACACAGTAATAAAACGAAAAACACAACATTTCAAAGCATGACCACAACATGTGAGTTTGTTTTGCTATTACACCCCAGAGTGAGCAAGCCTCCCAACCTCCAATTTGTCTGATATGTTAAAACCTGGTGCAATTGCCCAATGTCGTCTCTCAGCCCACACCAGTCGGGACTATACCATCAGGAGTATGGCTTGGGGCGTCAGGGACTAAACTCTGTAGATATGTCTTGAGTGGGCCCCAGATATATTTTGGTCGGGACTTGGGTGGAAGTAGTGTGGCATATAATTCGCAGTTAGTATTGCAAAATGTGAGACTGGCGATCCATGCACCAGTTGTAGGAGTTAGTTTACTGCTCCATCTAAGCGCTATCTCTCGTTTAGCTAAAAGCAGCGCGAGAGCAACAAACTTGCGTACTTTCTTGGGTATATTGTAGACATATCCTAGGAGCGCAACCATCGGTGAGGGGGCTATTTCCAGTAATGTTATTTGTGATAACGTTTCGAAAACAGCTCCCCAAAACTCAGCAATCTTGGGGCAAGTCCATGTCAAATGGGGGAAGTCGGCGTAAGGGCTATTGCATTTCCTGCAGTTGTGCGGCCGGGACGGGTCAATAGCATGCAGTTTGGCGGGGGTCATGTACGCCCGCCAAAGATATTTAAAGTGTATCAACTTATGCCTGCTGTTGAGGGAGACACTCCTAGTCTGTGCACAACAGAAGGCCCATTGGTCATCCAGGATGGGATGACCTAGGTCCAGCTCCCAGGTAGCTCGAATCTTAGTATCGTGGCATGGGATCAGAGTCATGTTGGCCTTGTATAATTTTGATATCATTTGGTACCCCTCAGGGTTTGTTATAACAAGGGATAAAGGTGCAAATGATGGCGGCTCAAGTGGGTATTCCGCTATTTTAGCACGCAGAGCCTTGCGTACCCTAGTAAAAATGAACTGGTCCATAAAGGTCAGTCGAGTCACTCTATCTCTTCCAGCATTGTCGAATATATGCCCGTCCGGGAACAAGTCGCCAAACTTTGCCATAGAGTGGGATGTAAGTGTCCGCAAGACTAGTTTCTCGTCTGTGATAGGGAGCCATGGGTTGTGTGCTATAGGGATGCCAGAGAAGTACGGGGATCCGTGTCCTGAGATCCGCGAGAGTTTGCGCCTCGCCCAACTTGTGGTGGATACAGTCTGAATGTCCTTGGGGTCACGAGGAAAGCCCTGGGGCAAAATGGCGTAGAGTGGAGTCGGGAGTGCCAAGTCCGCCTCAGGCTTCCCATAGGGAATACGCGCATCTGGGTGGTACCATGAGTGGGCAAAACTAGCCTGCGTAACTAGATAATACATTCTGAAGTCCGGAGCCCCCAGCCCCCCCCCTTTCATAAGGCAAAGTCATGGTGTCCCATCGTATCCTAGGTCTTTTGCCCCCCTATGCTAGCCGGATCAGGTGTGACCGGAGGGTCTTAAAGAAACTGTCCGGGAGCAGAATAGGAATGTTATGAAACATGTAGAAAAACTTCGGAAGAACTATCATCTTCATAAGTGCAATTCTGCCGGACATAGACAGCGGGAGCCGTAGCCAACGTTCTATCTGCGCTTCAAGGTTATGTATGGCTGTACCGTAATTCAGTCGCACCATCTGTTCCGCCTCTCTATGTATCTGTATACCTAGATACCTGACTGAATCGTGACACCACTTCAGCGGGAATTCGCATTCCCATTCCCTGGTGCCAGTGGTCAAAGGGACAGTTCGGACTTACTCCAGTTAATCCCCAATCCTGAGTAGACACTGAAGCGAAGAATCTCTCTGATCAGCGGGTCTAGATTGAGCTGTGGACAGCGGACATACAGCACGATGTCGTCCGCGTAGAGCGAGATGAGGAGAGGACCTGTATTAAATTGTATACCTCTATGGAGATGCATCTCCTGAAAGTGGCGAATCAACGGGTCTAATGCCAATATAAAAAGTAAAGGGGATAATGGGTAACCTTGCCTGGTACCACGTGTGAGGGTAAATGGGGCGGACATGTGTCGTCCAAGCGGAGTCTTGCAGTGGGGCAGGTGTAAAGTAACGCCGTGAGGTCTATGAAGCCCTTGGGAATGCCTAATGTCCTCATTACAGCCCATATGAAAGGCCATTCCAAGGAATCGAATGACTTTTCGGAGTCCAACATTACCGCCGCCGCCGGGATCTCTGGTGTAATTCTGTGCAATACCGCGAACAATGTACGCAGATTCAACGCAGTTGACCTACGGGGAACGAAACCAGATTGCGCCGGGGATATAATGCGATCTAAGAGTAATGCGAGCCTCACGCAATCATTTTGGCTAGGATTTTGTAGTCCAGATTTAAAAGTGATAGCGGCCTGTAAGAGCCGCAGCTCAATGGGTCTTTGCCAGGTTTGGGCAATTAGAGGATTACGGCCTCGCGAAGCGTGGGAGGCAGCGATTTATTAGCCAGGGCTTCGTTATAGACCTCAAGAAGATAAGGTGCGAGAATATCTTTATAATGCTTGTAGAAGATGCCAGTGAAGCCATCCAGTTCTGGTGCTGTAGTACTGTTTAAGGCGTCTATGGCGCTAACAATTTCCTCCTTAGAGAATGGCTCCGCCAAAAATCTCTGCATGTAGTCCTCAAGCCATACCATAGTGATGGAGCAAGAACTCAGAATGAGACTTGCTCGTAAGCAATCCTCTCACAGTATTAATTAATTAAACTTCGTAATGTCTTTACTAATAAATGCATACATGAACACTATCCAAGTGAAGCTTGCCTATGTGTTTAAATTAATAAGTAATGCTTGTCTAATCCAAAATGGCCGCTAAAGCGCGGGAACTTCATTGCGCATGTGTCAACCATATCACGTGGTATGACGTCATTCTTTGCTTGGAGGGAAAACTTTGCTTCTGCGCAGTGTGTGTTAAAATGGCAGCTTAATGTTCTCACGTGCTAAAGCTTGCGCATTTGCTGCAATTAACACTGTGGTATTTTAACGCTATTAATGCGGGATAGATTTATAATTAAATGGGAATAGAGTAGAAATAGGGGGTATACAGTGAAGACATTTATTTGTGATTTTAATGTTTTCTTCTTTGACTTTCTATTAGTTCGTAAAATGGGGCCTGAGTTAACGAAAACGGCAGCTTGAGGCCAATGAGATGTGCGCATGCGCCCTGAAAATCAAGGTACAGCGATGAAGTCAACTTGGAAGTTATCCAAGGCCGTGACCTGGTGGCCAACTCCACTACATCCGCGATGTTCTTGCAAATGCAACATTTTATATATACATTGTATTAAACTTTGTCGTGAGACGGGTGGGAAATAAAGCAAATGTATTAATTGTGAGGGGCGATATTTTAAAACAATGGGCTTAAAGAAATTGAACTAAATTGACATGGTGTGAGGATCAACCCCCTGTCCCCGTCCAATCAGAAATAGTGGGCCCATAAATTTGAAACATTTGTGGGAGGTACCTGGGTGTAGAAGGGTATAATAGATATAGAATTAGCTAATTAGTTAGAGTTAGCATTGGCGTTGAGGCTGTCAGCTTTGAGAACCACAGAACAAGCTGTTCGATTGCAGACTGAACCGCTGTCCAGAGAGGTCCTGAGGTGGGGGCGGCGGAGTCCATTAGAAGGAAGACACGGAAGAATTCGAGGAGGAGCAAAGTGTCAGAGAGGGGAACGACGCAGGCGTCGTTGATAGAGAGGTCACCTATCCTGTCCTGAACCTGGTCCGGAGGTCTTTGGTCTTCAATCCTTCCTGGGACCTATCTTTCCAACTCCTTGGCCAAGGGGTTTGGTTCTCACATCTTGAGGTAAATATAAATGCAACCTTTAGCTGTGCTGCTGTCTCTATCTTCTTCTTTCTGAGGGACCGTCGTTGATCAATAATTGATTATTAGTATGCTTCATCCTTGATATACGATTAAGTATTATGTGGTTTTGTAATTTACTCTGCTAAATTTTAGATAAACATTTTAAAACTTCCTGACTCAGTGATTATTTTAGAATTTATGAATTGTAATGAATGTCACTCATTTTAAACTTCCCATTTATCAAAGGGTCCATTGGTAAGTCATTACTCTTCAATCAGAAAAGTAATTGGTAGCAGGGATATTGATAAAGAGTACAACTGACCCACCAGCGGAAATTGCTAGCGTAGTGTGAATGAATGGGCCCAGGTGAGTATTCGGTGTATGAATGCTTGTTGCTAGTAACCCGCTGGATCAGTTTTCTGGTTATCAGAGGATGGTTGCACTTTGTTAATTGGGTAATGAGAATTTTATTTTTATAAACTAACATCCGTTTGTTCAAAAGTTTTGTTTTATGTTGTCTAGAATCCCGGGGAAAATTGAATAGCGGATGGTAAGTGGAAGCCATACTGCAGTAAGGTTATCTGTCAGGCAGAAATAGTACTGAAAAGTTAAGCAGGGCTATCAGTACTTGTTAGGGACTCTATGCGTGTGAGTAATAGCAAAGGAATACGCTGGTAAAAATTTGATGTTATATCACCTAGAAAGGGTAACATTGAAGAAGTAGCAGGTATTTCTGAAGCTTACGTGAAGAGTAAACAGAAGGGTTTTACTCGTAGTGTATGTTTAGTAAACGGAAAGGTTTTACTAAGTGTGAGAGAAACTATCCTTTGCAATTTTAGCGAAACTGGCACGATAGCGAATGTTTTATGTTGTTACTGAATTTTAATAAGAAGCGTAGAGAAAATAAAAGTTTTGCGTATGATTTTGTAAAGGGAGGGTCAGCTGCCGGAGAGGAAGCTGACGTCACAAACGCCGCGCTAGGATTGGTTGAAACAGCGGGCGTGGAACGACTCTTGTAAAGGAGGGGTCAGTAGTCAGGAGTAATACTGACGTCACAGGTGTCGCGCTGGGATTGGTTGAAACAGCGAGGGACAGAGAAGCGCAGATTGTAAAGGAGGGGTCGTCAGACAGACGTCACTGAAAAGCAGCGCTAGGATTGGTTCAGAGGCAAATGTTAGCTGGAATTTAATTGGTTGTCAGCATAGAAGTCGAAATCTTAGTGGATAGTGGAGATTATATGTGGAAACGTGATCCGACTTTAACAGGAACCCGTCCAGACAGGAGATTCCTAGGTTTTGCAGAATATAATTCGATACATAGATATTTACCCAAAATGTATGGAGAAAAGAGAAAAATGACATTTCTACAAAAGGTTAAGAATTATTTTAAGAAGGATAAACCCATCAAAACTAGAGAAGGAATTATCATTCCACCAGCAAAAACGCCCGCTTCATTCATGATGATGGAGAGAGGTTATCATACTTGCGTATGGTTAGAAAATTGGATAGAATATACCAAAAATGATGGAATATTAGCATTCCCAGAGAATGGTACTTTCAATGGGAGAATTCTTCAAAATTTGAGAATGAGGATGAATAACTTAGAACCCAGACCAAGATTAACTCAATACGAAGCCCTAGAAGAGTGGAGGCATTTGAACGTGACCGACCAAGAAGCAATAGGGGTTATAGGGGATTTTTCCCTAGACAACAAAATGAGTCAAGAGACAGTCAGATGAAACAGTGGAGAAGAGCGATGCTTATCGAGGGTTTGTATCCAGTATTTATGACAGAAGAGTCGTTAGGGAGCAAATGCACAGAAAAGACAAAACACTTGACAGGGTTTGGAGATTCTGAAGATGAATTTATGGAACAAATATTAAAGAACCCGCCACCATATCAGGAAGGGACAAGTGGATGTACCCCAAGTGCACCAATATTAAGAACACCATTGGTACCGCAAGTATTGCATAATCCACCAGTTAATAGGGTACTTCAGGATAAAGAAAAAGAGGCTATAGTCAGAAACAGAGCAGAATTGATACAAAAAATAACACAGTTGAATGTACATCCTGATTCCCTGACCATACCTGTAACAATTGGTCCAGTGGTTCCCTTATATGGTGACAAAGTAAATTATCCGAAACCTCTAGTCATGCCTACTCCTGTAGAGATTCCCAAACCTGAAACTGTAATAATTGATGACCATATCAGTGATTGTGAATCTATGATATCCTTAATGGATTTACCTATTCGAGGATCTGTAAATAGTACTCCTAGAAGAATAACACCTGGTTGCTCCAAAGATGTAAATATAGTAACTTCATTCGGAACTAAAAGTGCCACAGTAGTAACACGAGAAGACTTAGAAAGGTGGGCACAAGGATCAGACAGACAGAGTTCACCCCCAAAGATCATGGACATCTACAAATTAAAAGTTGAGTTAGAAGAAATGATAGCAGGAAATGTAGGAGTAGATCGTCTAAATACCTACAATGAAGAAGAACTATTGTTCGTATACAGGAGCAGCACTAGAAATGTAAAGATATTTCATGAGAAATTATCAGATTTGGCCTTACAAAAGGGGATTGAAATAGGGAAGTCAAAAGTGTTACAGAAGCCCTATAGAGCAGACTTTTCTGACAAGGATCTAGAAAACATGAATGCCTCTGGTCGAAAACTACAGGTGAAAGAATTAATGTTAGTATTACAGAAATGGGGAGATCTAGATAAATGGAAAGCTAGATGGACAAAGAAAAAGGAAGAGGCACGGTACAGTAGATCGACTTCTGAATATTTTCTTAAGGAAACAGGGAAAGTAGATCAGATGTACCCGATGCGGGAAGTACCTGGAGGAGGTTATGTTCATGTCCCATGGAGTAGACAAGATATTTTGTCATTTACAAATGACTTTCCAAAGTTGAGAGAAAAGCCAATTGAATGGTACAAGCAGGTTGAGAGGTTTGTAAAAGTGTCAAAGGTATTGTTAAAGGACTTGGATGGTCTGTTTGACATAGTGGTACCTGCTGATTTGTGGACATATTGTAAAATTACAGTTGACTGGCCAAGTGAAGAGTATCCAAGAGATGCGAAGACAGGTGCTCCATCAAGTGATGTAATGAAAAAGTATCACCAGGTAATAACTTACCTGAAAGGGAAAATACCACCGAAAGAAACAGATTGGGTGAAAATAGACAGGACTATCCAAGAAGCAAGTGAATCGGTACATGCCTATAATGAACGTCTATTACAGGTGTTCAAACAATATAGTGGATTTGAGGACATTGGAGATAAAAATATGAGTCAGTTTGTCTACCGATTTGTTTATGGTTTAAAGCCAGAGATTTGTCAGATGATTAAGCAGCACATGTTGTGCTGGCAAGGGAAACCCATAGATGAGATTTTGAAATATGCAAAATATTGTGGAGACGATATTGAGGATAGGCACAAGAAATTACAAGAAAGAGTGATGTGGGATCAGGTGAAAATGGCTGAGCGACAGGGAATTAATTTGGATAATCCAACTGATAATCAGGGAAAAGATTCTGGAACGAATGGTGACACAGGAAATGGTGGTAAAGTGAGAGGACGAATGAGTAGAGAAGAGGCTAAAAAGAAATTTCCTTGTCATGGATTCGGAAAGTTGGGACATTGGAAGAACGAATGTAAGAAGATTCAAAATAATAATGGCCCAAATCATAATTTAAATCCACAGACGCAGAATGACTTACAGCAGGGTGTAAATCCTCAGAGTCAGTTGCCACCTGCCCCTATTCAGGGTAATGTGAGCAGAGCAAAGCACGGTACAGACGTCGGATATCAAGGAGGAAGTGGTAAGAATGACTATGTGACTTCACAGTTTCTTTTACAGGACGAATTTGACCCATATAATCATCAATGACGGTGCCTAAGAGAGGGGGAGAAGGAGTGCGTACTTGGCGCATCCTTACCGGTAGATCAGTCAGGTCCATATGTTGAAGGGAAAGTAAGAGGTAATGATATCATTTTCCTTTTGGACACTGGTGCTACCCGTTCTACTGTGAGAACAGCAGACATCCCAGACCTTCCTCTCTCTGGAGAAGCTATCCAAGTTGTAGGTGTAGCTAATCAAAAGATCAGAACACCCCTTACTGAGCCAATGGAAGTAAAAATAGGAAACTTACGAGAAATGCATCAATTTGTAGCGTGTGATTCTAGTCCAGTAAACCTATTGGGTAGAGACTTACTGTGCAAAATGAATTTCACTATTTTCTGCACACCGGATGGTGTTGCAATACAGACCCCGGACGAAGATCATGTTTATAAGTTCATGATAGCCAAGCAAGGTACAGAAATAGATGAGATGTTCTCTTTAATAACAAAAAACGAATTACCAGAAGAACTAAGAACTACTGTGAATTCCAAGGTATGGGATTTCACAGGGAAAGAAGTAGGACTTATGGCCAAAATAGACCCAGTAAAGATCACTGTAAAAGAAGGTGCAATTTTCCCAAATACTAGACAGTACAAAATGAGTGCAGAAGTAAAGGCAGGAGTTGTCGAAGAAATTAACAGAAT
This sequence comes from Calotriton arnoldi, assembly GCA_963921515.1. Classification (NCBI taxonomy): domain Eukaryota; kingdom Metazoa; phylum Chordata; class Amphibia; order Caudata; family Salamandridae; genus Calotriton; species Calotriton arnoldi. The sequence goes on along the minus strand of CAWUFW010012832.1, from coordinate 104,684 downwards.
GGTAAAACAAGGCATATTAAAAGAAGTTATGAGTAGCCCTTGTAATTCACCAATCATGGGTTTGAAAAAGCCTAGTGGAAAGTATAGGATTGTTCAGGATTTGCGAAAAATTAATAAAATTGTGGTACCTTGTTGTCCTATAGTACCAAATCCTGCAGTAATCCTATACCAGATACCCTGGAGTGCAGAATGGTTTACCGTGATTGATCTATGCCAAGCATTCTTTTCAATACCATTGCACCCAGATAGCCAATATCTCTTTTCGTTTAAATTTGAAAATCATGTCTATTTATGGAATCGTGTTCCTCAAGGATACACAGAAAGTCCCTCCATTTTTAATCAAATACTGAAAGGGTGTCTGGAGAAATTAGTGCTGCCCAGGAGTTCAGTCTTGGTGCAGTATGTTGATGATTTACTAGTAGCATCCAACACTCATGATGATTGTGTTGAAGATTCAATTGCATTACTCAACCATTTGGCTGAGGAAGGACACAAAGTGTCACCTGAAAAGCTGCAGTTTTGTACAACAACAGTTAAATATTTGGGACACCAAATTGAAAGAGGAACAAGAAGAATAACATCTGACAGAATAAAAATAATCAAGAAAATGAAAATGCCAGAAACACAAAAAGAAGTGAGAATGTTTCTTGGGATAGTAGGATACTGTCGACAATGGATTATAGGGTTTTCACTACTAGCAAAGCCTTTAATTCAGTTAACCAAAAAGAAAGCCAAAGATCCAGTTGAATGGGATGATGAAAGTGCTGGTGCATTTGTAAAATTAAGAAATGCATTGTGTGAGGCACCTGCCTTGGGCATGCCTGACTATACAAGAGAATTCGCACTATTTTGCTATGAAAGAGAAAATTGTGCACTTTCAGTGTTAACTCAAAGACATGGAATAGACAGGCGTCCTATAGCATATTTTTCTGCTACATTGGACCCAGTGGCGGCAGCATTGCCAGGCTGTTTGAAAGCAGTCGCTGCTACCTGTATGAGCATTGAACAAAGTGAGTCAATAGTAATGGGATATCCCGTAACAGTGTTTGTCCCACATGCAGTTGTGATCTTATTGACAAGAACTAGAACTCAGCATCTCACACCTAGTCGGATGACAAGGTATGAACAAATTATTCTTGGAGCTGAAAATGTGACCATAGTTAGGTGCACTGTTGTGAATCCTGCTACGTTATTGCCAGATCCAATGTTTGAAGAAGTTAAGGACGATCCAGAACATGATTGTCTAAAAGTCACAGAATTGTGTACAAAACCAAGACCTGACATACAGGAAACACCCTTAAAAGATCCAGATAGGGAGCTGTTTGTGGACGGCTCATGCCTAAGGCATGAGGATGGTAAATTGAGCGCAGCCTATGCTGTGTGTGAACTAACTGGAATAGTCGAAGCATCCTATTTACCAGGAGTCAAGTCTGCACAAGTAGCTGAATTAATTGCTCTAATCAAAGCTTCCAAAATTGGGAAAAATTTAAGAGTAACCATATTTACGGACAGTCAATATGGGTACGGGGTTGTGCATGACTTTGGCCAACTGTGGATGCAGAGGGATTTCATGACTTCTTCAGGATCCCCAATCAAAAATGGACAGTTTGTAAAAGAATTATTGAAAGCAATACAATCACCAAAAGAATTGGCAGTGGTGAAATGCGCCGCACACAAATCAGGAGATGACTGGGTGGTAGTCGGTAACAGATACGCAGATCTGGTGGCTCAACACTGTGCCAAAAACAGGTTGTCAGTAAATAAAAAGGTTGAAAGGATGGGAGTCAGCTGCCAACTTATGCTATGTGCACCTCCTGAAACATGGAATGATGTGAAAAGACTGCAAGATGACGCTGAGGAGAGTGAAAGAGATGTTTGGATTAAAATAGGATGTACCCGAAGAACAGATGATGATGTATGGGTATACACAGATGGCAGACCAGTCATGCCCGACTGTCTGATTTCACAAATGGCAAGAATGTATCATGGAGACACACATGTAGGGAGAGATGCCATGATTAGACTCTTCAGACAAAGTTGGTACAATCCAAAGTTTAGGGCTGCAGCAGAGAGTCTGTGCCAAAGGTGTTTGACGTGCCAAATGAATAATCCGGGAAGGAGAACAGTAATTGGCTTGGGAAAAATTGGGAAAGCTGAAGGTCCTTTTGTGAGATTGCAGCTAGATTTCATACAGTTACCACCATGTAAAGGACTGAAATATGTACTTGTCATAGTGTGTCTGTTTTCAAGGTGGGTGGAGGCTTACCCTACCAGAAGGAATGACAGCATTACAGTCCCAAACTGTTGTTACGAGAACTCATTCCTCGGTTCGGTTTCCCAGTAACTTTGGAATCAGATAGAGGAAGTCACTTTAATAATGATGTGATCCGAATAATCTGTGAGGCATTCCAAATTGAACAGAAATTGCACTGTGCGTACCGCCCAGAGGCTTCTGGAGTGGTTGAACAAATGAATGGCACAATAAAATCAAGACTGTCAAAGATGTGTGCATCAACATCACTAGATTGGCCAGATGCATTGCCTCTTGTTTTAATAGGACTCAGAAGCATTCCTGATAGAAATACCGGATTGAGTCCGCATAAGAGCAATGAGACAAGCACATGTACCTACAAATAAACTGCTGAACATAACTGATGATATGGTTCTAGATTATTGCAAAGGATTGGCTGACCTAGTGCGTTCTGTCTCTCACCAGGTTGGAGAAGACGCAGTTTCCAGGCAGCCTGAACAAGAGCATGATCTGAACCCCGGAGACTCGGTGGTTGTGAAGCATCACACCAGAGAAACGTGTTTATCACCCAGGTGGGGTGAACCTTGTCAGGTTATACTAGTTACGAACACAGCAGTGAAATGTGCAGGATTGCCTAATTGGATTCATGTAAGCCACACCAAAAGGGTGCCAGATCCTGAAGGACAAAATCCTCAGTCAGCATCAATAACTGAGGAAGCTGAAGGTTGGCCAGCTGAAGAATCCCAGGTGAGAGATTCGAGAGAAGCTGAAGAAGAACAACCGAGCACAAGTCAGGACTGGATACCAGTGGTTGATATACCAGAAGTTTACAACAGAACAAGAAGCCGAGCAAAATTAGAAGAAATTAGGGAGGATCAGATAGGTGAAGAAGAAGCAGCTCAGGAAGAGGGAAATGAAACGATAAAGGAACCTGAGCAGGACCAGATAGGGAGAGGAAATTGGGCTCAAATCGACAACGAAACAACAAAATTTGAGCAGGGACAGACAGGTTTAGAAGAACGCGGTCAGGCTGCAGAAGTACAAAGTGCAATAAGCCCTGATCAGAACCAGTTAGAACTAGGAAAATACGTTCAGGGAGAAGAAAAACACGAAAACCTCAAGCATGAAAACGTAAATCCTGAACAGGGTCAGTTAGTAGAAACTCACATTGAAGCAACTGAAGAAAAATCAATAAGACCTGATCAAGAACAAATAGAAGAAGAGACTGAAAACGAAGAAAAACAAACTGTGCCACAGCTTGAAAATAAAAGAACTTTTGGAGAAGAAATAAGAAGTGAAGAGACAGTGCAAACAAAGAAAGCCAGAAAAGGTGATCATTGGCCTAGTGTCATTAAAAGAGTAAAATACCATATAGAAACCAGAAGTGAAGATCCGGAACAAGTAAATGAAGTAACAAGCCTAATTGGACTAACAAGTGGAACTGAAAAACGAAAAAGCAAAAGATTGAAACTTGTGAACAATAAGTTTAAAGGTCCTGATTGGACTTATATAATCCTTGAAGACTACGAGAGTTCAGAGTCAAGTGAAAGTGGTGACGAAAGAACAAGTGCAGAACTGACTTATGAGAAAGAAATAAAGCCACCTTGATAACGTTAAAGGTTTTGAAAGAAAAAGATAAGAGGAGAAATCTTCCTTGTCAAAATGCCTGACGACAGAGTTTCTGGGAGACCGAAACGGAAATGTTGTAAAAGATGCTGTGCTATATGCATATGTAGCCTGGTAGTGGTGCTTGTAGTGTGGATAGTTGTGATCGTAGCAATTCCTTACCTTATGATAATGGATAAAAAGATTAACAACAATACTAAGGGAAGGATAGATAACTTGAAAAGTGATAGAGTAAAATTAGAAGTAGAAGATGAACCAGAGTTTCATCATGTGGTAACAGATAACGATACTAGTTTAAATGTTTTCACTAAATTATTGTTTCAGTATGTAGATACAATGGAAGTTAGTGATTGTTATGTCTGTATGAAGTTACCTGAATCAGTAGCAGAAGGGTTAACATATCATCATTTGCCTTTAACTTATGGCATATCATGTAGTGTATTAACTAGTTTATTTTATAAAACAGGCAGACTTCAGTATTATTATTCAGATATAGATGTGATATTTTCTGAGGTTCCGATTCGAAAGAATATGAACCCAGTGCTTAGTAGTCAAGATGCACAATTTATGGGAGAATTTTTCCTAACGATGAAATCGATAGATATAACACATGCACATAGAAGCAATTTAACATGTTCGTTACATGAAGAAGAAAAGATATTTTTGAATTTAGTAGAAAATAGAAGACAAGATTTTCAAAAGAAAGCGTCTGAGCATAAGGCTCATCTGCCACCTTGGGCTGAGAAAGAGGGTATTTACACACCTGGCAAGGCTCAAGCTGCTTCTGGCTCTGGATTTTGTAAAGACAGGGAAAATTTGTCTACATAGGTTAAAGACTGATTATAACAATATTTTCATCGGTACCAATGAATGTGAACATAATTTCTTAATTCTTGGAGGTTGGGGACTATAAGGAGGAACAGATTCAGTGTTTCCTGGAATTTATTATGTGTGTGGGAATAAGGCTTACTTTAGGCTTCCTACACGGTGGTATGGAAGTTGTTATTTTGGAATAGTTTTTCCAAAAATACACCACGTAAAAAGAAACACTGGGAGCAATGAAAATAATAGTGAATTAAAACGTAGTAAAAGAGCTAGTTTTTCTGAAATTGTAGGTGATATATTTGGTGCATTGATACCTTCAGTGGGAATAATTCTGAACTCAAGGAAAATATGTAAATTATCTACAGTGGTTGATCGTTTATCAACGGATACGGCTGGAGGGTTTCTAATGATTAATGTGGAGATGGTTGCGATTAGATCTATGGTTATGCAAAATCGACTTGCTCTTGATATAATATTAGCAAAAGAGGGCGGAGTCTGTAAATTATTGAAAACGAAACATTGTTGCACGTATATTCCTGACAAAAGTGCAGAAATTGGAACATATATAAAGAATATAACGAAACTTGAGAACGAATTAAAACCACTGGAAGTTGATAGTGTATGGGAAAGATTGACAAATAGCATTGCGTCAATTGGTACCTGGTTTGCTAATGTAGGAAAAGGACTTTTAGGTCAAATATTAGTACCCTTAGTAGGGATAGCAATAATAGTATTGTCAATAATGATATGGTGCAAATGTTGTAGAAAGAATGAGACGTATAGAGTGACAGGAAAAGGAAAGAAACTAAAGTTTGATGAAATTGAATTAGAAGATCTGAAAAGTGAATTATACAAGAAACTGAAAGGAGACGATAAAAATAGAAAGTGTAAAGGTGAAGCTGAGACAATTTTATGCTAAAAGTTGGCATCTGGTTGTGGGTAATTTTTGATGGCTCAGAAACGCCATCAGAGAGGGGATTGATGGAGCAAGAACTCAGAATGAGACTTGCTCGTAAGCAATCCTCTCACAGTATTAATTAATTAAACTTCGTAATGTCTTTACTAATAAATGCATACATGAACACTATCCAAGTGAAGCTTGCCTATGTGTTTAAATTAATAAGTAATGCTTGTCTAATCCAAAATGGCCGCTAAAGCGCGGGAACTTCATTGCGCATGTGTCAACCATATCACGTGGTATGATGTCTTTCTTTGCTTGGAAGGAAAACTTTGCTTCTGCGCAGTGTGTGTTAAAATGGCTGCTTAATGTTCTCACGTGCTAAAGCTTGCGCATTTGCTGCAATTAACACTGTGGTATTTTAACGCTATTAATGCGGGATAGATTTATAATGAAATGGGAATAGAGTAGAAATAGGGGGTATACAGTGAAGACATTTATTTGTGATTTTAATGTTTTCTTCTTTGACTTTCTATTAGTTCGTAAAATGGGGCCTGGGTTAACGAAAACGGCAGCTGAGGCCAATGAGATGTGCACATGCGCCCTGAAAATCAAGGCACAGCGATGAAGTCAACTTGGAAGTCATCCAAGGCCGTGACCTGGTGGCCAACTCCACTACATCTGCGATGTTCTTGCAAATGCAACATTTTATATATACATTGTATTAAACTTTGTCGTGAGACGGGTGGGAAATAAAGCAAATGTATTAATTGTGAGGGGCGGTATTTTAAAACAATGGGCTTAAAGAAATTGAACTAAATTGACATGGTGTGAGTATCAACCCCCTGTCCCCGTCCAATCAGAAGTAGTGGGCCCATACATTTGAAACATTTGTGGGAGGTACCTGGGTGTAGAAGGGTATAATAGATATAGAATTAGCTAATTAGTTAGAGTTAGCATTGGTGTTGAGGCTGTCAGCTTTGAGAACCACAGAACAAGCTGATCGATTGCAGACTGAATCGCTGTCCAGAGAGGTCCTGAGGTGGGGGGGGGCGGAGTCCATTAGAAGGAAGACACAGAAGAATTCGAGGAGGAGCGAAGTGTCAGAGAGGGGAACGACGCAGGCGTCGTTGATAGAGAGGTCACCTATCCTGTCCTGAACCTGGTCCGGAGGTCTTTGGTCTTCAATCCTTCCTGGGACCTATCTTTCCAACTCCTTGGCCAAGGGGTTTGGTTCTCACATCTTTAGGTAAATATAAATGCAACCTTTAGCTGTGCTGCTGTCTCTATCTTCTTCTTTCTGAGGGACCGTCATTGATCAATAATTGATTATTAGTATGCTTCATCCTTGATATACGATTAAGTATTATGTGGTTTTGTAATTTACTCTGCTAAATTTTAGATAAACATTTTAAAACTTCCTGACTCAGTGATTATTTTAGAATTTATGAATTGTAATGAATGTCACTCATTTTAAACTTCCCAATTATCAAAGGGTCCATTGGTAAGTCATTACTCTTCAATCAGAAAAGTAATTGGTAGCAGGGATATTGATAAAGAGAACTAATGACCCACCAGCGGAAATTGCTAGCGTAGTATGAATGAATGGGCCCAGGTGAGTATTCGGTGTATGAATGCTTGTTGTTAGTAACCCGCTGGATCAATAGCGATCTCATCCAAGTAGGCCCTACAATCGTCATTGTCCTGACTCACACGTGTAGTGTATAAAGTTGTGTAATATCGATAAAACTCATCTCTGATCGCTACTGCGTCTGTATGAATCTGTCCGCCATCAGAGCGAATAGATGCAATGTAAGTCTTCCCCACACAAGGTCGAAACAACTGCACCAGCGTGCGTCCCGGCCTATCCCCCTCTCCATACCGTCTGGCAGTGGCGTATTTCCCCCAAAAATTTGTTTCACTCTCGGCCGCTTCCCTGAATTCTGCCAGCAACAGCAAGCGGCTAGTCTGCTTAGTCGGATCTAGGCGTTTAAGTAGGTCTGCGTCCAAGGTTTTTAAACGGTCCTCTATTCGAGTGAGTATGCCCCTTAAGGAGTTCAGTACCCCGGCATGTTTCGCAATGCATTCCCCCCTTATGTACGCTTTGAATGCCTCCCACACCGTCGCCCATGTACTGACAGAGCCAACATTGAGATCAAAGTAAGTCACTATTGACTCTCGAATTTCCGCCGAGAATACCGCGTCATTTAAGGCGGGAACCTCCACTGCCGCTCCACACCCTCTGGCCTGGGGATCCGGATATGCATGCAGACTGGTGAGTGGTCTGAATACGTTCTAGGCAAATGAGTCATGGTGCGAAACCAGGGAACCATGGTGTGGGAAATAAGCCAAAAGTCCAGGCGTGTCCAAGTATCATGGGGGGCTGAGTAGTGAGTGTACGTCGAGTCCTTGGGGCAGCGCATGCGCCATATATCTACTAAACCAATGGAGTCACAAATATCTCAGAGTATTGTATTGGCTCGGGGTTTCGTGGCAGGGGAGTCCGCTGTACTGTCTAAAGCAGGACTCAAGAGTAAGTTAAAATCTCCCCCCAAGCAAACATAATCCGCGCCTATGGGGAGCAATAGGGCATGAAGAGAGTGAAAAAAATCGGGATTATCCACATTTGGCGCGTAAATAGTAAAAAAAACAATATTGTATCCCATAAGCCTCCCAGTAACCAATGTGAAACGGCATGCCCTGTCCATATTCACTTTGTGCAATTGGAAGGGTAAACGCTTATGTATGAGTATGGCTGTTCCCCTGGAGTATGTGCTGTAGTTCGAGAAATAATGATGCAGACCCCAACTAGAGGCAAACTTTGTAGAGGAGGAGGGGGACAGGTGAGTCTCCTGTAAAAAAAACACATCTGCCTTATGACGCTGCAAATAGTTCAACACGTGCTTCCCTTTTCTGGCATTGTTAAGACCCCGCACATTCCATGTCACAAAATTAATATCAGAGATAGTATAGAGCCTACCCGCCATCTTCACCAGTAGTCATCGCTGCAAAGGACATGAGTGCGTCAACATGAGCATACGGAACATCATGACAAATCAGTAGGAATAGGAACGAATGACACCGTGTAAACAAAGAGGACCCCACCCATCCCCAAAATCGAAAACTAGGGGAAAACCCACAACCCCAGAATACTGTCAAACAAACATCGCTGCTACCAAATATAAACATAAGCATGAAATGTGCAACCGCACTAAGGGAGTGGCAACGCCTCGCCTTGTCCCCGGAAACCTTAAAACATGTTTAGAAAATAGAGTGCAATAGGGCCAGAGCCCAGAGTCCACAATTTGAACTATCGTGAAAAGGAAAATCTAGGAGGAAAAAAGGCAAATTAAGACATGGAACAAATAGCATTGATACTTATCAACGTTACGTCGTGGGAAAGTCATTTAGCTTGTTGAGAACAGTTCCATGCTGGAACCAGAGTTCGGCATCGGGGGCGATCGCTCTGGCGTGGGCGATTTTCTCGGTGGAGCTGCGTTGGAACAGATTCTGAGAAATTCTTGGGGCTCAGCTGGAGTTTCAACAATCTTGGTCCTGCCATCAATGTCCACCTTCAGTCGCGCTGGGTACAACATGCCATATTTCAGTCCGGACTTACGTAGCGTGGTTTTGATCATCGCAAATTTTCGCCTGGCCTCCTGCACCATTGCCGTGAAGTCCGGCTACAAAGAGATGGAAGAGCCCTGCCAGTTCAATGACCCACGCTCTCGTGCCATCCGCAATGCAGTGTGCCTCTCTTTAAAGTTCAGAGGCCTGGCCAGGATGGGGCGAGGTGGATAGCCAGGGTTAGGCCGTGGACCGAGGGTTCTATGTGCCCTTTCAACAACAAACGTGGTAGTAAAGGACTCCCGTCCAAATAAGTCCACTAGGAGGTCCTCAACGAACTCATCTAATCGACCCGTATTCATGGATTCTGGTACGCCCATGATGCGAACGTTGTTGCGTCTTCCCCTGGCTTCAAGGTCTCGTTCTTAATGGCGACATTCTTTAACAGACCTTCCATCCTCTCTAACCGTTTTGTTGCTTGGGCTGCACCATCCTTCAAGTCTGAAATCCTGCCCTCCGCAGTGTCAAGCCTTTTATCGTGCTGGTCCAGTCGGGCCCCCATTCTGTCAAGGCGTTTATCAAGTGCGTCGAAGCAAGAGTCTAATGCACGGAAGCCCGCTTTAAGTTCTGCCATAAGCGCTTCATTGCCCTGCACATTAGTCTGTGGTAGGGCAGCAGCCTGATCTCCACCCTCTGCCATTGTGGGGCTCGTTGAGTCCGTGGGTCCTCCTGCCTTTTTAAAAGTTAACTTCCGTTGCTTCGAGTCCCCCTTGCCCATGGCCTTAGGATGAGGCCACAGGGAGTAGGGTTTCAACAGTTCTAATACAACCTGGGCTTATAGCTGTGTACTTTCCCAAATCTAGGCGCGGTCTGTAAGGGTGGAATCAGGCCTCCCGATGCACCTCCCTCAGTTCTCAAGTATGGCTTCCCTCTGATGTCTTCTGGTCAGCGTGACCCAGGTCCGCCAGGTCGCTTCCGCTCTATGATTGCAATCCCACCTCAGTTGGGGTTTAACGGTCAGAGAGGCCGTTCCTGGATTAGGCACCTCGAGGAGCTCAATTCGACCCAACACCACCACGGGCCCGCAGAACATCCCAGCGCTTTGCCCCGCTGCGCTGTATCAACTGGGAGGAGGGCTGTAGCGTGCCAGGCTGCATCTAAAAGGCCGAGGGCCGCTGGAGAAAGAGAGCGCCAGGCAGCCGGCCCACCAGAGTAAAGCGCGGCCCCGATGGGGTCGCGGCGTGTCACCAGCCGTACAAATATACACGCGGGCTTACCCTCTGCTCTCCGGGGAGCCAGCGCAGTTCAGGCACACAGTGATGAGACCGCCGCATCAAGGGGACAACGAGGCTCTTGCGTGTGCCTCATTGCCATCTGTCCACGCCCATACGGGCACATGCCGAATCCACTGGGCGTCGCCAGTCGCTCCGGCCGGCCGGCCGCATGCAATTGAGGCCGCGGCTCAGCAGTACAACGCAGGCCGTGGCACGCACATCACGGGTGCAGCGGCTCTGGGCCTCCCAGGATCAAATATTGAAATACCGCCGTGGTTAAGGTGTCCTGGACAAAACAGCCACTGGCAAGCCGCGTCCAATGATGACGTGTAGGCTCCGGGATGGCCGAGGTTTCTGGGGAGTTCAGCGGAGCTCCGAGACCACGCAGCCATCTTCGTCCGTGGCTCAGTCATGCCCCCCTATGCTGAGGTATTTAACGAAGTACAAGCAGAAAGTCTGCCCCCACACGACAATATGATTGTCAAATAGATCTAATTCCTGGAGCGGTAGTTCCCAGTGGGAGAGTTTACGCCCTAATAGAACCGAAAAATATACACCTCCGAGCTTACCTAGATAAACATCTGGAGATGGGACTTATACGTCCATCTAAGTCACCGGCCGCCTCTCCACTTTTTTTTTATCCCAAAGGCGAATGGCGAGCTTTGCGCCTGCATCGATTACAGAGCATTGAACAACATTACGGTGAAGAATCGCTAACCACTACCACTGATTCCGGTGCTATTGGAACAAGTGAAGAAAGCAGCAATCTTTACAAAGCTAGATTTAAAAGGGGCTTATCACTTGGTTCGCATGAGGAGTGGGGATGAGTGGAAGACGGCATTCAAGACTCGATATGGATTATTTGAATATCTCTTTATGCCCTATGGGTTGTGCAACGCCCCAGCAGCATTCCAATACTTTTTGAATGATGTTTTTCGTGAGATCTTGGATCATTATGTGGTGGTGTACATAGATGATATCCTCATCTATTTAGATGATGACATAACACACGAAAAACATGTGAAGTCTGTATTGCAGATATTACAAAACAACAGGTTATTCTGCAAACTGAGTAAATGTGACTTTAACGTTCACACTGTGGAGTTTCTGGGAGTCATGCTCACCCCATCAGGACAGGAAATGGCCAAAAGAAAGATCTTGGCGTTGAAAGAATGGCCCACTCCACAAACTGTCCAAGACGTACAGTGCTTTATAGGATTTGCGAACTTTTATCAATCAATTCTCCAAATTGGTGGCACCCATTACCAAGTTACTGAGGAAATCCCAGGAGTTCAAATGGAATCAAGATGCTCAGGAGGCATTCGTAGCCTTGAAGAATGCCTTTACTTCAGCCCCTGTGTTGACACACCCTGATCCCTCGAAACCCTACATCATGGAAGCCGATGCCTCTGATGTAGCGGTTGGAACTGTGTTATCACAAAGACATTCAGTAACGGGACAACTCCATCCTGTGGCCTACTTGTCACGTAAATTAAAGGAGGCCGAAAGGAACTGCATCATTTCTGAAAAAGAGCTTTTAGCTATTAAGGAGGCTTTTATGGAGTAGAGGCACTTCTTAATGGGAGCGACTCATGTGGTTACAGTGTACACCGATCACAATAATCTGCAGTTTATGACCGCCGCTAGACACCTAACCCCTCGACAACGTAGGTGGATGTTGTTCTTTTCAGAATATCAATTTATTATTACCTACAGACCCGGTAGTGATAATAAAAAAGCAGATGCTCTTACCAGACAGTCGTCTATTAAAGAACCGGAAACAATTCAGGAACAGTCCATAGTTGATCCTAAGAAAGGGCTTTGTGCCATACAACCTTCTCCTGGAAAACATGGCTAAAAAGACATCCTGAATGGCAAATAAAAGGAGGAATCCCACTGAAAGGAAACCGTATTCTTGTACCTACAGTAACACTACGCAGGAAATTTTTTCACTGGTGTCATGAAGTACCAAGCGCAGGACACAATGGAATAATAAAGACCATGGATCGAATAAATAGACAATTCTGGTGGCCATCTCTGTCGATAGACATTTTGGGGTCGATTCCGATCTCGGCCGGAAGCGCACCCAACACCATTCGTCCGGGAAAAAAGCAAGCCGAACGCGTGTTTCCCGACCGATTCGAACATTCGTCCGAACGAGCAAGTACGATGCGCATAACTGCCCAGATCCCGACCCAGCCGTACTTACCCAATCCAGCTCCTGTTCCCCGCCCGAGCCGGATCCGTAAACGCAGAATCGAGTCGCACGGAAGCAAAAATACAGCACCTTCTGGCCGGACTAGTACGATGCGCCTTCCGTACGCGCCGAACCCGTCGCTACGTACGGCACGTCAGAGCATCCGGGAGAGCTGCACATAAGCTCCGATTCGTGCCACAAGACGATCCACGGCTACGAGACGAACACGCCAGCCACGAGTACGAGTCGAAGCAATGAGAAAGCCGAACGAGACGAACCAATCATGAATCCCATCGCACAGGTCCTACCAATACTCTACATCTATTACCGGAACAGGTACGGACGTGTACGGCGCAGAAGGTAAGTCAAACACCCACCACACAAACAAACGACACGTACCCGACACATAACACACACACATAGGGATGCAGAAATGACTTACACTAGCTACAGCAGAACCATAGGGGCGGGATGGCCATCACCAATGCCATATACACCCATAGGGGCCTGGATGCCTACCACTAACACCACCCCTACTCAGGGGGGCCTGGATGCCTACCACCAACACCACCCCTACTCAGGGGGGGCAGGATGCCTGTCCCCAACACCACCCCTACTCAGGGGGGCCTGGATGCCTGTCACTACTACCATCCCCACTCATAGGGGGATGGATGCCTACCACCAACACCACCCCTACTCAGGGGGGCCTGGATGCCTGTCACTACTACCATCCCCACTCGTAGGGGGATGGATGCCTACCACTACCACCACCCCTACTCAGGGGGGCCTGGATGCCTGTCGCTACTACCATCCCCACTCATAGGGGGATGGATGCCTACCACTAACACCACCCCTACTCAGGGGGGCCTGGATGCCTACCACTACCACCACCCCTACTCAGGGGGTGCTAGATGCCTGTCACTACTACCATCCACACCCATAGGGGCCTGGATGCCTACCACTAACACCACCCCTACTCAGGGGGGCCTGGATGCCTACCACCAACACCACCCCTACTCAGGGGGGGCTGGATGCCTGTCCCCAACACCACCCCTATTCAGGGGGATGGATGCCTACCACCAACACCACCCCTACTCAGGGGGCCTGGATGCCTATCACTACTACCATCCCCACTCATAGGGGATGGATGCCTACCACCAACACCACCCCTACTCAGGGGGCCTGGATGCCTGTCACTACTACCATCCCCACTCATAGGGGGATGGATGCCTACCACTACCACCACCCCTACTCAGGGGTGCTAGATGCCTGTCACTACTACCATCCCCACTCATAGGGGGATGGATGCCTACCACCAACACCACCCCTACTCAGGGGGCCTGGATGCCTGTCACTACTACCATCCCCACTCATAGGGGGATGGATGCCTACCACTACCACCACCCCTACTCAGGGGGCCTGGATGCCTGTCACTACTACCATCCCCACTCATAGGGGGATGGATGCCTACCACTACCACCACCCCTACTCAGGGGGCCTGGATGTCTGTCACTACTACCATCCCCACTCATAGGGGGATGGATGCTTACCACTACCACCACCCCTACTCAGGGGGCCTGGATGCCTGTCACTACTACCATCCCCACTCATAGGGGATGGATGCCTACCACTAACACCACCCCTACTCAGGGGGCCTGGATGCCTGTCACTACTACCATCCCCACTCATAGGGGGATGGATGCCTACCACCAACACCACCCCTACTCAGGGGGCCTGGATGCCTGTCACTACTACCATCCCCACTCGTAGGGGGATGGATGCCTACCACTACCACCACCCCTACTCAGGGGGCCTGGATGCCTGTCGCTACTACCATCCCCACTCATAGGGGGATGGATGCCTACCACTAACACCACCCCTACTCAGGGGGCCTGGATGCCTACCACTACCACCACCCCTACTCAGGGGTGCTAGATGCCTGTCACTACTACCATCCACACCCATAGGGGCCTGGATGCCTACCACTAACACCACCCCTACTCAGGGGGCCTGGATGCCTACCACCAACACCACCCCTACTCAGGGGGCTGGATGCCTGTCCCCAACACCACCCCTATTCAGGGGGATGGATGCCTACCACCAACACCACCCCTACTCAGGGGGGCCTGGATGCCTGTCACTACTACCATCCCCACTCATAGGGGGATGGATGCCTACCACCAACACCACCCCTACTCAGGGGGGCCTGGATGCCTGTCACTACTACCATCCCCACTCATAGGGGGATGGATGCCTACCACTACCACCACCCCTACTCAGGGGGTGCTAGATGCCTGTCACTACTACCATCCCCACTCATAGGGGGATGGATGCCTACCACCAACACCACCCCTACTCAGGGGGCCTGGATGCCTGTCACTACTACCATCCCCACTCATAGGGGGATGGATGCCTACCACTACCACCACCCCTACTCAGGGGGCCTGGATGCCTGTCACTACTACCATCCCCACTCATAGGGGATGGATGCCTACCACTACCACCACCCCTACTCAGGGGGCCTGGATGTCTGTCACTACTACCATCCCCACTCATAGGGGGATGGATGCTTACCACTACCACCACCCCTACTCAGGGGGCCTGGATGCCTGTCACTACTACCATCCCCACTCATAGGGGGATGGATGCCTACCACTAACACCACCCCTACTCAGGGGGCCTGGATGCCTGTCACTACTACCATCCCCACTCATAGGGGGAGGGATGCCTACCACTAACACCACCCCTACTCAGGGGGCCTGGATGCCTACCACTACCACCACCCCTACTCAGGGGGTGCTAGATACCTGTCACTACTACCATCCCCACCCATAGGGGCCTGGATGCCTACCACTAACACCACCCCTACTCAGGGGGGCCTGGATGCCTACCACCAACACCACCCCTACTCAGGGGGGGCTGGATGCCTGTCCCCAACACCACCCCTACTCAGGGGGATGGATGCCTACCACCAACACCACCCCTACTCAGGGGGCCTGGATGCCTGTCACTACTACCATCCCCACTCATAGGGGGATGGATGCCTACCACCAACACCACCCCTACTCATAGGATGGGTAATGCATGACACAACCAGCATACTCCAACATAAGGAATGTCAGAAAAAGACATCCCCCCAACACCATGACAAGCGTGTGTAGACTGTGTCAAATGCCTACAACACTGAACATGACATTGAACATACAATGTGACCCCCTATCACATGTGTCACACATAAATGTGTGTGGCCTCCACAATGAAAGCAGACCATGACCACTGTGGCAATGGGGTGTAACCCCCCATCATCACAGTGACCAAAAGGTAAGTGTGGGGTCCATAGCTGAAGCACATTTTGAACATTGTGGCAATGGGGTGTAACCCCCATCATCACAGTGACCAAAAGGTACGTGTGGGGTCCATAGCTGAAGCACATTTTGAACATTGTGGCAATGGGGTCTAAACCCTCATCTTCACAGTGACCAAAAGGTAAGTGTGGGGTCCATAGCTGAAGCACATTTTGAAGATTGTGGCAATGGGGTCTAAACCCCCATCATCACAGTGACCAAAAGGTAAGTGTGGGGTCCATAGCTGAAGCACATTTTGAACATTGTGGCAATGGGGTGTAACCCCCCATCATCACAGTGACCAAAAGGTAAGTGTGGGGTCCATAGCTGAAGCACATTTTGAACATTGTGGCAATGGGGTGTAATCCCCCATCATCACAGTGACCAAAAGGTAAGTGTGGGGTCCATAGCTGGGGCACAATTTGAACATTGTGGAAATGGGGTCTAAACCCCCATCATCACAGTGACCAAATTATAAGTGTTGTCATGGAAAAAGCTGCAAATGCCAAACAGCATGGATTCTCCCTGGTCACAGAACAACAAACACATCAGTGGCATAGTAGTGCTTGTGTCCCATAGCAACATAGATTGGGTGAGGCAAACAGTGCAGTGCAAATAAGACATACCTTTGGCCATGTGCAGACAAACATCACCCATGGGGGCTGGCACTGTCAACATTCATCAATAACACAATGACAGAAGTGACCATGATAATGCAGACCCACATATCTGCACCAATGGGCACACAAATGTAGATATCCTGTGGAGACTGTAGATGTGAGGTGAAAAAATACCATACCATGGCAGCAATGGGACATACAAACCATGATCACTGTGCTGACTGATGACCTAGGAGTCCCAGGGACAGCAGGGGAAACCCACCAAACAACATACAGCCAATGGCACACTAAAGATATACCAATGCAGTGGTGCAGATGCACACACACAAACATGCAGCCCCACACTGCATATCAAACACAACAGGTGAGGGGGGGCCTGAATCCCAATTACACAGATGTGCATACAGTGCCACACAAAAGTAACTCATGGATCCGAATCCCCTATGTGGGCAATCAGGCATTGTTAGATGAGAGGGAGCCCAAATTACACATGTCACACAAGCTTGTAGGAACAGCAACTAACACAGCAAGACACAGACCCACCACAGCACCACCCCCAGGGGCCCCACATTGTGGTGACACTGGCCTGCATGATAATCCCACTGTGATGACAAAGCTAGATGTCGTTCACACTGTGAACCACAGTCATGTGTCCTGAGCAACAAACTACCATCACACCTACACAAGCACAAATCAATCAGCACGGCCTGTCAGCCAAGGCCAATATGGAGGCAGGGGTCTAGCCGTGAAACAACTCTCATCTGCACACACTCAACACCACACACCATGATCTCCACCAATGTGCAGCAGTGAAGCTCACATGCACTGGTGACATTGCACATGCACCCATGACAATCCCAGGGGTGGTGGTGGGAACTAAGGTGCAGAAACCCATCACACATGGCCAGTCAACAAGACTCGTGAATGTCTGACACACTGCACAGTATGCCGTACATGGGCATGACGTCAATACCACACCAACCTATGGGATCCCGCCCACAGTCACACACCAATGAAGAAGCCAAGGTCACCCACAAAGAACACACATAGACAACTACCAACATTGCAGCTCTGACCCTGAGGAGTGGCAGCAGTCACACACACAACGTGTCACAATCACTGAAAGCTAACACAAACTGTAAATTACATGACTGGTGTAACCAACAAGTGCCAAGGGGAATCCTGACTGTGTCTCATCTGCGTTTGCCCACAAACTCAGCCCTGACAGCAAACACACCTATGGGTGACACCCTGATGACCAGTAATGTGCCATGCACCCACATCCCAGAGAAGCCAGGGAGAAGACTTGGGGGGAACATAGGTCAACTCAGCAAGCATCACAAACAGGAACATCACTAGGGATCCCAGCCTGCGTAGCAAAATGGAAGTGAACACACACAGACATGCTCACACAACACACACCTTGTGCTCAGGCAATGTCACAGAATTACACACTGCCATGAGGGGACTCCACTCCTGTGTAAGGAAAGATGTGCCATACGTTGTCCCAGTAGGGCTCTATCATGTCAGCAGAACCCTTGGTCACTCAGTCAACAATTAGCACAAAATGAAGGCTCCCGTCATATCAGCCTGGTCATGGGAGTGTCACCAAAATCATCAGCACAGATCCAACACATATGTATAGCAAGTTGCACTGATAACACAGATGAGTCCTTCCCCATTGATGCCCGAACTTGCATGTCCAGTGGAGATGGTCACACGGTCAGGGAAATAGACAAATAGAACAATGGCAAGCACAACTGATGTGCAGGGGTGTAAGCCACAGATGTGATATTGCAAATAAAAGTAGGAAATCCCATTGCCAAATCTTGAAAACATGACACCCTCATATTGCTGCAAAGGATGGCATGGTTACACAACAGGATAGGACACATTCCCCCTGGACCACATGGGGTCCTGCACAGTAACACTTCATTTTCCTGACATCAAAAATCACCATCACTGCAGCAAGGGCATGGTTAGCATCATCAACATCATGTACATCAGAAGCAAAACCACTAGAGAACAGAAAGTAGCTTTATTCAGCACATGTGTTAGAAAAAATGAAAGTCCAGAAAAATACAAAAGGCCAATGGCCAGTCCATTATCAAAGTCCAAACAGGGTGACAGTGGCAGATGTCACCCTTTGCATGCCTGCACTGCTAGACACCAGGGACATTCCCCTCAGAGGGGCATACGGGGGGCAGGCCAGGCACCGCAGGGACAGGATCAGGGCTCACCAGAAGGAGGCAGGGAAGGGGTGGTGGGTGCTGGAGAGTCACTGACAACTGCAGTGGAGGTGTCTGACATGGTGTGTGCCGGCACAACTGGGGGGCATGAGTCAGATGGTGTAGGTGCCGGCACGACTGCAGTGGGCTGTGCAGATGGAGTGGACAGGTTCCCCACTGCAGTGCCCAAGTCAGACGGGGTGGTAGTGGACTCCACTGCAGTGCCTATCTCCAGGGGAGTAGAATGGGGTTCATGTGAGGTGGGCAGGACAGAGGGGAGGACACGGTCTCCACACCAGTGGCACAAACATGCGCAGCGGGGGTGTGGTGCTGGAAGAGCAAGTGGTAGGGGGAGAAGGCCGGATCATTTTGGGGATGGTGTATCTGTGGGTGGGGGAACCTGGGGCAGGGTGTGGTGGGGGAACCTGTGGAGTGGGGGCCTGAGGGATGGAGGAAGGAGACTTGGTGGTTGAGCTGCAGGGCGGCGGCGGGGTCTTGCTCTTCTGGGTCCGGGGGGACTTGCGGATGGGGGCCTCAGTCTGTCTGTGCCTGGGGGAGGGTGTCCGGGGGTGAGGGGCACTCCCCTCTGTGCGGGTGGACTTCCCCTTCCCCCTGTATGCTGGATCAGCTGGATCGGAGGGGAAGAGGCCGAGGTCACAGAGGAAGATCTGCTTTGTAGGTGGGGTTGCAGGTGAGGCAAGGGAAGGGGCCTTGGAGGGAGAGGTATTGGAGGACTGCGGAGTGACTGTGGATGCCTGTGTGCGTGTCTGTTCCCCATCCCCTGTGGGTGTGGTATCAGTCCCCTGAGGATGCCTGCGTGCACGTTTTGTTTGTGTAGTGGGTGTGTCTGTGCTGCTCGTGTCTGTGTGTTTGGGTGATTGTGCAGGTGTGCATGTGCTTGGGACAGGTAGGGTGCCAGGAAGTGTGGATGGGGCAGAGGTAGGAGGGGTGAGGGACTGTTGGAGGAGGGACACTGCTGCCGTCAGGGAGGAGTCCATGGACCTATTGCTCCTCTGTAGGGCAGACATGCCCGATGAGATGCCCTCCATAAACGACACCAGCTGTGTAAACAGAGTGGTGTGGGCATGGAGGACACTCAGCATTGCTGTCTGCCCTACATGGAGCTGGCGAAGTAGGTACACAGACTCCTCACTCAGGGCAGCAGGGGACACAGGGGCAGGGGCTGCAGTGCCTGGCACGAAGGAGACACGCTCCCGAACACGGGAGACTCCACGGACCTCTGGAATGGGAGCCGATGGGAGGACGGTGGTGGTGGTGGTGGTGGCGGCGGGGACAGCAATACTAGCTGGGGTGTTGTGGCTGCTGACACCCGCCTCCACAAGGGAGTCATCCTCCGAGCTGCTGTGGTCCTCAGCTGAGGTGGATGCTGCTGAGGACTCCTCGGTGTGGCTCCCCTCACCCTCCGTGCCACTGGGTCCCTCCGACCACTCATCGGCTGCTGACCCAGTCTGGCTCTGCGGCTCTTCCTGGTCCATGGAGCTGTCCCCTCCTGTGGCCGTGGATGTATCTGCAAACAATTAGGGAAACAGACAAACATCAGTCACCTGCACTGACCGCACACACCACAGTAAGTACAGCACATTACAGAGCAAGCCCTGGCATCCTTAGTTGAACATTGCCAAAAGTGCTCAAACAGAGTAGGAGAAGCCAATTGTCAGTCTGATGGTCAACCATGGCACTCACATCCCTCCTGGCCTTGCACCCATCTGTCTGGTGCCTGTCGGATGGCAATACCACAGTGTGGACACATGCACCACCTACACAGTAGTTGGACAGTGCAGAGAACACGGTGAAGTATGTGAACATGCACACATCACAACTCTAGCCACTGAGTCAGTACAGGTGTCCGGATAAAGGGATGGCCAGAGTCTATTTGGAAATGCATGTGATGCATACCAGCACCAGACACCATGATGCACCCATGTCCTGATAGTCAATACCACAATGGGGTGCATGTAGCACATGTCACTCACCTGCAGGATCACTCTTAGGGAGTTTAATGTCATGGCACAGGCATGGCTGCAAAGTCATACATCACTGTCTCCAGTCACATGGGCAGGGCAGCCAGCCAACAACAGTCTGCACTGTGTCACAATCCTAGGTCATGGGGAATGCAAGTTCTGTAGCTGACAAGTGCACATGTCCATCCCCCACAAACCACATCATCTGAACTCTTATTTGTCCACGTCATACCAATTGGACGTATGGGAGACATGAAACACAACCCTCGGAACCTGAGCACCTCACAATCTGCTGTGAATGAGAGACAGCTGCCTGAACTTCACATTCGCATACCCCAGTCTGCACAGTCAAGTGATCAAACACCTATATGTCACACAAGTATCGTCTCCTATGGTCACATCTCCGGTGGCATGCTGAGCCCTAACCGATAAACACCCCAGTAGTCCTGACAACAAAGCCACAGCACAATGACACAGATGCAGACACCTGAGGGAACATTCCACTGAGCACAACGTGTCAGCTGATACACGGGAGTGGGAGTACAGAGTGTATTGTATGGCCTGGAGTAGGCATGACTGTCCTGCTCCATGTGGAAGAGGGATGAGCCCTGGACAGTAGGCAGGTGGCTAAGTATGTGTGACACACTTGATATACATACTCCTGAGGCCAAACATTGTTCCCACCCGCAGCATGGGTGTGTGCCAAATACCCCAGGCACATGTGGTGAATCAGATCAGCAATTGGACCACATATCAAAGTAACACGCAGATTACATGTCAGAACTCAGGCATTGTGTAAGCAATGGACCCACCCATGAAGCCCACAACAAAGTTACGTGAACAAATGCTGTCCCCCACCTTGAGCTAAGCAAAATGTAAGGACACAGTACCCAAGTGACACAATCTCCTGACTGTAAAGGCCACACCTGGGTATCAGATGAGGAGTGGGCATGTCACAATTGAGGGGCATGGGTCCTGGACCACAAGACTGATGTACTGTGGAAGTTTAACCAGGCCAGAGGAGGGCACATAGCATGTCAGACAAAGTTCACAGTGCAGTCATGGACTCACCCCCTTCTTGCTGCTGTCTGGCCTTCAGCTGCCCATCCAGGTCAGGGAAGACCACCGCCAGGATCCTGAGCATGTGGGGGTCAGGGTCCGGTGTCCGCCCCTCCTGCGAGGAGGCGACAGCTTCAGCTGGACCCTTGCGATCCTCCGGGTCCAGCCCCGAAGGTCCTGCCACCTCTTCTGGCAGTTGCGGATCCGGCGCTTGTAGACCCCCACAGATCTTACTGCCCGGGCGATGGTCAGCCAGATTTCCTGCTTCTGGTGGGCATCAACCTGTGAGGATGACAAAGTGTAAAGGCCATTACTACACATGCAACATATCCGTGCATCACACATTTGGATATACATGTCTCAATCACAGGGGCACATGATGTACACAGGCAGTGCAACGATGGCTATGAACAGTTTGCCAGCAGTTACTACATGGTATCATTGCCTGGGAAGTAAAACCTTGTTGGTATGCACTGTTACTGCACTATACCTGTTCAGTGCATGTAACTACACACTATGGGGGTGACAACTACTCAGTGAGCATGCTAGCCAGTGGCGTGCACACTGTAAGTCTTGCTAGTCAGACAACATGCACATTTAGTAAGGCAGTGGACAGCACACTCACCTGCTCCCCTGCTTTCCCATACAGCTTGCTGTACTGTGGAAGGAGGCTGTCCAGCAGGGCCTGGTTCTCCTCAGTGCTGAAGGCTGGGGCTCTCTCCACAGTACGTGCCATTGCAGGATCCAGAGAATGCAGAGACAGCAGCAGTGGTGTTGGCAGATGTCGTCCTGGAGCATGTAGTGCAGGCAAGTGAGCTCTCATGGGAACAGCCAGCATTATATGTGTGCTGCTGAGGCAGATACTGTCCCATGTGTCCATAGTGATAGGTCCAAGTCGTTTGCATCTTCTGAATCTGGCCAATCCATGGAATTGCACCACTTACACACGCCCACAGCATCCTTCAAAAGTTCAACTTCATGAGACCCATGAATTTGCAACATTGTTGTGGGTGGCCAACTGAATTCACAGCATCAGACTCGTTAAAGGTTCGAAAACGCGTCCGTTGCCATGCCAGGCCACAGCCAATGCGTGCGCACCGATCGGTCCATTGCTGTACAACGCGTATTTTGAAAAACAACGCGTACCCGTTCACATCATATGCAATGGCCAATGCGTGCGCACCGATCGGTCCATTGCTGTACAACGCGTACCTGCTCACATCATATGCAATGGCCAATGCGTGCGCACCGATCGGTCCATTGCTGTACAACGCGTATTTCGAGCCACATCATATGCAATGGCCAATGCGTGCGCACCGATCGGACCATTGCTGTACAACGCGTACCCACTCACATCATATGCAATGGCCAATGCGTGCGCACCGATCGGTCCATTGCTGTACAACGCGTATTTCGGGCCACATCATATGCAATGGCCAATGCGTGCGCACCGATCGGTCCATTGCTGTACAACGCGTACCCACTCACATCATATGCAATGGCCAATGCGTGCGCACCGATCGGTCCATTGCTGTACAATGCGTATTTCGGGCCACATCATATGCAATGGCCAATGCGTGAGCACCGATCAGTCCATTGCTGTACAACGCGTACCCGCTCACATCATATGCAATGGCCAATGCGTGCGCACCGATCGGTCCATTGCTGTACAACGCGTATTTCGGGCCACATCATATGCAATGGCCAATGCGTGCGCACCGATCGGTCCATTGCTGTACAACGCGTACCCACTCACATCATATGCAATGGCCAATGCGTGTGCACCGATCGGTCCATTGCTGTACAACGCGTATTTCGGGCCACATCATATGCAATGGCCAATGCGTGCGCACCGATCGGTCCATTGCTGTACAACGCGTACCCACTCACATCATATGCAATGGCCAATGCGTGTGCACCGATCGGTCCATTTCTGTACAACGCGTACCAGCTCACATCATATGCAATGGCCAATGCGTGCGCACCGATCGGTCCATTGCTGTACAACGCGTACCCACTCACATCATATGCAATGGCCAATGCGTGCGCACCGATCGGTCCATTGCTGTACAACGCGTCCCTGTACAAGTCACTCGCATATGTCACCATGCCTGTCACAGGTGAACGTATGCCAGCCACATTTACTTTCCAGGGACTCAGGGGCACACCTACAACACCACAGCCTGTCCACACTGTATCCTAAGACATGTAAGGCTGCATTACCTTTTCTGTGTATGGGTGTCAACATGTGGTTGTTTGGGTGGCACTTGGGGGCAGCCACTCCCAGGATGTGCACGTGTTCATGGGGACAGAATCCTTGGTGTGTTGTGCACATGACCACTGTGATGTGCAACTGTTCAGTTCAGAGCATGTGGCATGGTCACATTTCCAGGTTGTGTATGTGTATGTCATGTCACATACCCCCTGAGTCCCATGTGGGACGGTATGTACGTCACAGGGTGACCCATTGCCACAATAGTGATGGCCCTCCACAGTCTGTGTGCATGTTGTGTTTACAATGTCTCTGATTCCATGTGCACAATGGGAGACAGTCTCCACATCCACGTTGTTTGTGCATGGACTTTGATGTTGTGCGTGTGTGTGTCACAGACGTCCATGTCTGTCCTGCAGAGGCAACAGGGACCACTACCTGTGGGGGTCATGGTTGTTTTGCTGTGGTGTATTCATGATACGCCATGTCATGCCAGTGTCCATGTGGCAATACAGGGTCCCTGGGAATCTACCTGTCAATGAGCTGTGATGCCTGGGGCACATCTGTCCTCACATGTCACTGTGGTGTGTGTTTGGAACGTGACAGCAGTACATGGGTACTGTGACACAGCCTAATGATATCCCATAGCACAACCTGGAACTTGTTGACAACACATGTTGAACTGTGATGTTAGATGTTGGCCATGTAGGTGCCATACATGTCCTTACAGAACGGCACACACATCATGTACTTGTGTCTCGTAATGATGTATCATGTGATATTGAGTATGGTCTATGCCACATATGTGGGGTGACTGACAATCTTTCTTTCTTCACCTATGCACTGCAGGGCACCAGCTGTCCATAGACCATTCCCTGACCTTGCAACCATGGTGGAACGGGACTGCATCCGACGTTACCGCTTCACCAGGCCGCTGATTGAGGAATTGACGGTGCGGTTGGCCCCACATTTGCAACCTGGCCGGACATATCCTACAGCGCTGACCCCCAAGGTGAAGGTGATGGCAGCCCTACACTTCTTTGCCACCGGTACCTTTCAACACACTGTGGCGTCTGCTGGTGGGATGTCACAGACCATGTTCAGCCGTGTGCTACGCGATGTTTTGGAGGCTATGTTGAGATACCTGAACCAGTACATCTATTTCCCTAAACGTCAACAACTCACTGACGTCAAGAGTGACTTCTATGCCCTGGGGAGGATGCCGCATGTCATTGGCTCCATTGATGGGACACATGTGGCTTTGGTACCACCACAGGCACATGAGCAGGCATACAGGAACAGAAAACATTACCATTCGGTCAATGCTCTGGTGGTATGTCTTGCAGATATGAGCATCTCACACGTGTGTGCCCATTTCCCCGGTTCTGCACACGATGCCTACGTGATGAGGAGTAGTCGCATCCCGAGGATGATGTCACAGATGCAGAACCAGCGTGCCTGGCTTGTCGGTGTGTACTGACTTTGTACCATTGTGTGTGTTCTGCAATGTAGTATTCCACCCTCTTTTCCAACTCAGCTAATGTGCAATTGTCTGTATGTAGGTGACTCCGGATACCCCAACATGCCGTGGTTGCTGACGCCCCTCAGGAACCCTGTGACACCAGCCCAGATGCGCTACAATGAGGCACATGGTCGGACCAGGAGAGTGATCGAGCGTACATTTGGTCTCCTGAAGAGCCGCTTTCGCTGCCTGGACAAGACAGGAGGGGCCCTCCCATATGCCCCAGCAAAGGTGTGCAAGATTGTCATCGTCTGCTGCATGCTACACAACATGGCAGTGCGGGAGGAGTTGCCTCTCATCCTGGATGACGATGACCAACATCCACCACCTGTGGAGGATCCTGGCCTGGGCCACAATGCCAGTGATGGTGATGATGATGAGGGTGATGTCCGCACACAGCTCATCACCAACTTCTTCAGCTGAATGTGAGTATCCAGAGATGTCATGTCAATGATGTGAGTTTGCGTGATATGTGTTGGTGGTGCTCTGGTGCTGTTTGAGTGTGGCCATGTGCTACTTGACTGTATGCGTGCAGCGATGTGTCCATACAGGTAGTCTGTACTCCCCAACAGTGTTGACATGCTAACTTGGTTTTGTGTAGGTATCTTGTGACATGTATTGGGCATGAGTATTGCAGTTCTGTCCTGTTCTTCAGTGCTTTTGACTGTGTGACATTTCTGTCCTTCACAGGGTACTTTCAGAGTTGTTTGGTCAACTGTGATCCCCCAACACCGTGATTCAACTTCCAGGGTGGAAGCTGTCGTTTCCCTACAGGTGATGTGCCACACACCCCTGGACTTTCTTTCTTCTACACTTGTTGACTGTGTGGCCACTGCCACGTGGGATTACCTTGCATCTGTAGTGGTAACAACATGTTGCAAATGTGTAATAAACCTGTGCTTCACTTTGGGATGTGCGTTGTCTGTGGTCACACATCTGACTGACATTTGCTTACTGCACCAGTGGGGTACTTAACACAGACTGTGAATAGGTGTGGTGTCTGTGCATTGCACTGTATTTCCTGGCAACATCGGTGTAGGCGATGAGTCAGATGGCCCTGGTGTGTATGTGTTGTGTAGCCCTAGTGGTGTGTCTCCCTCATATGTGTCACGTCGCCATGACTCACATGACGGTGTTGTACTTGCTGTAGCAGTTAGCATGCACAGTGTCATTTAGCAGATCATCATCTCCATGACAGAAACCACGTTGGTATCACAACAGAGGCAAGTATGGTGTATTAGTGAGTTTATTTACATACATGTGTGAGTATAGTGCACAGGATGGTGGGTGCTGTACATTGGGATTGGAATCCAAAGTTCCCAGATGAGTTGGAAGTCTTGGTAGCAGAAATGCCCTGAGTAAAGTCAACAGTCATCTGATACATTGGGCCAACTTAAATTCCCCATGTCATGTGGGGGAGTTGGGTTGCATTCGACAGGGTGAACAGTTTGCACACAAAGGTGAATTTCCAGAACAGGTGTTGGGTTCCTGGGGGATGTACATGGCCATCGGCCTCTCAGTTGTCCTTCCTCGGACGACCCCTCTTCTTTGGGGGGGGACCCTCACGTGCAGGCTGCTGCGGTGCAGGGGACTCTCCGCCAGAGTCATCCTCCCTCCCTGTGGCAGTTGCAGTTGTTGCAGCACCAGATGTTGTGGGCACACAGGGAGGTGTGGCCATGTTGGTGCTAATCTGGCAGAGGCATGTCAATATGTCCCTATGCACCGCTGTCAGTTCTTGCAATGTGTCCCACTTGGACTCCATGCCAGACATGTGTGTCTCCACACGGGACATGTGTGTCTCCACACGGGACATGTGTGAGTCCAAGCGGGCATGATGGGCAGCCTGCTGCTGTTGAATGTCCTTGAGGATCCCCACTACCTGGCTGACCTCTCCGGTGCTATTTTGGTACGCATCAGCAATGCGTACCAGTTGTGGGTCATCATGCAGTCCAGACCCCTTTGCAAACAGTGACCTATGTCTACCACCCCTCCCACCACCCCTGGCGACACGTGGGGGACCTGCGGTGGCACGCACAGGTGACCCTAGGCCCCCTTGGGGGTTGTTACTGGGGTTGTTGTCCGTTGCTCCACGTTGGGCCGGGGTCCGTGTGCTGTTGTCATTGGTGGTCCTTGGTCTGTCCGTGTCAGCGGGGGTGGTCTGTGTGTTGGCAGTTGTTGGAGGGGTGGGCGCAGGGGGTGCAGATGGTGGTCCTGCTGGTGCTGCATGATGACTCACACCGGAGGGGCCAGGTAGGTCTTCGCCATCCGAGGAGGGCAGAGGCTGTTCCACACCAGTGAGCTCAGTGTCCCCCAGAGCCTGGGACAGGGACTCCTCATCATCTGCTGCTGTGTCCACATCATCACCTGTTTTTGGGAGACACACACAATGTATGTTATGTTTCTGCAGGCATCAGTGGTTCACACACCTGACAGTTGTGACTGTACCGCTGGATGCGGGCCTGTACATTGCATTGTCCTAAGTTGTCACAGTCAGAGGTTGATATTGGTGTAGCACATTGTCCTGCAAACTTGAAGCATTTCAATGTGAATGTTGAGGTGTGTACATGGACAGCATTGGTTGTATTTGGTGGACATCGGGCCCTCCTTCTCCCCCCAGCCCAGTTATCCCACCATGAAGCATGCCACCCTTGCAGTGGGTTCAGGTTGACTCTCAGGATGTCAGTCAGTGGTGTCCTGTTGTTTGTTGGTGCCCAGTTCCCAGCATGGCCTTGTGCTCCCCACAACAGAGCACCATTGTCAGACATCTTTGAAGTGGCTTTTCACTCCCTGTGAGGTGTGCATGCTTCAGTGTGAGCTTGCTGGGCCATGTGGGTAGGGGATGTTGAGCTGTGACTACCACTCCCATCATGCTGTTGCCTACACCCCCCTTCCCAGCATGCCCATACTTCCTTCCTTTTGAGTGGACTTCACTGTATGTGAGTGTGACAGCAATGGCAAGATGGCTAACAGTGTGGTCCTGTTGGTGCACAGTTCCCAGCAGGGCCTTGTGCTCCCCACAGCAGTACCCAGTGTCAGCCATCTTGTCAGTTCTTTTCCACTCCCTGTGAGGTGTGCATGCTTCAGTGTGAGCTTGCTAGGCCATGTGGGTGGGGGATGTTGAGCTGTGACTACCACTCCCATCTTGCTGTTGCCTACACCCCCTTCCCAGCATGCCCATACTTCCTTCCTTTTGACTCTGCTTCCCTGTGGGGTAGTGTGCCTGTGCTGTAAGGATGGCTGACAGTGTTGTCCTGGCGTTAGTTTGGCTACAAGTCCCATGTGTGTCCCTGTGCTTCACACAGCATAACCCAGGGTGGTGGTTCTTTGTGGGATATTTAATTAGAGTGTGAGGCATTGCATTCTCCCAGGTGAGTTGTGTGGAGTTTGTGTTAAGGGGGTGTGTGTGAAAAGCTGCTTGTAAATTTGGTCAGAGCTGTCAGTCCTCCTTCCCACCCAGCCAGATATCCCACCATGGAACGTGCTTCTATTGCAGGGAGTGCAAGTTGTCTTTCAGGATGTCAGTCAGTGGTGTCCTGCTGTTGGTTGTTGCACAGTTCTCAGCAGGGCCTTGTGCTCCCCACAGCAGTGCCCAGTGTCAGCCATCTTGTCAGTTGTTTTCCACTCCCTGTGATGTGAGCATGGTTCAGAGTGGTGTAGATGGGCCAATTGTGAGGGTGAGCAATATCTGTGACTACCACTCCCATCATGCTATTACCTACACCCCCCTTCCCAGCATGCCCATACTTCCTTCCTTTTGAGTGGACTTCACTGTATGTGAGTGTGACAGCAATGGCAAGATGGCTGACAGTGTGGTCCTGTTGTTTGTTGGTGCACAGGTCCCAGCAGGCCTTGTGCTCCCCACAGCAGTGCCCAGTGTCAGCCATCTTGTCAGTTGTTTTCCACTCCCTGTGATGTGAGCATGGTTCAGAGTGGTGTTGATGGGCCAATTGTGAGGGTGAGCAATATCTGTGACTACCACTCCCATCATGTTATTGCCTACACCCCCCTTCCCAGCATGCCCATACTTCCTTCCTTTTGAGTGGACTTCACTGTATGGGAGTGTGACAGCAATGGCAAGATGGCTGACAGTGTGGTCCTGTTGTTTGTTGGTGCACAGTTCCCAGCAGGGCCTTGTGCTCCCCACAGCAGTACCCAGTGTCAGCCATCTTGTCACTTCTTTTCCACTCCCTGTGAGGTGTGCATGCTTCAGTGTGAGCTTGCTAGGCCATGTGGGTGGGGGATGTTGAGCTGTGACTACCACTCCCATCTTGCTGTTGCCTACACCCCCCTTCCCAGCATGCCCATACTTCCTTCCTTTTGACTCTGCTTCCCTGTGGGGTAGTGTGCCTGTGCTGACAGGATGGCTGACAGTGTTGTCCTGGCGTTAGTTTGGCTACAAGTCCCAGAAGTGTCCCTGTGCTTCACACAGCATAACCCAGGGTGGTGGTTCTTTGTGGGATATTTAATTAGAGTGTGAGGCAATGCATTCTCCCAGGTGAGTTGTGTGTAGTTTGTGTTAAGGGTGTGTGTGAGAACAGCTGCTGGTAACTATGGTCAGTGCTGTCAGTCCTCCTTCCCACCCAGCCAGATATCCCACCATGGAACGTGCTTCCATTGCAGGGAGTGCAAGTTTGCTTTCAGAATGTCAGACAGTGGTGTCCTGCTGTTGGTTGGTGCACAGTTCCCAGCAGGGCCTTGTGCTCCCACAGCAGTACCCAGTGTCAGCCATCTTGTCAGTTCTTTTCCACTCCCTTTGATGTGAGCATGGTTCAGAGTGGTGTTGATGGGCCAATTGTGAGGGTGAGCAATATCTGTGACTACAACTCCCATCATGCTATTGGCTACACTGACTTCACCAGCATACACAGAATTCCTTCCTTTCAGTGAGCGTCCCTGTGAGGTGGTGTTCTAGTGGTGGCTACATATCTGACTGTGTTTGTTGGTTAGATTTGTGCCACTGCCTGGCTCTATTTGTTGTTGGGTTTGTACATGTCATGACACAGTTACATATCACTATGAGATGGCATGTATTGTGTTTATTTAACTAACATACACATCTTGGGATGATTATCTTTTGGTTGCTGTGGATTTGCTAAGGGTGCATGGTTTGACTATCCCCTTGACAGTGATGTGTGTGTATTGTCACACAATATTGTGTATATTTGTTGTGTAATCACCAGGCTCTGGGATGTTTGATAGTCCATATACGCTCACTGGTGGTAGGATGGCCCGCACCTTCTCCTCCCAGGGCCTGAGGTATACTGGTTTGGCAGGAGGGCCACTGCCGGTGTGTTGGCTCAAGGCGTAATCCTTCTTGAGTAGGTCCTTGACCCTCCTGCGCACATCATACCACCTGTTCTGGATGTCTTCCTTTGTGCGCAAACATGGTGATTGTGCGTTCACCCTGTCGACGATCCTCTCCCACATCTTGGTTTTCTGCAACATGGGGGTCTGTTGGACCAATGTACCAAACAACTGTGGCTCTACCCTGAGGATCTCATCTACCAGGACTTCCAATTCACTGTCTAGGAACTTTGGATTCTTCTTTGGGGGCATGGTGATGGGTGGTGGTGGTGATTGATGTATGTGTGGGTGTGCAAGTGAGGGTGTGTGAGTGTAGGTTTTGCTGGGAGTATGTGAGGGTGCTATTTGTTGAGGTGCTGATGGTGTGTGGCTTGTGTGATGGATGAGCTGTGAGTGTGTCTGTGGTTGCTGTCTGATGGTGTTCTGTGCTGGCAGGTCAGTTGAATTTGCAAAGGATCATGGCAGGGATTTGTGGCCTTTATATGGGTGGAGTTGTGGGTGTGTCTTTGTTCCATGTCCCCCCCCCCAGTATTTATTGGCTTTGTAATTGCTTGTTTGGCCCTTTTTTTTGTATTTTTTCCTTTGTAGTTTTGGGGCATGTAGGAGACGTTCTTCTGACCGAGTAGGACGCTGAAGTTGTCTCGTGCGAGCTTCTCCGAGTCGTTCACGCTGTGTTTCTGCTGTGTTTCATGTGCGGCGTACGCGTCGGTCGCGGAATATTGGGTTGCCTAGGCTGGATTTTGTATGCGTGGCAGTCGTACGGCTTGGTTTCCGTGCGACTTGGTCTGGTTTTGCACGCATTGCATCGTACTGCGCGGATCGGAGTTCACGGGTACGTTTCGTTCGGGTTCATTCCTGGTGCGTGTCGGTCGGTTCGATTCGCTTTGTTTCCCGGCCGGATGGCTGGTTTCCGTGCGGTTCGGTCGTTCGGCTTGTGTTCCGTACGAGTCGGTCGTGATTCACATGCATTTCATCGTACTACGCAGGTCGGGCAGCGCCGGTACGTGTCGGTCGAACTAAATTCCCGTACCGAGTCGGTCGGTACGTTATCCGGCCCGAATCGGAATCGGCCCCTAAGTCGTGGATACAATCATGTGAGGTTTGTGCCAAGATGAAAACCGATCACCAGCGGCCTTCAGGATTGTTACAGCCAATGCCTTATCCTGGATGTCCTTGGGAAGTCATCTCGCAGGACTTTGTTGTCGGACTACCAAATGACAAAGGATTCACTGTCATCCTTGTAGTGGTAGATTGTCTCACTAAGGTGGGACATTTTATTGCCTGCAAACAAATACCATTGGCAGGTCAATTGGCTCATTAACTCATGATCCACATCGTGCATTTACATGGCTTACCAAGGACCATAGTGTCAGACCGCGGTTCTCAGTTCACTGCCCAATTCTGGAAGGTGTGGTGCTCCTCCTTACAAGTCAAAACAGCTTTGTCCACGAGCTTTCATCCGCAAACGGATGGTCAGACAGAATGCCTGAACAAAACACTGAAGCAATATCTCTGCTGCTATGTGGACAACAGTACCGAAGCATGGGTGGACTACCTTTGGCTAGCAGAGATTGCCTACAACAGCGCCACACACAGTGCTACTCAAGTGTCCCCTTTTTATGGTTCATTTGGTTACCATCCCCAATTTATTCCATTCATACATCCCACAGAA
This sequence comes from Calotriton arnoldi, assembly GCA_963921515.1. Classification (NCBI taxonomy): domain Eukaryota; kingdom Metazoa; phylum Chordata; class Amphibia; order Caudata; family Salamandridae; genus Calotriton; species Calotriton arnoldi. Next base: position 72,103 of record CAWUFW010012832.1, on the reverse strand, counting down.
TCTACCAAGATACCTAAGGTATGTAAAAGAGTCGCTCACATTCAGGAAACCCTAAAAAACACTCAGAAGCATTTGAAAGAAACTAAAGTCAAGTACAAACAATCCGCAGATAAACATCGAAAACCAGGGCCATTGTACAAAGCAGGGGACACAGTGTGGTTGTCCACCAAGAATATACGTTTCAAGAAACACAGTGTATTTAATCCCAGATACATAGGACCATATAAAATAATCAAATGTATCAATCCGGTGGCTATGAAACTGGCCCTGCCATCACACCTGAGGATCCATCCTGTTTTTCAAGTGTCTTTGTTAAAACCTTTCACAGCCTCAGTGAAGAAATTACCATTGCCAGTTCTGGTTAATGAAGACATTGAATACGAGGTAAAGAGAATCATAGATGCGAAACTGCAAAGAAACAGACTATGGTACCTAGTGGCATGGAAAGGATATGGGCCAGAAGAAAATTCCTGGGAACCAGCTTCTGGGGTTCATGCGCCTAGGTTGGTGTCTACTTTTCATAAAAAATTCCCTCTGAAACCTGGTCCTACGGCGCGCTCTCATTGAGGGGGGGGGATGTACTGTTACAGACTACTCGCTCGTGCGTGCCTTAGCCGGATACTGACATGCTTCCTGGTGTGATTGGAATCTTCTGCATCGGGCAGGCATGCAAAAGCAGAAGACTTGGGAACTACAATTCCCATGAGGCATAGCCGGTGGACGCTGTGCGTGGAGGCCTTCCGTCTAATTAGCGGAAGACGGACTGCGAGACGATGTCGGAAATTCCTTCCGGTTCCCGATTCTGACGGACGTCTTCTGCCTGCTGGTGTGGTAAGGGTACTCCACACCACTCGCCCTTTCCCATGTTACTTCCCATATTGCGGGGTGGCCCTCGTTAGGGTAACAACGCGTTGGGACAGCTTTCTTGCTCCACTGTCCAACGCACAGACTGCCTTGTTAATACTCGTTTTTGTTTCCTCATTGTTGGTTCTCGTATTACGGGGAGCCTCCATTGCTCATCATCGCGTTGGGGGGAGCATTTCTGTGCTCCGCTGTCCAACGCGCAACATTTCTCATCTCTTGCCCACAGATAAATCACATTGATCCCCTCCAGTGCGAATTGTTCTTTTAAAACCTGACATTGGTCCCGGTAGCCTGAGGAGTATTCAGTAAATTGGTTTCTGTTCCTTTAGACTTTGGTTCTACCCTACATCTTAGAATCACGTCTGATGGTTCCCTCTCTGTCAAACCTGACATTGCCATTTGCTTTATGGTGAGAATACACTCAACCTGGATCACTTGTTATTTGTGAGGATTATTGCGTGGAGTTGGCTGATTGATCTTATACACAGAACTCTGGTATTGCATTACCTCCATGTGCTTATGAGAGTGTATTATCTACGTGGGATTGCTGGCTACATCTTTTATACGTTTGCTGTCTTTTTTGCTCTATTTAACAGGGGTGATTCCAGAGCAGAACTGGTCTACGCTCAACCCCTGTGATGTCATATGGAGTCAATAAAAGGGTATGGCATAATGTGGGAAAAAGCATTACTTCCTTAACTTATGTTCTTGACTTGTATTGCTATGCTGTTGATGTATAGAGACATTTGTTCATATGTATTTGGATACAGCAATCACAGAGGAAGAATAGGTTTTTCCCCACCAGAACTACGGAATTCGTAGAATATCGCATGCTGCATAGAAGTGTTATGTTTTGTTACAGGTATTTGAAAATGCTTGGTCTGTTGAAGAATTGTGGCGCTTTATGTACATACTGAGGCCCTCAACCATATGGTATATTTATGATCTTTTGCTGTATTTTCAGGTCTCCCTCCTTGCTGTTCCCTCCCTTTCCTTCCCTCGCTTGATCCTCCCACTGTCCTGTGCTATTATAGCTGTTCTGGCTTGGGAATATCAAGAGGTGGACCCTTCTGAGCTACAAACCAACCCTGAGGATTTCTACCTTGACAGCAGTGGGCAGCTATCTTGTGGCTCTCCTTTGCTAACAAAGGTAGAGATAAGCTCCTCACTGTTAGGGAAGAGGGTGCTGACAATTACTCAGTACTGAAGAGTGCTCTCATAGATGGGGTTGGCTTAACCACTGAAAAGTATAGGATTAAGTTCAGAGACACCCAGAAGGCACACACCCAGGACTGGGTAGATTTTGTAGACAGTGCTATTAAGGCTCTGGAAGACTGCCTTCATGGAAGCAAGGTACAGGACTACCAAGGATTGTACAATTTGATTATGAGGGAGCAGATCCTTATTAATTGTCAGAACCAGCTTTTGCATCAGTACCTGGTGGGCTCTGATCTGACCTCTCCCCAAGACTTGGGAAAGAAGGAAGACAAATGGGTCAGAACCAGGGTTAAGCAGAAGAACCATGGTGGTGGTGGTGACCAGAAGAAAGATTCTTCCAAAACCCAAGAGGAAGGCAGAAATAACTCTAAAGAGAAGTCCTCTGAGGTCCCAAAAGCCTTCCTCTGGGGGTGGGTCCCAAACTCCTTCTTCACCTGGAAAGAAACCTTATTGCTTTGTTTGCAAACAGCAGGGCCACAAAAATATGATTCTAATTGCCCCAAGGCCAGCAATAAGGATACTACTACTACTACTACAACACCCCCTAGTACCCCCAGTAGTAGTCCCCCAGGTGGTAGTAGCACACCCAAAAATTTAGTTGGGTTCTTATGGGGTACCGAGGTGGATACTGGCCTAGCCAGATCTCCTACACAGGCCACCTTAGTCTGTGATGGTGGCATGGGGTTTGCCACTTTTACTGTAAGTCCCAATACCTTGGGCAAGTACAGACAGGAGCGTCTGATCAATGGTCAGAAAGCTTTAGCCTGTAGGGACACAGGAGCTTGTGTCATCATGGTGACAGGAAAACTGGTGTCCCCACTTCAGCTTTTACCTGGATAAATGTACCAGGTGACCAACACTGATGGTGTTAGGACAGATCATCCCATGGCAATAGTCAATCTCAGCTGGGGAGGGGTCACTGGCCCTAAAAGGGTTGCAGTGTCCCCAAACTTGCCTGTAGATTGACTATTGGGCAATGATTTGGAAACTTGAGCCTGGGCTGAAGTAGAACTAAAGGTCCATCTAGAAATGTTAGGCCTCCCTGAGAAGGTTAGTGTGACCCTTAGGGCCCCAGTCAAACCCCAGGGAAATTCAGGAGCAGTGGAGCCTGAAAGAATGGCCCACGCTGCTCCCACAGAAAGCAAAGGGGAGGAAGAAAAGTATTTTCCCCCCCAGACTTTAGGTGAGGGTCAGCATCCTCAGGGAACTGATCCTACCCTTGTGAAGAAACTGCCCCAGAGGAGGTCAGGCCTGTCCTGGCAGAGCCACTGAGGGCAGAGGAACCTTCCAAGGAGGTACCAAGTCTGGAGCAGGTATCCTGCCCCTCTCTACCAGGCCTTGCTCAGCCTAGGGCTGCAGAGACCAGGGATGTCAGTGGACCCCATAGGGCCCACTGCCAAGAGGAATCCCCTCATCCACAGATTAGGGACACTAGCCTAGTAGTGCTAGCCAGGTGGATAATCCTCAGCAATCTGGGATCCCTCTTACACTTAGCCAGTGACATCCCCCAGATGGACTCTGTTGGGCAAAGTAAAACCTGGGACAAGGCTGTCCCAAACCTTAACTGGCCCTCCATTGTTCCAACCAGACATGATCAACCAAAAGCTATAAGCAGCCTGCGGTTGACTGCTAGGGATAGGTACAAGAACCCATGGAGAGAAATGCCTCAATGGTGGCCAGTGCTCTGAGAAAGTTGAGACCAACCCTATTAGGGCCTTACTTCCCTAATCAGATACCCCACCAACCTCTTTCTTAGCTCAAACAGCTGACAGGTAGAAACCCCAAACTTTTGAGAGGATCCAAGACCCTACAGGGGAAGAACTTCTCAGTGGACCATAGGATAGGGAGTATCCATGCTAGTGCTGGACCTTCCTTATATGGCCACTTAGGAAATAAAGACTCAACTGGGCAAGGTTAGCCTTACCTCCTTTCGTTTGAGGGGGGGTTATGTAGGAAGGTAGGATCCTTTTGCATGGTTACCCCCACTTTTTGCCTGGTACTATGCTGTTTCTGACTAGTTTGACAGGGATCCTACTAATCAGCCCCCCAGTCTCTCTGCTTTCTCCCCTAAATTGTTATGGTAAGTACTTAGGTACATCCCAGATTGGATACTGGGGCCCCCTTATCAGTCCCTAGTATATGATACTAAGGTACCCAGGGCATAGGTACCCCAGAGGTCCCCCCCTAGGCTTAAGCATGTATTATGCCACCTATGGGAGACCATTCAAACTATCACTACAGGCCTGCCATTGCAGCCTGTGTATGCTGGTGATAGCACCACTTACGAAAGATATAGGTTTCTGTATGTCTAAGGTCACTGCACTTAAAACCTATAAGTCACCCCTACAGCAGGCCTTTTCAATCCTGAAGGCAGGGTGCTTGGTTCTAAGTGTGAGGGTGCCCCTGCATGAGCAAAACACCCCTACAGCCTTGGGAGTCCATTCTCCCGGGTTGTAAGTGAGAAAGCCATATAACATATGGAGGGGCACCGCATCATTACGTGATGAGCATCTTGAAACTGGCTGTAACGAACCCTGTCGTGTTTGATATCAAACATGCTGGAATCATACCCCCACACTGCAAACAGTGTAGGAGGTATGATTCCAAGCACTGTAAAGGCCCTTCATTAGGTCCTGAGTGCTCACGGTAACAGTCTTCTAGACCCGGACAGCAAACTATGGCTGCTGCCGACCAGACACACGATTCTGCCCTCCTGTTGCTGAGCCAAGCTCGAGCAGAGGAAGGCAGAACAATAGGCATCCTGTCACAGGGAGGTGTGATCACCTCCCAGACAGGGTTTAGTGTATTGGGGCAAGGTGGGAGCGCTTGCCAGTGCCACACAGTCTGTGTGCAGGGCATATTTGGTGCCCTCCATGCATAGTCCAGTTCAAACCAGTTCAGGGAGCCGCTGGCTCCCGCTCTGGTGCGAAAATGGACAAAGGACAGGGGAGTATCCTACCCCTTGTCCAGCCCTCCTTAGGGAGGCACCCCTGTATTGTCCCAACCCTTTCCTTAGGGTACTTAAGGGCTTACCTGTGGGTGGGTCCCTAGATGCGTCGTGGGACACAATACAATTTAGACACCACTTCAGCTTCAACCGTCTGGGCACTCTGGACTTCGCTGGACTTCGCTCTGGGCATCAAGGCTGCGACCAGTAAGACTCCTGGTGCTAATGATCTCTTTGCCCTGCTCCTCTGCTGCAACATCCGTGCCTGTGCTCCATACAGCAACCCTTCCAGGGCCAGTGGACATCCAAGACACCTGAAGGAATCTCCCTTGAAGTGAAGGAGTCACTTCCCAGCATCTGCAGGCACCACAACTAAGCTGACCGGTCTGCTGATCCTGGGCTCTCACGGACTCCGAAAGGCTCAGCAACACAGGTGGTGGTTCTTAACATCCCTCGAGGCCTGCCCGGTCCTCTCAACCAAGTTTGAGGCCAGTATCACTTGTTGGCGCCGCAGGAACCGAACCCCTGTGCACCGCATTGACTTGCAGTTGCAAAGACTTGTTGGCTTCCTCCCACCAAGATCTCCAGGCTCCAAGTAGCCCCAACCTCAAGCATCTCCAGTGACCAATATCTTCATCCTCACCACATCACTTTCACCGTGGGCCTGCATCTTTGGTGAGCTGCTCTTGGTCCTCTGCGACTCAAGTGCCTCCGGCCTGTGGGTCCTCTTGAGGGTCACTTTTGAATTATTTGGGCTCCCCTGATTGCTCGGGGACTGCCCTGACTCCCCTGCTTGTGGTGAGTCTCCTGGACTTTGCTGGTCCCGACATTGCACCTTCTTCTACTTCTACGTTGTTAGCAGTTGCCAAGGCTTGTTGGTGCTCCCGCCGGACACCGACCCCTCAACTCTCGACATCCGATGTGGGACAGCTCGTTTACGGCTCCTGGTCTTCCACAGAGTCGCCTGGTCCACACAGCTGCAGTTCCAAAGTCACTGTCAACTCTTTTACAGCACCATACATCAGTGGGAATTCGTCTTCCCTGCCTCCGGGTCACTTCCAAGTGGCATAGACTCTGTCCCGCTTTCAGGTACTCCTCGACTTGAATCCACCTTTAGGTTCCACCGGACACTTTCACCTTCTCTAGTAGCGGCACTTTCCTTAAGTCCTCCATTGGGTTTGACGGCGGTTTCCGATGCCACTTCACACCTATGCACCCGGCTCCCCTGGGGTAGGTATCCTGGTTCCTAAGGTATTCCCGGATGGGGTGACTCTCCAACCTTCTGTCTTCCACAGGGTTTCTTCAGGGTCCACTGGGAAGGGTCCTTCTTCTTTAAAATTGCAACACGACTTACACGTTGATTTGTACAGAGAACACGGTCGTGTTCCCACACTGCACACGACCTCCGTGGGGCTCCTAGATACTCGCCTTGGGTGATTCCTTGGGTCACCGGCACTTCTACGTCCTCTGAGTATTGTCTTGACTCGAGTCGTGATTTGCATACCTCTATTTTAGTGTATGGTTTGGTCCCCCCCGGTGACCACTGTGTATACTGTGCTACTTACCTGTTTCTATTGCAAAGTATTGTGTGTATTGGGTATATCTCCAGCTAGGAGATATCTAAATGTGATAGTGAGAGTCTTATAATAAATACATATTTTTATAAATACCTTCTGTGGTTCTTTTTCACTTAATCTATACTATAATATTGCATTCTGGTAAAACAAGCTGCTTTACACTCCTTCTGGACTAAGCCTGAAGGCTGCTCTCCACAGCTACCACTCAGAGAGCTTTTTAAGGTTGTCTAAGACCACTAAGATCACCATAAGGGTTGCTGGATTGGTGCAGGGTGCCCACTTACATAAGTGTGAACCATATACCAAGCCAGCCTGTCACACTGCCCTATTCCATGTTGTTGCCATGGTGAGACATATGCATGGCCCGACCCATGTTGGTCAAGACGGAATGGTTTAGACCTTTAAGAAGTATTGGTGTAATCTGCATTTCTGAATCATGGATGAGAATCTGCGTCAGAGATGCATGACATGTCAAAGTCGAGAAGAAATACCTAAGTTTGCAAAGATGATTTGAGCTGATTGTGGTTTTGTTCCAAATCTTTAATTTACAGGCTCTGTATGAATTGTTAGCTCATAGGAACAGAGAAGCCAATGAAGCAAGTTTAAGGCTTCAAGGGGATATCCAGTGAGTCAAAAGCAAGACAAAGAAAAGTGATAAAAAAAGAACAAACGAAAACCTTAAACGAAATGCATAGCTAATTAAAGACAAGATAAGAAAAAGTGAGATAAAAAGACAAAGGTAACTAGAAGACATAAAGATGAAAAGTGGAAAGGGAAAGAGGAAGAGGAAGAGAAAGAGAAATGAATAGGAAATTAAAACTTACCTGTCACTTTTCTGTTCTGTCCAAAATATCCGGTCCTCCTGAGGGAAGAACCTACAGAGAAAGAGAAGATAAGAAACATTACCAACAGCGAAGATCAGGTGAAAAAGGGCCATGAAAGAAGGACAAACGGAGACTAACAGACTATGAGAATTGGGAAATCAGAAAATAAAGAAACTTTACTTTCTTCAGAAGGCAACCACTGTAGTCCTGAGTCTTCTAATCAACCCTAGCTTGCAGTTTGTTTTCCATTTTCCAGTTGGGTGAAGGCCTATCCCACCAGGAGATGTGTTAGTCTGACAGACGCCAAACTGCTCCTGCCCGAACTAATTCCTCTATTTGGGATGTCTGTTCATCTTGGATCAGATCAAGTGGCTCAATTCAAGAATGAAGCAATGCAGCTACTTTGTACAGCCTTAGGGATTAACCAGAGTTTTCATTGTAGTTACAAACCAGATGCTTACACTGTTGTAGAGGAGGAAGATTGGACGATCAAGGCAAAAGCTGGGTAGAGCTTATGCTTCAACATCTCTCAGTTGGCCAGATGCACTGCCCTTGGTACTCATGAGCATTCATAGTACTCCATGCAGAAGAACCAGACTCTCCCCACATGAAGTGTTGATGGGAAGAGCAATGAGAATTCGCTCTGTTTCAGCAGCAGCACTTGTGACTATCACAGATGACCTAGTTCTCGAGTAGTGTAAAGGACTGGCTGATGGTGTGCATTCTTTCTCTTACTAGGTTAATATTGCAATACCAGCTGTGAAGGCTGTCCCCACCATGACCTCAACCCTGGTGACAGGGTTCATATCAGAAGACATGTTAGCAAGTTGTGTCTGGAAAAATCTTGACGAGGGCTGTATCCGATCATCTTAGTGACCACACTGCTGTAAAGTGTGCAAGTTTACCTAACACGTCACATCTGAAGAGAGCAAGGCAGTAAGAGGAAGAAGGGGAGCCAACATCCAATAATTCCTTGAGTCCACCTCGATTTAAAGTTTCTGAAGCATGAGAAAACAAAGAAGAGGGTCAACCTGAGAATCCTCAACATAACACACGTCAGAGTCACGGTCCGATCAAGAAGCTCACGAGGAAGCAGAATCCTCAGCAACAGGGGTGAGCCAAGATTTGTGGCTGAGACTTTGGAAACGCTGAGACTCCATAAAACACCTGGACTGAAACAGAGAAGGGGGAAGGGAGTTCCTCAGGAACTGAGAACAAAGCTGAAGAAATCTCAAGAGAAGCTTTGGCCTCTGACGGTGAGCTAGTGTCTCCTGAGATATCGAGTACCACAGAAGGAAGACTGCAGTGTGAAGAAGTGTCCAAAGGCTGTAAGTAGAAAGAAAAGAGTACTGCCTAAAGTGATGAGGCCAGCGACAATTGACCAAGAGACTGAAGACCTAGAAGACCAAGGAAAACGGAAATAGTGACAATTATTGAGAACAGATAGGGAGCAAAAGACCAAAGAGAGAGAAGAAGCTCAATCAGAAGTACACCGGTCCTGAATGGACTTATCTTGTGAAGAACGACACTGAAGCAAATGAGTGCTTGACTGACACCGATGAACCTTCATGAAATAAGCTGCAGTGACAAAGGCTTTCAGAACATCTCAGACATCCTCACAAAAGACTGACAAAAGTCAAATAAGAATAAGCAAGATTCGGGTAACAGTCTAAGCACCGTAGAGCCTTAGGCCACCAGTTGTTGTAGCTGATCATCAGCATAGATTTCGAGATAGACTAGAGAATAGAGATGGACTAAGAATAGAGGACTGACATTGCAAGAGATAAAAAAATACTTTTTTTCCCCATGGTCTGGAGTAAGATTAACATGGAGCATAAAAGCTGTAAAATTGTCCTAGTACTTTTGATAGTTGCCATAACAACGCCATAGTTGGGTGTATGTTCGTTTTCTATCTCCTGGAGGGAAATGCTTCACCAAACTTGATTAATGTAACTAAAACAATTCCAGTTAACAAAGAAACTCATGTAGGTAGAATTTCTCATGTTACACAGTTTGACAGTATTTGTGATTATAAAGTGTATATCCAAATGTTGGCTGAATATGTCAAGTTAATCAACATTAATGACTGCTACGTGTGCTTCTATCTTCCAGTCACAGCGTCAGAAGACTCTCCTTATTTCCACGTCTCTTTCATACGCTTTTTCCTGTGGTGTGTTTTTAAATTTATTTTATCATCACTGTTCAATTAAACTGTTTTATTTCAAATATGCATATCCTTAAGAAAATATCCTTGTGTCAAATGGTTCAAATGTATATTTGGGCAACAAAACATGCCTATTGATTTTTGAAGGTTTATGAATGAATGGACTAGTGTAAGTATATGATGGAATTTTTCACCCCGCTGACTAATGCAAACCTTACTAACACTGACTCACATGAATTTACCTATAACATTTGTCAAATTGGAAGAGTTTTCATAGACCAACTGAATGAGAGGATTAGAGGGGAAAAGGAAAGGGTGAGTAAGAAAGTTAACCCAGAGACAAGGGAAAAGCCGGAGGAAAGTAAGGAAAAGAAGTTACACCCAAAGTTGAACCTAGACCTAGCAAAGAAAGGCACTTTATGCATTGTGCAAAGACAAGAGGGGAATGAGACAATCAATGATGTGGGTTGTAATGAGTGTGATCATAGTTATTTAGCAAAGGGTGGAGTGTCTGCAGAGCTTGAAGTGAGCATTAGAGGCATATAATATCTATGTGGCAAAGCCGCATACTTTCAGTTGCCGCACAATAAGATAGGAAGCTATGCAGCTTTAGTTTGCCCAAAGATATATCACACAAGTGATGTGGATGGGAAAGTAAATCAGTACCTAAGGAGAACTTAGTGAAGTTTTAGACAGATCTTGAATGATATCTTCTGTACAGTCATTTCATTTAGTGGGAACAGCACTGAATGACGTAAAGATTTGAAAATTGGCAACCTTAGTAGATAAATTAGCAACAAATACAGCAGATTCTTTAACCGTTATTTACAAAGAATTGCTTGAAATAAGAGCTATGATAATGCAAAATCAGCTCGCATTAGATATGCTTCTTTTAAAGAAAATGGGAGTTTGCAAGGTAATATGCGCAACAGCGTGTTGCACTTATTTACCCAATGTAAAAAACCTGATTAAGAGCTATATTGGTAACATAAGTACGATTACACGCAAACTAACTGAACTAGAAGAAACAGGTGCCTGGGGAGGATTAAGACCTGAATTTAGTTTTATTGGGAACAAATTTGCTACGGTATGTGAATGGCTGGGAAGTGTAGCCGGAGGAATGCTAAAATGACTTTTGACTAGCGGTTATAGTAATCAATGCACCATGCGTGCTTCTCTTTCTCAAATGCTGTAGACAAATTTTATCAACAAGGGGGTTGGTGTGTTGAATAAAGAAGGTGTCAGCAATGAGCGGAAGAAAGTGAGCAGAGCTTAAACTTGAGGAAATGTGTAGTGACATGTATGACGAGAAGAAGGAATTGGAAGGAGTCAATTGAAAGAGTGCAAAGTTGATGACAACAGTCCTATGATAGCATATATGTGAAGTATGATGATTATGGGAATCATCATGGGGTGGGGAAGCAGAATCGTAGAAAATTAATGTTTAAAAGTACAGAATTTGTGCTTTAAATGAATTATGGGAACTTAGCGTCTGTCGTCCATTTTTGATGTGACATTGTACTACATTATGTGATTACCAGTGCTGTTTCATTTTCTACTTGAATAAAAGTTATTAGGCTTCACGAAACAAGCGGAAGATTCTGTTAAATGTTCTGAACAAAATGTAATTCTCTCAAGGTTGAATTTAGCTGTCGCATACTGAATAACATACTATGTAACCATTGCAACATCATGTAATAGACTGGGTGAATATAGAATACCATGTGATGTAAGAGTGGGAAAATCTTCAAATGTATTCTGTTGCAAATGTTTCACATTACTTGGTTCCTATTGCCCACAAGCCTGAGAATTCCTGTACTACTGCTGTGGATATATAAACCTTTTGTGTAAACTACTATAAAATAATGTTATTTTAGGAGTAAGGAAGGTGCCCTTACCCCACTCCTAGAGGCAAAAAATCTCTGTCAATTTATTGCAGAACTCTTCTGAGCTCTTGATTTGTGTGACCTATGGGCCTAATATGTTTACTGAATTTATTTGACTAATTGTAATTTGTGCCTTTGTACTTTGCATATTTTAGAAGTAAATCTTTAACTTGATACTTTTGTGTCTGTCCTTTTTGAACCTCTTATGTGATTTAAGTCTTAATTTACATACACATGAGATACGGGTCCATCGGGGAGCACCAAAGTCCGTATCGGGACTACACCGCACCACAGAGAGGAAATAAGCACACCCAGGGGTAAAGTGAGGTGTAGGTTTCTGCGCTGACAAGTGCCCTGTGAAACATATTCCTATATTGTCATCTCGAGGTTCTGGTAACATCTACAAATGACTCATCCTTCGGCCTCACAATTTATGATGTCAGCAGTATTCCTCAGCGACAAATGGTTTGTTTGTAACTTTGGCACTGTTTGCCGAATCTACACGAAACTTAAAAAAAAAAGTTTTGGTGTGATTCGTCACGTGAGGGCCAAGAAAAAGTGGGGGTACCAAAATGCAATATTCTCCATAAGAAAATTAGGAACAGTTACAACCAAAACAGCTGAACGGAATTACACCAAATTTGACAGAAAGCTAGATCTTGGTCCAGAAATTGTGTGTTGGTGATTTGGTGTAAATCTGTTCAGTAGTTTTTGAGAAATAAATGTTTAATTAAAGGGGAGGGTGTTACCCCCCCAAGCCTCCTTCAGGCCCTGGGGACCCATCCCCTGCGGCTGAGTTACAAATTGAGGGTAGGGGGCACACTCCTCCCCGATCCATACTATGGCCTCCAGGGCCCCATCCCCTGGGCCTGGCTCCATTGCGGTGTCCTGGGGACCCCATCCCCGGAGACATGTATACAAAATCTTCTCCCTGCCATGCTCTTGCAGGCAGGGAAACACAGAAATGCACCTCCCCTGGAGGAGCAAAAGAAAAACTGCTCCCTCCAGGTGGAAGCAATGCCGGCTCCTGCCACATCTGGGATGGTTACTGGAAGGGGACCCAGCAGGGCTGCAGGGGCCTTGGGCTCCCCCATGCGAGCATCCAATCCTTAAAAATTATGTGGGGTGCCCAGGTGGGCACAGGAGCACCCTCCTATTTTTTTAAAGAAAGGCAAAATGTTGCCAGCTCCTGCATGGCCTGGAGCTCCCCCCCGTGACCCCCAACAAAAATAATGGTGTGTAGTACCCCGAGTGGGCACTGGGGCATCCCAGTAAAAATAGAAATAAACAACGTGTTATCTGCTCCAGTGCTAACAGGGAGTCAGCGGGGTCACTGGAGCCCCTGAGCTCCCCCCGCCAGCACCTAACAAAAAAGAAACATGTTGGTGTCCCATGTGGGCATCTGGACTCCAAAAAATAAATAAATACATGAATAAATAAATGATAAACTAGTGTCAGGAGCTGCTTATTTATTATTCACTGCTCCAAGCAAGGAGAGCCTCCTGATGCCCTGCAACGGTATCTTGTTTACATTTTGTAGATCCTGGTGGTGCCCCTAAAAGGGGCAGGGGCACCAACAAGCATAATGTTTTTTGTTGTGGTAGGCTATAGGAAGTGCTCCTGGGTCATCAAATCCATGATCCTAGGAGAGTTTCCCATATTTTTGTAGGCACTCCTAGCTGGAGCTTTTCAGCAGGAGCGCAGGGCCTTCTTGTGTTTGTTTTCATAGCTGCATGTTTTGGGTTGAAAAATGTCGAAAGAAAAACTCAAAGATATGTTGATGTTTTTTCAAATAAAACTTTATAATTTTTTATGGCAATTAATTTATTAAACATTGCACTGTGTGAATTATTTAATAATTGTTTAATTATAATTATTGGTGATTTTTGACAAAGGCAATAGGTCTGCTTTATATATGTTGATATGCTACCCCTTCATAAAGCCAATAGGTTCACTTTTATATTTTGGTGTTCTGACCCTTTCACAAAGTCAGTAGGTCTGCCTTACTTTAAATGACACCCTTCAAATTGTAACATCACATAGTCAGCAAAGTGCGCCCATGGGGGTTTAGGTGCCAGGCCCTGAACCCAACCCCACACTGTGCATGAGGGTTGGGTGCAGGGCCTGGCCTGCAGGGGGTATAGGCACCAGGCCCTGCGCCCAATGCCCCATTGCGCCAAACGACATATGTGCCATGGGGTTTGGCTGCTTGCAGGGGGGTTGACGTTATGTATGATAATAAAATATTCCTTTACATTACAGATCACTAGAAATTCACCAAAAAAACAAAGGTTAAAATGATGTTATCATTAGGTATGGTAATAATATCTCACTTTGCATTAAAAAAAACTTAGAAATTAACTGAAAAAAACAAAAGTTAAAGGAACATTATAGTTAGGTGAAAATGACAGTTAAAACATAAAACTAAACAAACAAAATCACTGAAACTTACCGGCTAAACTGTCGAACAGGTTAGTTGAGAGGATTGGCGTAGCATAGAGTGGACTTAAGTATCATATAGTGGAGTGGCATCTCGTATAGTACAGTGCCGTGAGTGTAGTACACTCTAATGGCGTAGCATACAGTGGAGTAAAGTGTTATGGAATGGAGTGGTGTGGTGTGTCGTACAGTGGAGTGGTATGCCGTGTTGTGGAGTGTATACTTCACGTGACACCCTTCCCAGAGGGTGATACCTCTAGAGCACGCCTCAAACGGACATCTTCAGCACATTATCAAAGCTGTGCATGCTCATATACTCGTTTTGTGTTGTAGAGTGTGTCAGACTGTTGTAGAATGTAGCACAGTGTAGTGGCATAGAGTACAGTGTTGTACAGTGGAGTTAGGCAGACTAGAGTGTGGTACAGTGTGCTACAGTGAAGAGGCATTTAGTGTACTAGAGTGTAGTGGCATACTGCACTGTTAAGTGGAGCGGCATACAGAGGAGTGGCAACAGTGGAACAGTTTAGAGTGGAGTGTTATAGATTGGAGTGGCGTCCAATGAAATAGCATATACTGAGTTGGCATACAGTTCAGTGGCGTACACTGGAGTGGCATAGAGTGGAGTAGTGTACAGTGAAGCTGCGTTTAGTGGAGTGTAATTGACTAGACTGGAGTAAAGTGGAGTGGGTTAGAGTGGAATAGTATACAGTGGTGTGGGATACAGTGGACTAGCGTACAGTGGCGTGCACTAAAATGGAATAGCGCATACTATAGTGGCATAGAGTGGAGTGGCATACAGTGAAACAGCATACAGTGGAGTAGCATACAGTCGAGCGGCATACAATGTAGTGGCATACACTGGAGTGGGGCATTTGGTAGTGTAGGGTAGAGTGAAATAGCATAGATTGGAGCGGATTAGAGCAGAGTTGCATACAGTGGAATAGTGTAGAGTACACTGGCTTAGAATGGAGTAGTGCACAGTGAAGTATCATAGCCTAGAATGGCAGAGAGTGGATTAGTGTACAGTGGAGTGGTGTTCAGTGGAATAGCATACAGTAAGTGGCATACAGGGGAGTGGTGTACAGTGGAGTGGGATAGAGTGGGGTGGCATAGAGTGATGTAGGGTAGAGTGGAATAGCGTACATTAGATATGGGCGCTAGGTTATCATAGAGCTACATATTTCTGCATTCTCATTCACTTTGTGTTCAATATATGGGCCAACAGGGGATAACCCTGAGGTTTTCGATTTTTTCACTCTGGAATTAGCAGGGTGGCCGACCCCGATTATAATGTGTGGGGATCTGAACATCAACGGGATTGGTGTACTGTGGGGTGACAGCCGGGGTCATATAAAGGCTGGAAGCCCAGGGTCTATAGGGCTCTGTCTCATTTGGTTGAGGGGAATGGGCTATTAGATGTATGGAGGAATCTAAAAATTGCGGATCGATTCGGGAAGTACTTATTTTTCAGCCCCTCACAAAACAGTTGCTCGGTTGGATTACTTTTTTGTTTCTCAGTGTTTAATTAGGAAATGTCGCATTGAAAAATATCCAAGTAACGTCAGACCATAATTCCCTAGTGCTAGGAATAATAAGGATCGAGGGGGGGAGAACACAACAAAATTGGACCTTCGAAAGGGGGTTGCTAGTGGATGAGGGCTATATTGCCCACATGAAGAAATGGATAGAAGATTTTTTGGGAAATAACAGAGGGAGTGCCTCAATTGGTATGGTCTGGGATGCCTTAAAGGCTGGCATTCCTGGAGAGACACTGAGTTTTAGCCTACACCGCTCTAAAAAGCAACAACAAAAGCGAACTGAATTGTATCAAAGATTAAGAGTAATTGAAGAAGAATTAGTCAGGGCGATAGAGGCTGGAAAGACTATAGTGGGTATATTGGGTAGGCTTGCCATAGCCAAAGCGGCAATAGGAGACGTAGTTATAACAAAGGTTACCGAGAACTATATGACTCGAAGGGAGGAATGTTACAAGTGTAGTGAACGGGCAGGGCATATATTAGCAATGCGTACTAGACAGAAAAATGTGCGGAGTGAGATAACAGCAATTCAGAATGAGAAAGGGAATCTGGTTACTACAGCTCTGGGAATCCAAGAGGAATCTGTAGGTTCTATATGAAATTATACGATTCTGAGAGGGAAAGCGGGGAGATTGCAATTAGTGAATATCTAGCTTCTGACTGCTGGGAGAAATTCTCCACGGAGGACCGAGAAGCCATGGTAACTGCTTTTCTACCCAAGGAAATATTCAGAGCACTTAGTGAGCTTTCAGCAGGGAAGGTCGCAGGACCGGACCAAATTCCGCTCAAGTTTTATAATGTTTTTTGGCCATCTCTCGGGGCAGACTTTTCTAGTATGCTCCACCAGGTACAGATGGGGGAGCTTCCCCCGGATTCTTAGGCACAGGCTAGTATCTTGGTATTCTTGAAGACAGGGAAAGCCAGCCACAGATCCAGGGTCACATCGGCCAACCACTCTGATGAACACAGACGCCAAAATATATTCTAAGGTCTTGGCGAACCGATTGAGCCCGGTTATCGGACGAGTCATATCGCCCAGACAGCATGGATTCATACCTGGGAGGGAGACCACAGACCATGTCAGAAGGGTTATCACGCTTTTTGACGCTGCTTCAGTCGCAGGAGACCCTAAGGCACCCATATTATTAGATGCAGAGTAAGCATTTGATAGGGTCTCCTGAGACTTTCTGTGGGCCGCCCTTGAACGTCTGGGGGTACGAATGGGTTTTATTAAAGCTCTACGCATTTTGTATGTCTCTCCTACAGCCAGACTCATATTGATGGGAGGACAAACGGAGGAACTCAAGATTAAAAGGGGGACCAGACAGGGCTTATTGTTTGCTTGCTATATTGACCCTCTAATACGTAGGATCGATGCCAACCCAGGTATAAAGCCCATAAGCTATCATGGGTTTGAAACCAAGATTTTAGGCTATGCAGACGACCTAGCAGTCGTCACATCGCTTCCAGAGTCGGCATTGGCAGAAATAACAAAAGAAACACTGGCTTTTGGGAAAATATCAGGGTACTCACTTAATCAACATAAAACACAAATTTTAGTTAACGATCATCTTGGATTTAACGACCCTCGGGTCGCTCAGTCAGCAACGTATCTACGGGTACATATATCACCCAAATAGGGCACATTGTAGAGCTGAATCTAGCCCCTGTCATTCAGAAGGGTCACAGGATTTTGCCCGGCTGAATAATCTCCACTTATCACTGATTGGCCGCTGTAATGTGGTGAAAATTATCTTTCTACCTAATTTCTTGTGTTTTTAGATCAATACCTTTGATATTTGAGACAGTGTGGTTCAAGAAGCTAGAGGGGATGGTAAATAGATTTATATGGGCATATGGGAAGAAAAGGCGGACCCTGAAATTCATGACTCTCCCTAGGGAGAGAGCAGGATTGACTGTCCCAGATTTTAGATTATATTACCTAGCATCAGCCCTGCAATATATGTGTGGACTAGTTGGTGGAAATCCTTTTGATCCTAGGAATCAGGGGAGGGTACCGGATATCTATGAGCTATTGGTAGGTAAAGATGCAAAAAACCTCTATTTTAGATTTACTGAGCCTAGTTATTACAAGAAGGTGAGTTTTAAGACTCTTTTAGCAGCAGGCCAGGTTTGGAGGACGGTAAAGAAAAAGATGGGGATAGGAAGAATAAATTATTACATCCCCCTTGAAATGAATCCATCACTACCGATAGTCTTTCATGATAATACAATGAGACGGTGGAAGGGCCTAGGGGTAGAAACGATTGGGGATTTAGTTAGAACAACTGGAATCAGGTCATTCACCGAGATACATGATAGATATGGTGTAGACAGGAAAGATTTTTTCAAGTATTTACAGATGCGTAGTTTCCTGGGGAAGAAAACAGGGGGCCAAAAAGGATTAACCAAAAACATTACCATGGATGAGCTAAGGGACGAAGAAGGCTGTACCATCAGCAGGATTTATAGCGAGCTGATCGCCATGCAGCCAGATGATTTAGAGAGACAGGCGGACAAATGGGATCAAAGGATCGGGATAAAAGGATCCGGTTGCCTCGATTCCTTAGATAAGGGACACACTATACTCTGTTCATCAAAATTACAGGCGCAGCATTTTAAAACGATTTTAGATTTGTACTACACGCCAGATAAAATAGCAAAGTGGGGCGGATCAGTGGGTATCAGTTGCCTCCGCTGCCAAGCCCTCAGGGCAGAAGTCATTCACATGTTTTCGACCTGTCCGCGGCTCGATACCTTAAAGAAAGATATAGAGCAGTTCCTAGAGCTAACCTTGAAGGCGAATGTGGTCTTAACCCCAGAATTAATGCTATTGGGCGTAAGTAGCTCAGGATCAGATGGTGCTCAACCATATTTTATATTTCTGACGATGGCAGTGGCTAAAATCTGTATTGCTACAGCCTGGTTGGATCCGGTGGCCCCATCCTTTTCTCAATGGCTCGCCCGGCTCCTCTCCACTTTTAATCTGGAGAAAGGAATTTATGAAAGAAAAGGCCGAAAGGCCCAAAAACTGTGAAAAACAATCTGGGCCCCAGTATTATCAGTGGAAGGAAGAGGTCGGGGGATCCTGAAGTAATAATGAATTGATATACTGTGTATGAAAGTAATGCTGCTTTTAATAAAATGACTAGGGTTTTACCCCAATGCTTATTTTATCTCTATGAAATATCTCTGTATAATTATCTGTATATGAATTTATTTATGTGCCCCGCCTAAAAATACTTCAATAAAAAAATATTTTTTAAAAGATATCACTACCATAAATATGGAGGTGAGAGGAAACAAGCTGAGCCGTTCTGGTTTTATAATGTAAAATTGGTAAGGGACTGTGTTCTCAAGTCAGTCCTTTTATATTAAGCTAGTAGAGGTGGTTTGTGCTCAGCTTATCTTTCTAGCTAGGCATCAGTGGTGTTGAAACAAGTTTTTGAGTGGGGTTGCTGGCCATAGACATCACCAGACTTAAGTGCCTTGACTACTTTCCATGCTTTCCATGCTGAATTGAGATATTTATAAAGCAACTGGCTTATGCAAGGGTTAGAAAACCTCGGGATAGAATTCATATTAAAGCTAACCAATCTTAGGCATTTGTACCCGACCTGTACCCCACCAAGAGTTTCTGTAGTTAAAATTACAAAGTAGCCTATGCATGAAGTAAGAGAATGGAATAATAAAACAAGCATTTGCAATGCAATAGGTCTCGCATTTACGCGAGTTTGAGCTATTGGCATTGTAAATAACAATGCCTTTTATTTATGTTTTGGTTTTTAAAACATAAATAAAAGGCATTGTCATTTACAATGCCAATAGCTCAAACTTCAGCGTAAATGCGAGACCTACTGCATTGCAAATGCTTGTTTTAATAGGGCGAATCAATTTATTTTTACTTCGTGATGCACGCGCTAATTAGCTTCCTTGATATGGAACCGAACTCCTGCAAGATTTAAAATGTTCTATTTGCTGTAAAAGCGCATGCAGTTTCTCTCAGAACTTATATTTTTGGAGAACTTTGCATATTTATGCCTGGCCTAAGCGAATATCCCCCTCATTAAGGATGCTATTTAACTGTAAAATGTTCTTGACGCCTATAAACTCAGGATAAAGAGCGCCTACCACACCCAGCAATTCTCTGACGGTTTAATAAAACCGCATTTATTTCGGCTGCGTCACATCTAACATCTGGAAAAATTCCATGGTTGATTGGAAAACCCCCTAATACGTTAGGCTGAAGTGCACTGTTTAATTTGAATGCCATCACCGAAACCCTGCTTATCTTTTTCTTTCCAATGTGTGCCTCTGTTCTCGTATACGCTCTGGTGATAGCGCTGCTGTAAGGAAGTATTACAAAGCGAAATTCTAGAGAGGAACCAAGCGAGCGAGACAGGGAGGGGAAACATCACTACCACTCACGTTGTTCCTCTCGGTGAAATGTTACATAATGTTGCGTGGCAGCAGTTTCTGGAATAAAGAGCGATACAATCGCAGTTCACATTTTCCTTCTCTAAAGTGACAAGGAAAAAGCGTGACAGATTTACATATGCCACAATAGCGGTAATGATAAACGACGTTACATATTTACATCGACGGCTGCTGCATTTGTCGGTATGGAAGGTATTGGAGGGTACAGGAGGAGGGGAAAAGAGAAGGGGGGAGAAAATAGCGAGAAGGTTAAAGGAAGGTGAAAAGCGTGGAAGGGGGGCAAATAGTGGTAGGGGCACAGAACTGAATTGAAAGGAGGTAGTGTACGAAGAGAGGGGAAGCAGAGAGGGGAGAGAAGGAGGTGTTTGAAAAAGTGGACGCGAGTGGTGCGCGCGCGCGCGCGGGACGGCAAAAGTGAAAGCAGGCTGGCGAGTGGTGTGCGATGTGCGCGCACCATGATGAGAGAGGAAAGCCAGATGGCGCCTCTGCTCGTCATTGTGCGCGTAACCGCACGCTCTATGCCAGCCAAAAAGCTGTGGTAGCACTTTTAAAAGCCCACACACTAAGGGGCCGATTCCGATTCGGGCCGGAAATCACTCCGACCGAGCCGGACCCGGAGAGATTTCCGACCGAATCGGACCCGTGCAGCCCGACCGAACGAGTACGATGCGTCCGTATGCTATCGGACTCGATTCGGTCGGACTCCCATTGAAGTCAATGGGAGCCTGTTGTACGACGCGTACACGGGCTCCCATTGACTCAATGGGTGCGAGGCGGACAAGGGCGCCCCCACAGCGTGTACGCGGCGAAGCGATTCGCCCCGTACACGCACAGGTAGGGGACCCATGGGTCCCCCCTGTGTGCGACTCGCGCGGCTACGCGTTCAGGGGGTCCGACACGGACCCCCGAAGTACGGCTCCGACAGCTCTTCTGAGCCGGAGTGTGCGGCTCGGTCGGACTGCTCGCGGCGCGCATCGTACTCACCCGGCCGGGAAACGTCTCCATTGCGCGGTGCGAGTCGAGTCCGAGCGAGTCGGTCGGTGCGGTTCGAGCCGGGAACGAGTCGGTCGGAGCGGTCGGGATGCCCGGACGAGTCGGTCGGCGATTTCGCATCGTACTCGCTCGTCCGGACGCGCGTACGGATCGGTCGGGAAACAGGGCTCCGAGGTGGATCCGGTAAAGCCGAATCCGATTCGGAGCCCTACCGGCCGAGATCGGAATCGGCCCCTAAATGTCTCGCCAGAACAGCGCATGCGCTGGCTCAGGCGAGACCTAAACAGCTTATCGTTTTAAATGAATTAGCAGTACTATGTCAAACGAAGTTGTCTGCCATGCCAAAGTTTTTACTCGAACGGACATTAAATGCTTCAAGAATAACAAATAAAGGACTATTCTTGGTTAGCTCTAGATCTGAACTCCGTTGGATTTATGCGAGCTGTGTCTCCCATTATGGGAGTTGCATAACATGGTGGTGCACAGTGGGCCCTAGAAGGTTGCGGCAAAGGATAGGAGCCTGCATCGTGTGAAGAGGGGCCTGCTGCGCTTCAGCTGGTGTGGTGCTCGTCATGGGGTCTGACCATGCTGCTCCCCGTGATGTAGAGTGAGGTGAGACGCAGAGCTATGACAGGTATGCTATGTCTGGGAGGAGCCTGCGCTGTGGTTTCCCCTGGGAGACGGAGCAGGTTTGTGTCCCCACCTGACTCCCCCTCTCTACGAGTGGATTGGAGGCTCCCATGTGATCGCGGGGAGAAACGCAGCAGGCGGAGGGCTGACACGGAGATGACTCAGCTACTGGGGGCCCGGAGGACTTAAACCGTGCAGTGACGCAGCTGAGCAGTGGGGATATCATTACCTGCAGTGTGGAGCGGCCACAAGAGGGGCTAGAGACAGGAGAAGCCCTCTGCCTGAGTTCCCCACAATAGTGACGTCCACGGCAGGCTGTGGGACCGTTGACTATTAGAAGTAAGCCTGACAAGTTAGCTTGTTTGCTGCCCCCCGCACCGCCTGGAAGTGGGTGACTGGGAATGGTGCCGGGACCTCACAGGAAGACCTAAGGTAAGTGACTAGGGAGCCCCTGCGTAACCTACAGTTTCCTGGAGTCGCAGAGAGGGAGTGCTCACTATATGTGGTGATACTGCTGACGAGGGCAGGGAAAAAATGTTCCCTGCCGGCGGTGGTCTCTTTCCCATCTAGAAGCTGTTGGGCAGAGTGACAGTGCATGCTGCAGACCGGCGAGACTGAGCGAGTCATCAGTCTCATAAAACACTGCATTTGCACTGGTGACCACCCAGGAGGTTGAAAAAAGGCAAAGACCGAGTACTGCACGGCACCCAGCAGGCAAACATTTACCAATTTCTGGCCTCTGGTCCTGGGGGGGCCCAGCTGGCTGACAGCAGGGGGGGGTGGGCTGCATGACCCACAGGGCCCATGGGCCCACAGATCTTGGCAGGGATCGAGGTCTCCTGTGTGAATGTGCAAACAAAGATTGACTCAGTCTCCACCGACGTGAACTTGCTGAGGGTGGACTTACACAAGGTTGCAGAGACATCCTTGGTGATGGAACATCAAGTCACTGACACTGTTTGGTTTATGCAGTGTAATGATGTACTGCACCCTCATTGGTGGAGTGCAAGGGCGATGCAGATGCTGTGGGTGCCGGAGGTGGGGGCAGAGGAGAGACCGGTCTGAGCTGGAGGGATTGGGGAACAGCTAATATCATGTTAGAACACATGTGTATGTTCACTTGGAATGTGAGGGGACTAAACACCTTTGTCAAACGATAAAGAGTGAATGCCTACGTGCAGAAACAAGGTGTCCATATAGCAATGTTTCAGGAAATACATCTGACTGGCGGGGGGAGGGGGGGGCATAAATTGCAAAAGAAATGGAGGGGCCAATTTTACTCCTCTATGCCAGGGGAGTCTCGAACTGGATGGCGCTAAATGTCCCATTCCAACTGCACACTTTCAAAGCTGACATAGCGGGCAGATATGTTTTGGTGTATGAGATGTTGGGCGGGATGGAAATGTGCTTACTCAATGTATATGGCCCTAATGAGAATGACAGGGAGTTCTTCTGTATGCTGGAAAGGGAATTGCTTCTGCATGTGGCATTGGCCATTATTTGGGCTTGCAACTTCAACTGTGTGCTTGACGGCCTTCAACAGAGACACCCCCCCTGACTTAGGACTAAGCCTTTTATGACAGCTAAGCTGCGGGAGACGATGGACAGACTAAATTGCAAAGACCTTTGGAGGGAGTTTCACCCAAATGTTGGTGAGTTCTCCCATTTCTCCCCTGCACATGGTGCACAAAGCCGATTTGATAGGTTCCTAGTGTAAGACGATGGTGTGATACATATACAGGGGGCTCAGTATTTGGTGCCATTCCTGTCAGACTACGTGCCTTTACTGTTACAGTGTGGGTTGGGGGACAACACCCTAGAATGCCTTTGTGATACATCAGGCCGAAGGTGTTTGGGGACCCCCTTTATAAGCAAGACAGCTGGACAGTCCTACAGGAGTATTGCGAGATCAATTGGAACTCAACATCGCTAAGAGTGACAGAATGGGGGCCCTGCAGGTGGTGGTGTGGGGAGAGAGCTTTTCTAAGGGCTATGGCACTAGATGGAGACTGGAGTAGGACCTGGTGGAGGGGGAGGAGATATTGACTCATCTCCAATGACAGGTGAGGGACCAGCAGATGGCAGACAGGGCAATGTTAACGGCTCAGTGTAAATCAGCAAACTTATGGGATAGATTGGACTGCAATATGAGGTAAGAGTATAGTCAGTGGCTACACAGAGAGGGAGAAAAATCTGGGTGACTAATGGTATGGTTGCTTAAAAGAGAGAGACCCCCCTTTGATTCTCTCATTGGCCCATGCAGACAGCACTCCCATAGTGGGCCAGGGTGTACGGGGCGCTGACTAGAGACACAATGAATGGGGTGGAAACCTTCCTTGGGTGCGTTGCTGTGCCTCAGCTTACAGAGGCCCAGAGGGAAGAATTAGAGGGGGAGTTCCAGATGGAGGAAATGCAAGCAGCTGTACAAGACATGGCCCATGGGAAGTGCCCGGGTCCTGATTGTCTCCCGATGGAGTATTATCAGGCTCACTCTGATTTATTGGTACCCAAGCTCCTAGAGACATTTTTGGAGGCCTTTTGGAGGCCAAGCACCGAGGAATATTGCCACTGCCATGTGTGAGGTCCTTATCATGATGCTCCCTAAGCTGGGCACGGACCTGACAGATCCGGGGTACTACAGGCCGTTGTCCATGCTGAATGTGGACAGAAAGATACTTTCCAAGGTGCTGGCAATGAGGGGACACCATCTATGTGGTCTCAATGTATGCTGACGACACATTCATATACCTGACTTGGCTGAAGAACTCGCTGCCAGTGCTATGGGGTATAATGGAGGACTTTGTACAGGCGTCTGGATTGCTTGTCAAGAGGCTCAAGATGATCCTCTTTCCCTTAGCAGGCTTGGCGGCACGACCGCGGTCTGATCTCCCCAAAGTGGGAATGCCATGGGAAACAGAGAAGTTCAGAACATTGGGTATACAGGTAGCACATGACCCAGGGCCTCAATATGGCCTCAACATTGGCAGGGTTGTTGATAATCTGAGTGCTTCCATATGATTCTGGAAGATGCTGCCGGTGTCCATGATGGGCAGGGTAACCTTGAGTAAAATGGTGCTGCTGCCTCGGCGTCTATACGCGAATCAGAATTCCCATTGTGAACTACCAAAATCACTGTTTACAAAACTCAATAGCCTTCTGGTGTTGTTGGTGTGGGCTAGTAAGAGGAGTAGAGTCCAACTGGATAGCCTCAAACAAGACCTTTCAGAGGGCGGATTGGGACTCCCGGATCTGCAGTTGTATTACATGGCTGGGGTCATGCAGCACGCAGCATTATGGTGCGTGGAGGGTCATAACTGGGAAAGGGGTCCTCTGACTGACCTGGTGGAGGACGGTGACCTACCCAGAATGTTGATATGCGGCTGTGGGGTACCAAAGGACAAACCATATATAGTGCGGCAAGTGGCGAGGGCATGAGAACAGGCAGTTAAATGAATTTTGGGAAGATCCCCATATGCTAAGCTTCTCTCCCTCTCGTGGTTGCAGCCTTTTCTGCAAATGCAATCACTGATGGACATGTCCCACTAGACACTGGTTGGCTGTCATAATGCGGGAGAGCTATACATGAATGGCACCTTTGTGACTATATAGGAAGTTATCCCCTCATTCCGGGTAGGTGCGAGTCAATTCCTGCAATGCACCAAACTTTGCCATACAGTCCAGGAGATCTGGGTGACATTTCCAGCAGAGTCAGAGAAGTCCTGCACTCTGAGGCCTCGGTTACGAGCCTGGCGGTCCACGGGCCACCAGATTCGCAGGGGTGCGGCAGTTGCAGTCTCTCAACCGCCCTATTAAGAGTTGGGAGGTGGGACCGCCATAACCACGCCACAGCCGCCAGCCGGTGGTCAGGAGGCAGTAATATGCTTGGCGGGACCGATGCGGTCCCGCCAAGCCTATCACAAGTTTCCTCTCCGCCACGGTTTCCATGGAGGTTCCAATGCCATGAAAACCATGGCGGAGAGGAAACAAAGGGGACCCTACAGGGCTCCCTTGTGCCTCATGCCCTGTGGATGCACACTGGGGGAAATTCTGGTACAGAATATGTTGGCTACATGGGCGACCTGGTCTGTGCCAATGTAAGATGTAATAGATGGGAAAGTAACTAGATGGCTGCCACCTCACAGTGCCGCCCGGCCTGAGCATCTCATGGTCTCTATTTTGCATTTGTATATTGGGGAACATGCTGCACTGTTGATCTGTTGATGTGGTTTATTCTTTTTGTCTTTTCATGTGAAATAACAATAAAGACAATTAAAAAGACTAATAATATCTGTGTCCTAAAAGGGAGTAAGGGAGTGCAACACCCATCACTGTGCCCTAAAAGCGAATCTGTAAACGGGTGCAAAACACATCCCTGTGCCCATCAGTCACCCAGAGCAATACCCATCCCTGAACCCTAAAAAGTAATCGCTAACCCAGCAGGGTACCTATCCCTGCGCCCTAACACCTAATTAGTAGCTGGTGCAATACCCATCCCTCCACCCTAAACACTAAGGGGTCGATTCCGATTCGGGCCGGAAATTTCTCCGACCGAGCCGGACCCGGAGAGATTTCCGACAGAATCGGACCCGTGCAGTCCGACCGAACGAGTACGATGCGCACGTATGCCATCGGACCCGAGTCGGTCGGACTCCCATTGAAGTCAATGGGAGCCTGTCGTACAACGCGTACGCGGGCTCCCATTGACTCAATGGGTGCGAGTCGGACAAGTGCGCCCCCTACAGCGGGTACGCGGCGAGCGATTCGCGCCGTACACGCACAGGTAGGGGGAACCATGGGTCCCCCCTGTGTGCGACTCGCGCGGCTACGCGTACAGGGGGGTCCGACACGGACCCCCAAAGTACTGCTCCGACAGCTCTTTTGAGCCGGAGTGCGCGGCTCGGTCGGACTGCTCGCGGCGCGCATCGTACTTACCCGGCCGGGGAACGTCTCCATTGCGCGCTGCGAGTCGAGTCCGAGCGACTCGGTCGGTGCGGTTCGAGCCGGGAACGAGTCGGTCGGAGCGGTCGGGACGCCCGGACGAGTCGGTCGGCGAATTCGCATCGTACTCGCTCGGCCGGACCCGCGTACGGTTCGGTCGGGAAACAGGGCTCCGAATCGGATCCGGTAAAGCCGAATCCGATTCGGAGCCCAACCGGCCGAGATCGGAATCGGCCCCTAATTATTAAAACAATGTAACAGCCACCAATCAACCCCCATAAACCTACGAAACAGAGCAAAAAATAACATTCCTGATTTAAGAATTATAAACAATATTTTTTTAATAATGCACTTTATTACACCCCAAGAAACCTTCTAAAACCCAACAACCCAATAAAACAATGACATAATTAACATATACAATAATAATAAAAGCATGCATTAAATTCAAATTACAAAAACTAAATGTAAAATTGTAATTACAATTTAAAATGTAGTACACTACCCACCCAAACCCCTATGAAACCCAAAACGCTACAAAAAACATAACATAAGAAAATAATAAAAATATAAATTAAATTAAATTACAAAAATAAATAATTGCAATTAGAAATGTAATACACTCTGCACCCAAAAAATACCCATATAACCAAAAAGCATGAACTATAAATAATATAATTATATTTTTAACTTATAGAATTCCCAAAAATATTTATAACGTTTAAAAAATATAAATCAATAAATTACACAGCCAAATGCCCAAAATAGTCAACAGCCCCAAAAATATATAACAATTAATTTAAAATAAAAAATGAAAGAAAAAATATTACACATTTCTGAAAATAATTTACAAAAATACAATTTAATACAGTAAGCACTCAAAAGCCTGACCAACAAATAACATACTTACATTTTTATATATAAAGAAATGTAAAAATATATATAAAATTTTACAAATGCAAATAAATAAACTACCAACCAAAACCCCAAAATAACCACATTCTAAATAATAATAAACACAAATAAATATTAAATAATTCATATAAATAAAACAATTCAAACATTTAAAAAAAAAATATTTGAAATTTAAATATATTTAATACACTACCCACCATAATCCCCTACAATGTCCAACACCACAAAACGAAAATTCATTATTTTAAAAAAGTTAACATTAATAATTTATATAAAAAACAATATATATTGTAATATAATGTATTGCAGCATTTATATAGCACTTACTACCCCAATGTGGGGCGCTGAAGTGTTTGTCGGCATGAGTAGCACTCTGCTCCGTGTAGGGTGTATGGTTGGAAGGATGTAGTGTTTGTTTTGAACCTATGTGGGAAGTGGCTCCATGCCATGCGTGATGCCACACTGAGATGCAGTTATTGTGTTATGGGACGCAACACGTAGGAGTATGGTGGATGATGAAGTGTGAGAGATAGCTGCGCAGGTTTATGGATTTCAGTATGCTAGTAGCTGTGAACAGCTCTGTAGGTCCCTTTATGGTACATCTTATGATATTGGGGCCGATTACGACTTTGGTGGTGCAGGGCCGGCTTTGCGCCAACTCAGCATCGCCAAATCCATGCAGGGACTGCCTGCCAGATTACGAGTTGAACTTGTGTCTGGCAGGCTTTTCCTGTCTTTTCTTTTGCAGTTCCCACACCGGTGCCCTGAAAACGGGCACCGCAATGGGAACGCAAAAGAAGTTCCAGAATGGCATGTACTGTGAAGTCCATGCCACCCTGGAACTTGGAGTGCATGCAAACAGGGGGGCACATGCTGTGCTTCCCTGAATGCATCCCCATGGGGGCCGGAGTTTGGGGGCCCTGTAGGCGGTGAGCCCGCCATGAAAAGGCTGGCGGAGGGGAAACTCATAATATGCTCAGTGGACCGCGGCGGTCCAGCCTTGCATATTATATAGGCCCTCTGCACTGCACCACCACCAGGGAATGGCATTTCCTGGTGCGGCCGACGCAGCCAGCACAGCAGTGGCCGGTCCTAAAAGCTGCCTCATAATTTGGCGGGCGCAGGACTGCCACCGCAACTCGATTTCGAGTCTGGCAGTCAAAGACCGCCAGACTCGAAATCAGTCCCAAAATCTGCTTAGCTGGTTACTACTCTTGGTTGTCCAATATGAGATGTTTTCTATAGTTGTGATACTGTGCTGGCATGGTTAACGAGCGAGAGAAAAGTAGAGAGCTTCTGTTGGGATGGGCTATATTATTATTATCCCATATCTGAGTGTCTTTGTGAGCTGTAAATAAGTGGAAGGGCTGTATATATATTTGGGACCTGTAGCGGGGGGCAATATTAAAGGCCTCCAAATTGTCCAGCAATGTGTGACATATCTCTTCAGTTTTTCAATGCCTGTTCATTTGATGATGTTTGTTTTGTTTGGCTGTACAGTGGTGGTGATGGACAATCCTCATAGCAGATATGCCCTATGTGAATTTTGGAGGTGTAAGTTGCAGTTTACTGATGACTGCTGCATATTATGGTCTTAGTATTATTGTGGACCTTAACTTTTATATATGCAATTAACTATATAATGCCACAGCAAACCAATGGTCAGTCCTTCTGAGCTTACCTGCATATTGAAAACAGTTTGGTGGTTGAGTTGTTTACAATTCATTGGTTGTAAGCTGAGGATTGCTCTTGAGGATACAACTGACTTCTTGGCTCTGTTATCAGGATGTGGGGGGTGCAGTTATCTAGGAATTAGACATGGTTTCAACTGTCTTCAGAAGAGTATATGCTCCTGGTGTTGCCTTGTAGTGAGTTCCAGAGCTTGGCGGCTTGTACTAAGAAAGCAGTGCCTCCTATTGATTTCCTATGGCAAGTAGGGGTGGGTGAAAAATGCAGAGTTCGAGGAGTGCAAAACCCAGCGAAGTGACGCATAGCGGCGTTTTTTCTCTCACTCTGCTAGCCAATGTTAAGTTGGCAAGCGCAAGTGAGAAAAACCGCACGCTAGACCTCATCCCGAAGAGATTCCTCATAGCAGGCGGTCGCGACTGCTCACGTTGAGAAATCTGCCGCTTGCGTTGAAGGAGCAGATGCTAGAGCAGAATATCTACTCGAGTGGCAGAAACAAGCAGCACCCTCTGGTGTGACACATAGTACCCTTCGCAGTGATTTGACAGCACGGGACAATCTCGCTGCGCAAAAAAATCAGTATGAGCAGCGTGACTTACCACACACTGCCGCTCGCGAAACTCCGTGGAGCAATGCAGAGTTTTTTTGGCACTTCGCGGAGTTTCGTGGAGCAGAACTCCGCCCAGGCCTAAATTGATAATGCGGTATGATGAAAAGTTGTGCAAGCTTGGAGAGGAATGTTCTGTTTGGTTTGCATTGCTTGAATTTAACTTGCAGGTATAGCGGTCCTTTTCCTTGAGAGGCTCTGTGGACAATTGCCTTGAACATTGCCTTCTAGTTATAGATAGCCAGTGGAGTGATTGGTGGACTGGAGTCAGGAGTTCTCTTGGTAGAAGTAGCCTTGCAGCAGCATTTTGGATAACTTGTATCTTGTGTATGATGAATGCAGGTGCCCAATGTATAAATATGTATAAACAAAGATGGTGTCAAGCATTGCATAAGGAGTTTTTCTAAACCTGTGTGACCCCTGGAAGTTAATTTGGGGAAGATGAAGTATCATGTGCTACCCTTGACTTGCCCTCTGGTACCCCTTATATGCCCTTCCCTTATTTCCTTTGGTCATGTGTTCATAAATGTGACAAGAAGACAAAATAACCTCGGATTTTACCATCCTGTTACCTGTTGGCAGTTCGTACTCCCTGCCCATCTAGTTGCCTCACAAAAAAATCAGGAAGCTGTTGAGGGTCTGACTATGGGATATGGGCCAAACCTGTGCCCTCTTCGATGGTCAATGGGTGCATGATCTCACTTCCACGACTCTTGGCATTTTGATGAGTCAATAACCCTGCTACGGCCTGGGACTGAAATATGAAAGGAAAAAGCTCTTGAGAGAGTGTGTTCAGGTATGTACACTGCATGTTTAAAAATCATTAAACGTCTCTAACGCAGCATTGAAAGTAGAAGATTTAAGGGTAGATCTGTAAAATGTTGTGCAGGCATAATCTGGATGCTTTAGAATTTAACTTTAGAATTTAACTCTGTTAAGAGTAATTCACGTAGCAGCACAGTCACAAAAACGGATGAACAACAGTTTTAATAATGATTCATTGAAATACAAAATGTTGCAAGTCCCTCAGGGAAACGTTTTTTATTCAGCCACAGTGCTCTAAACTGCCCTGTGCATCTATTGTACCAGCTTCCACTATTTCAGCTGCCTTGGCAGATTAATAGCTTACCCCGCAGCCACCTTAAATTTTGCAAATTCCAGGTCAAGAATAGGATACTTCCTCTTTCGATCCAACAGTAGTAAACAAAGACACTGGGGAGATTGTACAAAAGGTGGTCGAAATGGCTAAATAGCTGGCTAGTGAGGCTACTGTCAATCCAGGGTCGGCAGGTCAGAGAGAATTGGAGGACTTATGTGTGTTGCTGAAGGAGGCACCTCATGGTCTTAACTCATCCAAAACATAACCACCATGCAATGTCTTGGGTGTTATGTTTCCCGACGCGCTTCAAGTTCTGAGGCCCATGCGGTTTGGGAACCGGGCCTAACTGCACAATGTACAATATGTGCAACGCCACCTGTAGAGGTACTCCTCCTCTTCTATATTCAAGTCTTGGAGGTGAAAGGATAGAGGTTTATTTCCATGCTTTATCCACATCAGAAACTGAGATTGAAGCTCAGCATGTTTGGCAGGAAACTAATCTAGCGCTACAAAACCAAACAATAAGCCAACCGGTAATGAATTTGAAAACCCAAAGTATGGCTAGCATGCAACTTGGTGAGTCAACACCTCCTCAACCTCTAGATGGGGACTGGCAGATAGATGGCTCCAGCCCCGTGATGCTATTGCTCAGAGAAGTGCTGGTTGAAATTAAGGGGCCGATTCCGATTCGGGCCGGAAAACGTACTGACCGACTCGGAGCCGGAATAAATACCGACCGACACGTACCGGTGCAGCCCGACCCGCAAAGTACGATGAAAAGCGTGCTAAATCCGACCGACTCGTACGGAACACAAGCCGAACAACCGAGCCGCGCGGAAAACAGCCGTCCGGCCGGAAAAGCACGCGAATCTAACCGACCGACACGCACCAGGAAGAATCCCGAACGAAACGTACCCGCGAACTCCGACCCACCAAGTACGATGCAACTCGTGGAAAACACGACCGAGTTGCACGGAGCCCAAGCCGCACGACCGACACGCATTCAAAACAGCGAGCTGAAGCAACCCAAAACCCCGCGAACGACGCGTACGCAGCACAGAAAACAGCACAAACACAGCGTGAACGAATCGGAGAGGCTCGCACGAGACAACTGGAGGGTCCGACTCGGTCACAAGAACGTCTCCAACATGCACAAAAAGAACCAAGGAAAAAAAAAAGGCCAAACAAGCTATCACTAAGCAAATAAATACTGGGGGGGGAAACAGGGAACAAAGACACACCCACAACTCCACCCATATAAAGGACACTAATCCCTACCATGATCCCTTGCAAATTCAAATTACCTGCCAGCACTCAACATCAACAGACAGCAACCACACACACACTCACAGCTCATCCATCACACAAGCCACACACCAGCAGCACCACAACAAATAGCACCCTCACATACACCCAGCAAAACACACACTCACACACCCTCACTTGCACACCAACACACACATCACACACCAGCACCACCCAACACCATGCCCCCAAAGAAGAATCACAAGTTCCTAGATAGTGAATTGGAAGTCCTGGTAGATGAGATCCTCAGGGTAGAGCCACAGCTGTTTGGTACATTGGTCCAACAGACACCCATGTCGCAGAAAACCAAGATGTGGGAGATGATCGTCGACAGGGTGAACGCACAATCACCATGTTTGCGCACAAAGGTAGACATCCAGAACAGGTGGTATGACGTGCGCAGGAGGGTCAAGGAGCTGTTGAAGAAGGACTACATCTTGAGCCAACACACCGGCAGTGGCCCTCCTGCCAAACCAGTATACCTCAGGCCCTGGGAGGAGAAGGTGCGGGCCATCCTACCACCAGTGAGCGTCTATGGACTAGAAAACATCCCAGAGCCTGGTGAGTACACAACAAATGTACACAATATTGTACCACAATACACACACATCACTGTCAAGGGGAGAGTCAAACCATGCACCCTTAGCAAATACACACCAACCAAAACAGATCATCCCAAAATGTGTATGTCAGCCAGATAAACACAATACATGCCAGCTCATAGTGAAATGTAACTGTGTCATGACATGTACAAACACAACTACAACTACAGCTAGGCAGTGGCACAAATATAACTAACAAACACATCCAGACATGTAGCCACCACTACAACACCACCTCACAGTGAAGCCCACTGAAAGGAAGGGATTCTGTGTATGCTGGGCAAGTCAGTGTAGCCAATAGCATCATGGGAGTCGTAGTCACAGAAATTGCCCACCCTCACAATGCGCACATCAACACCACCATGAACCATGCACACATCACAGGCAGTGCAAAACAACTGACAAGATGGCTGACACTGGCTACTGCTGTGGGGAGCACAAGGCCCTGCTGGCAACTGTGCACCAACCAACAGCAGGACACCACTGACTGACATCCTGAAAGACAACTTGCACTCCCTGCAATGGCAGCACGTTCCATGGTGGGATATCTGGCTGGGTGGGAAGGAGGACTCACAGCACTGACCATAGTCACCAGCAGCTCCACCCACACACCCCCCCACACAAACTATACACAACTCACCTGGGAGAAAGCATTGCCTCACACACCAATCAAATATCCCACAAAGAACCACAACCCTGGATCATGCAGTGTGAAGCACAGGGACACACATGGGACTTGTAGCAAAACAAACCCCAGGATAACACTGTCAGCCATCTTGTCAGCACAGGCACACAACCCCACAGGGAAGCTGAGTCAAAAGGAAGGAAGCATGGGCATGCTGGGAAGGGGGTGGAGGCAAAAGCATGATGGGAGTGGTAGTCACAGCCCAACATACCCCACCCACATGGCCCAGCAAGAACACACCCAAGCATGCACACCTCACAGGGAGTCAAAAGCCACTTCAAAGATGTCTGACACTGGTGCTCTGTTGTGGGGAGCACAAGGCCATGCTAGGAACTGGCCAACAATCAACAGCAGGACACCACTGTCAGCCATCTTGCCATTGCTGTCACACCCACACACAGTGAAGTACAGTCAAAAGGAAGGAAGTATGGGCATGCTGGGAAGGGGGGTGGAGGCATAGCATGATGGGAGTGGTAGTCACAGCTCAACATCCCCCCCCACACATGGCTCAGCAAGCTCACACTGAAGCATGCACACCTCACAGAGAGTGGAAAGCCCCATCAAAGATGTCTGACACTGGTGCTCTGTTGTGGGGAGCACAAGGCCATGCTGGGAACTGGACAACAACCAACAGCAGGACAACACTGTCAGCCATCTTGCCATTGCTGTCACACCCACACACAGTGAAGTACACTCAAAAGGAAGGAAGTATGGGCATGCTGGGAAGGGGGGTGGAGGCAATAGCATGATGGGAGTGGTAGTCACAGATATTGGTCAGCCTCACAATTGGCCCATCAACACCACCCTGAACCATGCACACATCACAAGGAGTGGAAAACAACTGACAAGATGGCTGACACTGGCTACTGCTGTGGGGAGCACAAGGCCCTGCTGGCAACTGTGCACCAACCAACAGCAGGACACCACTGACTGACATCCGGAAAGACAACTTGCACTCCCTGCAATGGAAGCACGTTCCATGGTGGGATATCTGGCTGGGTGGGAAGGAGGACTCACATCACTGACCATAGTCACCAGCAGCTCCACCCATACCCCCCTAACACAAACTACACACAACTAACCTGGGAGAAAGCATTGCCTCACACACCAATCAAATATCCCACAAAGAACCACAACCCTGGGTCCTGCAGTGTGAAGCACAGGGACACACATGGGACTTGTAGCAAAACAAACCCCAGGATAACACTGTCAGCCATCTTGTCAGCACAGGCACACAACCCCACAGGGAAGCTGAGTCAAAAGGAAGGAAGCCTGGGCATGCTGGGAAGGGGGGTGGAGGCAAAAGCATGATGGGAGTGGTAGTCACAGATATTGCTCACCCTCACAATGCGCACATCAACACCACCATGAACCATGCCCACATCACAGGGAGTGGAAAACAACTGACAAGATGGCTGACACTGGCTACTGCTGTGGGGAGCACAAGGCCCTGCTGGCAACTGTGCACCAACCAACAGCAGGACACCACTGACTGACATCCTGAAAGACGACTTGCACTCCCTGCAATGGAAGCAAGTTCCATGGTGGGATATCTGGCTGGGTGGGAAGGAGGGCCGGATGTCAACCAAATACAACCAATGCAGACCATGTACACACCCCAACATTCACATGGAACGGAAATGCCCAAATAATGCAGGACAATGTGCTACACCAATATCAACCCCTGACTGTGACAACTTCGGACAATGCAATGTACAGGCCCGCATCCAGAGGCACAGTCACAACTGTCAGGTGTGTCAACCATTGATGCCTGCAGAAACATAACATACATTGTGTGTGTCTCCCAAAAACAGGTGTTGATGGGGACACAGCAGCAGACGCTGAGGAGTCCCCGTCCCAGGCTCAAGAGGATACAGAGCTCACTGGTGTGGAACAGCCTCTGCCCTCCTCGGATGAAGAAGACCAACCTGGCACCTCCGGAGCAAGTCATCATGCAGCACCAGCAGGACCACCAGCTGCACCCCCTGCACCCACCCCTCCAACGACTGTCAACACACATACCACCCCTGCCGACATGGAAAGACCAAGGAGCCCCACCACCAACAGCACAGGGACCCTGGACCAACGTGGGGCCATGGACACCAACACCACCAACAACCCCCAAGGGGGCCCAGGGTCACCTGTGCGTGCCACCTCAGGTACTGCACGTGTCGCCAGGGGTGGTGGGAGGGGTGGGAGACACAGGTCACTGATCGCAGAGGGGTCTGGACTGCATGATGACCCACAACTGGCACGCATAGCCGATGCGTACCAGTCCAGCACCGGAGAGCTCAGCCAGGTAGTGGGGCTCCTCAGGGACATTAAACAGCAGCAGGCTGCCCATCATGCCCGCTTGGACTCACACATGTCCCGCGTGGAGTCCAAGTGGGACACACTGCAAGAGATGACGGCGGTGCATAGGGACATATTACAATGCCTCCGCCAGATGAGCAGCAACCAGTCAACACCTCCCTGTGTGCCCACAACATCTGCTGCTGAAACAACTGCAACTGCCACAGGGAGGGAGGATGACTCTGGTGGAGAGTCCCCTGCACCGCAGCAGCCTGCACTTGAGGGTCCCCCAAAGAAGAGGGGCCGTCCGAGGAGGGGCAAGTGAGAGGCCGATGGCCATGTGCAACCCCCAGGAAGCCAAAACCTGTTCTGGATAATCACCTTTGTGCGCAAACTGTTCACCCTGTTGACTGCACACAACTCTCCCACATGACATGGGGAGCTCAAGTTGGACCAATGTCTCAGATGACTGTGGACTTTACTCTGGACATTTCTGCTACCAGGACTTCCAAATCATCTAGGAACTTTGGATTACAATCACAATGTACAGCACCCACCATCCTGTGCACTATACTCACACATGTATGTCAATAAACTCACTAATACACCATACTTGCCTCTGTTGTGATTCCTACGTTGTCTCTGAAGTGGCGATGATGATCTGGGGATTGACACTGTGCATGCTAACTGCTACAGCAAGTACAACACCGGCATGTGAGTCATGGCGACGTCACACATATGAGGGAGGCACACCACCAGGGCTACACAACACATACACACCATGGCCATCTGACTCATCGCCTACACTGATGTTGCCAGGAAACACGTTGCATTGCACAGACCCAACACCTATTCACAGTCTGTGTTAACTAGCCCACTGGTGCAGTAAGCAAATGTCAGTCAGATGTGTGACCACAGACAACGCACATCACAAAGTGAAGCACAGGTTTATTACACATTTGCAACATGTTGTAACCACCACAGATGCAAGGTAATCCCACCTGGCAGCGGGCACACAGTCAACAAGTGTAGAAGGAAGGAAGTCCATGGGTGTGGTGCACATCACCTGTAGGGACACGACAGCTACCACCCTGGAAGTCGAATCACGGTGTCGGGGATCACAGTTGACCAAACGACTCTGAAAGTACCCTGTGAAGGACAGAAATGACACACAGTCAAAAGCACTGAAGAACAGGACAGAACTGCAATACTCATGCCCAATACATGTCACAAGATACCCACCCAGAACCAAGTTAGCATGTCAACACTGTTGGGGAGTACAGACTACCTGTAAGGACACATCGCTACACGCATACAGTCATGTAGCACATGCACACACTCAAACAGCACCAGAGCACCACCAACACATATCATGCAAACTCACATCAGTTACATGACATCGTCTGGATACTTACATTCAGCTGAAGAAGTTGGTGATGAGCTGTGTGCGGACATCACCATCATCATCAACATCATTGGCTGGCATCGTGGTCCAGGCCAGGATCCTCCACAGGTGGCGGACGTTGGTCATCGTCATCCAGGATGAGAGGCAACTCCTTCCGCACTGCCAGGATGTGTAGCATGCAGCAGACGATGACAATCTTGCACACCTTTGCCGGGGCATATGGGAGGGACCCTCCTGTCTTGTCCAGGCAGCGGAAGCGGCTCTTCAGGAGACCAAATGTCCGCTCAATAACTCTCCTCGTCCGACCATGTGCCTCATTGTAGCGCATCTGGGCTGGTGTCACAGGGTTCCAGAGGGGCGTCAGCAACCACGGCATGTTGGGATATCCAGAGTCACCTACATACAGACAATTGCACATTAGCTGAGTTGGAAAAGAGGGTGGAACACTACATTGCAGAACACACACAATGGTACAAAGTCAGTACACACCAACAAGCCAGGCACGCTGGTTCCGCATCTGTGACATCATCCTCGGGATGCGACTACTCCTCATCACGTAGGCATCGTGTGCAGAACCGGGGAAACGGGCACACACGTGTGTGATGGTCATATCTGCAAGACAGACCACCAGTGCATTGACCGAGTGGTAGTGCTTGCGGTTCCTGTATGCCTGCTCCTGGGCCTGTGGTGGTACCAAAGCCACATGTGTCCCATCAATGGAGCCAATGACATGCGGCATCCTCCCCAGGGCTTAGAAGTCACTCTTCACGCCAGTCAGTTGCTGGAGTCTAGGGAAATAGATGTACTGGTTCAGGTATAACAACATAGCCTCCAATACATCGTGGAGCACACGGCTGAACATGGTCTGTGACATCCCACCAGCAGTCGCCAGAGTGTGTTGAAAGGTACCGGTGGCAAAGAAGTGTAGGGCTGCCATCACCTTCACCTTGGGGGTCAGCGCTGTAGGGTACGGCCGGCCAGGTTGCAGGTGTGGTGCCAAGCGCACTGCCAAATCATCAATCAGCTGCCTGGTGAAGCGGTACCTTCGGATGCTGTCACGTTCCACCATCGTTGCCAGGTCAGGGAATGGTCTATGGACAGCTGGTGCCCTGCAGTGCATAGGTGAAGAAAGAAAGATTGTCAGTCACCCCACATATGTGGCATTGAACACACTCAATATCACACGATACATCATTATGAGGCACAAGTACATGATGTGTGCAGTTCCGTAAGGACATGTATGGCACATACATGGCCAACATCCAACATCACAGTTCAACAAGTGGCATCAATAAGTCCCAGGTTGTGCCATTGGGTATCATGAGGACGTGTCACATTTCCCATCTCCTGCTGCCACGTTACGAACACACCCCACAGTGACATGTGAGGACAGATGTGCCCCAGGCATCACAGCCCAACGACAGGTAGATTCCCAGGGACCCTGTATTGCCACATGGACACTGGCATGACATGGCGTATCATGTACACACCACAGCAAAACAACCATGACCCCCACAGGTAGTGGTCCCTGTTGCCTCGGCAGGACAGACATGGATGTCTGTGACACACACACGCACAACATCAAAGTCCATGCACAAACAACGTGGATGTGGAGACTGTCTCCCATTGTGCACATGAAATCAGAGACATTGTAAACACAACATGCACACAGACTGCGGAGGACCATCACTATTGTGCCAATGGGTCAGCCTGGGTTAAACATACCGTCCCACATGGGACTCAGGGGGCATGTGACATGACATACACATACACCACCGTGAAATGTGACCATGCCACATGCTCAGATATGAACAGTTGCACATCACAGTGGTCATGTACACGAAACACCAAGGATACTGTCCCCATGAACACGTGCACAGCCTGGGGGTGGCTGCCCCAAGTGACACCCACAGAACAACATGTTCACCCCCATACACGGAATAGGTAATGCAGCCTTACATGCCTTAGGATACAGTTTGGACAGGTTGTGGTGTTGTAGGTGTGCCCCTCACTCCCTGGGAAGTAAATGTGGCTGGCATATGTTCACCTGTGACAGGCATGGTGACATATGCCAGTGACATGTACAGGGACGCGTTGGACAGCAATGGACCGATCGGTGCGCACACATTGGCCATTGCATTCAATGTGTGCTGGTACGCGTTGTATTGGCAATACGCGTTGGACAGCAATGGACCGATCTGTGCGCACACATTGGCCATTGCATTCAATGTGTGCTGGTACGCGTTGTATTCGCAATACGCATTGGACAGCAATGGACTGATCGGTGCGCACACATTGGCCATTGCATTCAATGTGTGCTGGTACGCGTTGTATTCGCAATACGCGTTGGACAGCAATGGACCGATCGGTGCGCACACATTGGCCATTGCATTCAATGTGTCGCGAGTACGCGTTGTATCCTAGGTGCGCGTTGAACAGCAATGGACCGATCGGTGTGCCCGGCCGGCCCATTGCATTCAATGTGTGCGGGTACGCGTTGTATCCTGGGTACGCGTTGAACAGCAATGGACCGATCGGTGTGCCCGGCCGGCCCATTGCATTCAATGTGTGCGGGTACAGCGTTGTATCCAGGTACGCGTTGAACAGCAATGGACCGATCGGTGTGCCCGGCCGGCCCATTGCATTCAATGTGTGCGGGTGCAGCGTTGTATCCCGGGTACGCGTGGAACAGCAATGGACCGATCGGTGTGCCCGGCCGGCCCATTGCATTCAATGTGTGCGGGTACGCGTTGTATCCCGGGTACGCGTTGAACAGCAATGGACCGATCGGTGTGCCCGGCCGGCCCATTGCATTCAATGTGTCGGGTG
The DNA here is from genome assembly GCA_963921515.1 of Calotriton arnoldi. NCBI lineage: Eukaryota > Metazoa > Chordata > Amphibia > Caudata > Salamandridae > Calotriton > Calotriton arnoldi. The sequence goes on along the minus strand of CAWUFW010012832.1, from coordinate 32,223 downwards.
CGCATTGTATCCCGGGTACGCGTTGAACAGCAATGGACCGATCGGTGTGCCCGGCCAGCCCATTGCATTCAATGTGTGCGGAGTACGCGTTGTATCCCGAGTGCAGCGTTGAACAGCAATGGACCGATCGGGGTGCCCGGCCGGCCCATTGCATTCAATGTGTGCGGGTACGCGTTGTATCCTAGGTACGCGTTGAACAGCAATGGACCCATTGGCTATGGCCTGGCCTGGCAACGGACGCGTTTTCAAATTTTGAACGAGTCTGATGCTGGAAATTCAGTTGGTCACCCACAACAATGTTGCAAATTCATGGGTGTCATGAAGTTGAACTTTTGAAGGATGCTGTGGGCGTGTGTAAGTGGTGCAATTCCATGGATTGGCCAGATTCAGAAGATGCTAACGAGTTGGACCTATCACTTTGGACACATGGGACCGTAACTGCCTCTGCAGCACACATATAATGCTGGCTGTTCCCCTGAGAGCTCACTTGCCTGGACTACATGCTCCAGGACGACATCTGCCACCACCACTGCTGCTGTATCTGCACCCTCTGGACCCTGCAATGGCACGTACTGTGGAAAGAGCCCCAGCCTTCAGCACTGAGGAGAACCAGGCCCTGCTGGACAGCCTCCTTCCACAGTACAGCAAGCTGTATGGGAAAGCAGGGGAGCAGGTGAGTGTTCTGTCCACTGCCTTCCTAAATGTGCATGTTGTCTGACTAGCAAGGCTAACAGTCTACACGCCACTGGCTAGCAGGCTCACTGAGTAGTTGTCACCCCCCATAGTGTGTAGTTACATGCACTGGACAGGTATAGTGCAGTGACAGTGCATTGAAACAAGGTTTTACTTCCCAGCCAATGATACCATGTAGTTACTGCTGGCATACTGTCCATGGCCACCGTTGCACTGCCTGTGTACATCATGTGCCCCTGTGAATGAGACATGTATACACAACTGTGTAATGCACGGATATGTTGCATGTGTAGTAATAGCATTCTCACTTTGTCATCCTCACAGGTTGATGCCCACCAGAAGCAGAAGATATGGCTGACCATCGTCCGGGCAGTAAGATCCGTGGGGGTCTACAAGCGCCGGATCCGCAACTGCCAGAAGAGGTGGCAGGACCTTCGGGGCTGGACCCGGAGGATCGCACGGGTCCAGCTGAAGCTGTCGCCTCCTCGCAGGAGGGGCGGACACCGGACCCTGACCCCCACATGCTCAGGATCCTGGCGGTGGTCTTCCCTGATCTGGATGGGCAGCTGAAGGCCAGGGAGCAGCACGGAGGGGTGAGTCCATGACTGCATTGTGTACTCTGTCTGCCATGCTATGTGCCCTCCTCTGGCCTGGTTAAACTTCCACAGCACATCAGTCATGTGGTCCAGGACCCATGTCCCTCGATTGTGCACTGCCCACTCCTCATCTGATACCCAGGTGTGGCCCTTGCAGTCAGGGAATTGTGTCACTTGGGTACTGTGTCCTTGCAGTTTGCTTGACTCAAGGTGGGGGACAGCATCTGTTCCCCTAACTGTGGTGGGCATCATGGGTGGGTCCATTGCTTACACAATGCCTGTGTTCTGCCATGTAATCTGCGTGTTACTTTGATCTGTGGTCCAATTGCTGAGCTGATCCACCACACGTGCCTGGGGTAACTGGCACACACCCAAGCTGCAGGTGGGAACAATGTTTGGGCCCCAGGAGTGTGTATATTACGTGTGTCACACATACTTAGCCAGCTGCCTACTGTCCAGGGTTCATCCCTCATTCATGTGGAGCAGGACAGTCATGCCTACTCCAGGCCATGCAATGCACTCTGTACTCCCACTCCCGTGTATCAGCTGACACGTTGTGCTCAGTGATATGTCCCCTCAGGTGTCAGCCTCTGTGTCAGTGTGCTGTGGCTTCGATGTCAGGACTGCTGGGGTGTTAATCGGTTGGGGCTCAGCATGCCACCGGAGATGTGACCATAGGAGACGATACTTGTGTGACACATAGGTGTTTGACCACCTGACCGTGCAGACTGGGGTATGCGAATGTGAGGTCCATGCAGCTGTTTCCCATTCACAGCAGATTGTGAGGTGCTCAGGTTCAGAGGCTTGTGTTACAGGTCACCCATATGTCCAATCAGTATGACCTGGACAGATAAGGGTTCAGATGATGTGGTGTGTGGGGGATGTACATGTGCACTTGTTCAGCTCCAGGACTTGCATTCCCCATGACCTACTATTGTGACATAGTGCAGACTGTTGTTGTGTGGCTGCCCTGCCCATGTGACTGAAGACAGTGATGTATGACTTAGCAGGCATGCCTGTGCCATGGCATGTGACTTCCTATGTGTGATCCTGCAGGGAGTGACATGTGCTACATGCACACCATAGTGGCAATGGCTATCAGCACATGGGTGCATCGTGGTGTCTGTCGCTGGTATGCATCACATGCATTTCATGTATCTGACTCTGGGCATCACTTTCATCCGGGCACCTGTACTGACTCAGTGCCAAGAGTTGTGATGTGTGCATGTTCACATGCTTCACCGTGTTCTCTGCACCGTCCAACTACTGTGTAGGTGGTGCATGTGTCCACACTGGGGTATTGCCAGCCAACGGACGCCAGACAGATGGGTGCAAGGCCAGGTGTGATGTGAGTGCCATGGTTGACGATCAGACTGACAATTGGCTTCTCCTATTCTGTTTGGGCAATTTTAGCAATGTTCAACTAAGGATGCCAGGCCTTGCTCTGTATTGTGCTGTACTTACTGTGGTGTGTGCGTTCGGTGCAGGTGACTGATGTCTGTCTGTCTCCCTATTGTTTGCAGATACATCCACGGCCACAGGAGGGGACAGCTCCACGGACCAGGAGGAGCCGCAGAGCCAGACTGGGTCAACAGCCGAGGAGTGGTCGGAGGGACCCAGTGGCACGGAGGGCGAGGGGAGCCACACCGAGGAGTCCTCAGCACCATCCACCTCAGCTGAGGACCACAGCAGCTCGGAGGATGACTCCCTTATGGAGGCGGGTGTCAGCAGCCACCACACCCCAGCTAGTGTTGCTGTCCCCGCCACCACCACCACCACCGCCCTCCCATCGGCTCCCATTCCCGAGGTCCGTGGAGGCTCCCATGTTCGGGAGCGTGTCTCTTTCGGGCCAGGCACCGCACCCCCTGCCCCTGTGTCCCCTGCTGCCCTGAGTGAGGAGTCTGTGTACCTCCTTTGGCAGCTCCATGTAGGGCAGACAGCGATGCTGAGTGTCCTCCATGCACACACCACTCTGTTGACTCAGCTGGTGTCGTTCATGGAGGGCATCTCATCGGGCATGTCTGCCCTACAGAGGGGCAATAGGTCCATGGACTCCTCCCTGACGGCAGCAGTGTCCCTCCTCCAACAGTCCCTCACCCCTCCTGTCTCTGCCCCATCCACACTCCCCAGCACCTTACCTGTCCCAAGCACACACACACCGGCACAGGCACACACCAGCACAGACACGAGCAGCACACACACACACATGCCACAGACAAGACGCACACGCACGCACAGTCAGGGGACTGAAACCACACTCACAGGGGATGGGGCCCAGTCACACACACACGCATTCACGAGCACTGCGCAGTCCATAGTTGCCTCTCCCTCCAAAGCCCCCTCCGTTGCCTCACCTGCAACCCCAAAGACCCAGCGGCTCTTCCTCAGTGACCTCGGCCTCTTCCCCTCCGATCCAGCTGATACAGCATTCAGGGGGAAGAGGAAGCCCACCCACACTGAGCGGAGTGCCCCTCGCCACCGGACACCCTCCCCCAGGCGCAGACCGACTGAGGCCCCCATCCGCAAGTCCCCCGGACCCGGAAGAGCAAGACCCCGCCGCCGCCCTGCAGCTCAGGCACCAAGTCTCCTTCCTCCATCCCTCAGGCCCCCACTCCACAGGTGCCCCCACCACACCCTGCCCCAGGTTCCCCCACCCACAGATACACCATCCCCAAAAGGATCAGGCCTTCTCCCCCTGCCACTTGCTCTTCCGGCCCCACACCCCCGCTGCGCTTGTCTGTGCCACTGGTGTGGAGACGGTGTCCTCCCCCTCTGTCCTGCCCACCTTACCTGATCCCCATTCTCCTCCCCTGGAGGTAGACACTGCAGTGGAGTCCACTACCACCCTGTCTGACTTGGGCACTGCAGTGGGGAACCTGTCCACTCCATCTGCACGGTCCCCTGCAGTCTTGCCGGCACCCACACCATCAGAGTCATGCCCCCAGTTGTGCCGGCACACACCATGTCAGACACCTCCACTGCAGTTGTCAGTGGCTCTCCAGCACCCACCACCCCTTCCCTGCCTCCTTCTGGTGAGCCATGATCCTGTCCCTGCGGTGCCTGGCCTGCCCCCCGTATGCCCCTCCGAGGGGATTGTCCCTGACTTTCATCAGTGCAGGCATGCGTAGGGTGACATCTGCCACTGTCACCCTGTTTTGACTTTCAAGTTGGACTGGCCATTGGCCTTTGTTAAATTCCTTGCTGGACATCAACTGTTAGACCCACATATGCTGAATAAAGCACCTTTCTGTTCTCTAGTGCTTTTGCTTCTGATGTACATGTTGTTGATGATGCTAACCATGCCCTTGCTGCAGTGATGGTGATATTTGGTCTCATGATGATGAAGTGTTACTGTGCAGGAACACATGTGGTCCAGGGGGAATGTGTCCTATCTTGTGGTGTATCCATGTCATCCTTAGCAGCATCTGAGGGTGTCATGTGTTCATTATTTGGCAATGGGATTTCCTACTTACATTAGCAATTTCACATATGTGGCTTCCACCCCTGCACATCTGTTGTGCCTGCCATTGTTCAATTCGTCTACTTCCCTGACCGTGTGGCCATCTCCACTGGACATGCAGGTTTGGGCATCAATGGGGAAGGACTCATCTGTGTTGTCAGTGCAACATTGCTATACAAGTGTGTTGGATCTGTGCTGATGATTTCGTTGGCACTCCCATGACCAGGCTGATGTGACGGGAGCATTCATTTGGTGCTAATTGTTGACTGTGTGACCAAGTGCTCAGCTGACATGATGGAGCCCTACTGAGGCAACATATGGCACAGCTTTCCTCACACAGGAGTGGAGTCCCCTCATGGCAGTGTGTACTCCTGTGACATTGCCTGCGCCCAAGGTGTGTGTTAAATGAGCATGTCTGTGTGTTCACTTCCGTTTTGCTGTGCATGCTGGGATCCCTAGTGTTGTACCTGTTTGTGATGCTTGCTGAGTTGACCTATGTTCCCCCAAGTCTTCTCCCTGGATTCTCTGTGATGTGGGTGCATGGCACATTACTGGTCATCAGGGTGTCACCCATAGGTGTGTTTGCTGTCAGGGCTGAGTTTGTGTGCAGACGCAGATGGGTCACAGTCAGGATTCCCCTTGGCACTTGTTGTTTACACCTGTCATGTGATTTCCAGTTTGTGTTATCTTTCAGTGGTTGTGACACGTTGTGTGTGTGACTGCTGGCACTCCTCAGGGTCCGGGCTGCAATGTTGGTAGTTGTCTATGTGTGTTCTTTGTGGGTGTCCTTGGCTTCTTCATTGGTGTGTGACTGTGGCTGGGATCCCATTGGTTGGTGTGGTATTGCCGTCATGTCCATGTACAGCGTAGTGTGCAGTGTGTCAGACATTCAGGAGTCTTGTTGAGTGGCCATGTGTGATGTGTTTCTGCACCTTGGTTCCCACCCACCAGCCTGGGATTGTCATGGGTGCATGTGCAATGTCACCAGTGCATGTGTGCTTCAGTGCTGCACATTGTTGGAGGTCGAGGTGTGTGGTGTTGAGTGTGTGCAGATGAGAGTTGTTGCCCGGCTAGACCCCTGCCTCCATGTTGGCCTTGGCTTACTGGCCGTGCTGATTGATTTGTGCTTGTGTAGGTGTGATGGTAGTTTGTTGCTCAGGACACATGACTGTGGTTCACAGTGTGAACGACATTTAGCTTTGTCATCACAGTGGGATTGTAATGCAGCCCAGGGTCACCACATTGTGGGGGCCCTGGGGGTAGTGCTGTGGTGTGTCTGTGTCTTGCTGTGTCAGTTGCTGTTCCTACATGCTTGTGTGACATGTGTGATTTGTGCTCCCTCTCATCTGACAATGCCTGATTGCCCACATAGGGGATTTGGATCCATGAGTTACCTTTGTGTGGCACTGTATGCACATCTGTGTAATTGGTATTCAGGCCTCCTCATGTGTTGTGTGGTTGCCTGGGGACACTGGCACCCCCCCTCACCTGTTGTGTTTGATGTGCAGTGTGGGTCTGCCTGTTTGTGTTTGTGCATCTGCACCACTGCATTGGCATATCTTTGGTGTGCCATTGGCTGTATGTTGTTTGGTGGCTTTCCCCTGCTGTCCCTGGGACTCCTAGGTCATCGGTCAGCACAATGATCATGGTTTGTGTGTCCCATTGCTGCCATGGTATGGTATCTGTTCACCTCACATCTACAGTCTCCACAGGGTATCTGCATTTGTGTGCCCATTGGTGCAAATATGTGGGTCTGCATTCTGATGGTCACTTCTGTCATTGTGTCATTGATGAATGTTGACTGTGTCAGCCCCCATGGGTGTTGTTTGTCTGCACATGGCCAAAGGTATGTCTTATTTGCACTGCAGTATTTGCCTCCCCCAATCTATGTTGCAATGGGACACATGCACTACTTTGCCACTGATGTGTTTTATGTTCTGTGACCAGGAATCATCTATGCAGTTTGGCAGTTGCAGCTTTTTCTTTGTCAAAACTTGCATTTTGGTCACTGTGATGATGGGGGTTTAGGCCCCATTGCCACAATGTTCAAAATGTGCTTCAGCTATGGAACCCACACTTACCTTTTGGTCACTGTGATGATGGGGGTTTAGGCCCCATTGCCACAATGTTCAAAATGTGCTTCAGCTATGGAACCCACACTTACCTTTTGGTCACTCTGATGATGGGGGTTTAGGCCCCATTGCCACAATGTTCAAAATGTGCTTCAGCTATGGAACCCACACTTACCTTTTGGTCACTGTGATGATGGGGGTTTAGGCCCCATTGCCACAATGTTCAAAATGTGCTTCAGCTATGGAACCCACACTTACCTTTTGGTCACTGTGATGATGGGGGTTTAGGCCCCATTGCCACAATGTTCAAGATGTGCTTCAGCTATGGACCCCACACTTACCTTTTGGTCACTGTGATGATGGGGGTTTAGACCCCATTGCCACAATGTTCTGAATGTGCTTCAGCTATGGACCCCACACTAACATTTTGGTCACTGTGATGATGGGGTTTTGGACCCCATTGCCACAATGGTCATGGCCTGCTTGCATTGTGGGGGCCACACACATATATGTGTGGCACATGTGATAGGGGGTCACATTGTATGTTCAAAGTCATGTTCAGTGTTGTAGGCATTTGACACAGTCTACACACGCTTGTCATGGTGTTGGGGGGATGTATTTTTCTTGCATTCCCTAGGTTGTGGTGTGCTGGTTGTGTCATGCATTGTCCATCCTATGAGTGGGAGTGGTGTTGGTGGTAGGCATCTGGCACCCCTGGGTAAGGGTGGTAGTAGTGACAGGCATCCAGCCCCCCATGGGTAGAGGTGGTAGTAGTGGTAGGCATCTGGCACCCCCTGGGAAAGGGTGGTAGTAGTGGTAGGCATCTGGCACCCCCTGGGTAAGGGTGGTAGTAGTGGTAGGCATCTGGCACCCTCTGGGTAAGGGTGGTAGTAGTGGTAGGCATCTGGCACCCCCTGGGTAAGGGTGGTAGTGGTGGTAGGCATCCAGCCCCCCATGGGTAGAGGTGGTAGTAGTGGTAGGCATCTGGCACCCTCTGGGTAAGGGTGGTAGTAGTGGTAGGCATCTGGCACCCCCTGGGTAAGGGTGGCAGTAGTGGTAGGCATCTGGCACCCCCTGGGTAAGGGTGGCAGTAGTGGTAGGCATCTGGCACCCCCTGGGTAAGGGTGGTAGTAGTGACAGGCATCCAGTCCCCCATGGGTAGAGGTGGTAGTAGTGGTAGGCATCTGGCACCCCCTGGGTAGAGGTGGTAGTAGTGGTAGGCATCTGGCACCCCCTGGGTAAGGGTGGTAGTGGTGGTAGGCATCCAGCCCCCCATGGGTAGAGGTGGTAGTAGTGGTAGGCATCTGGCACCCTCTGGGTAAGGGTGGTAGTAGTGGTAGGCATCTGGCACCCCCTGGGTAAGGTTGGTAGTAGTGGTAGGCATCTGGCACCCCCTGGGTAAGGGTGGTAGTAGTGGTAGGCATCTGGCACCCCCTGGGTAAGGGTGGCAGTAGTGGTAGGCATCTGGCACCCCCTGGGTAAGGGTGGTAGTAGTGGTAGGCATCCAGCCCCCCATGGGTAGAGGTGGTAGTAGTGGTAGGCATCCAGCCCCCATGGGTAGAGGTGGTAGTAGTGGTAGGCATCTGGAACCCCCTGGGTAAGGGTGGTAGTAGTGACAGGCATCCAGCCCCCCATGGGTAGAGGTGGTAGTAGTGGTAGGCATCTGGCACCCCCTGGGTAGAGGTGGTAGTAGTGGTAGGCATCTGGCACCCCCTCGGTAAGGGTGGTAGTGGTGGTAGGCATCCAGCCCCCCATGGGTAGAGGTGGTAGTAGTGGTAGGCATCTGGCACCCTCTGGGTAAGGGTGGTAGTAGTGGTAGGCATCTGGCACCCCTGGGTAAGGGTGGTAGTGGTGGTAGGCATCCAGCCCCCATGGGTAGAGGTGGTAGTAGTGGTAGGCATCTGGCACCCTCCGGGTAAGGGTGGTAGTAGTGGTAGGCATCTGGCACCCCCTGGGTAAGGGTGGTAGTAGTGGTAGGCATCTGGCAGCCCCTGGGTAAGGGTGGCAGTAGTGGTAGGCATCTGGCACCCCTGGGTAGGGGTGGCAGTAGTGGTAGGCATCTGGCACCCCCTGGGTAAGGGTGGTAGTAGTGGTAGGCATCCAGCCCCCATGGGTAGAGGTGGTAGTAGTGGTAGGCATCCAGCCCCCCATGGGTAGAGGTGGTAGTAGTGGTAGGCATCTGGTACCCCCTGGGTAAGGGTGGTAGTAGTGACAGGCATCCAGCCCCCATGGGTAGAGGTGGTAGTAGTGGTAGGCATCTGGCACCCCTGGGTAGAGGTGGTAGTAGTGGTAGGCATCTGGCACCACCTGGGTAAGGGTGGTAGTGGTGGTAGGCATCCAGCCCCCATGGGTAGAGGTGGTAGTAGTGGTAGGCATCTGGCACCCTCTGGGTAAAGGTTGTAGTAATGGTAGGCATCTGGCACCCCCTGGGTAAGGGTGGTAGTAGTGGTAGGCATCTGGCACCCCTGGGTAAGGGTGGCAGTAGTGGTAGGCATCTGGCACCCCTGGGTAAGGGTGGCAGTAGTGGTAGGCATCTGGCACCCCTGGGTAAGGGTGGTAGTAGTGGTAGGCATCCAGCCCCCATGGGTAGAGGTGGTAGTAGTGGTAGGCATCCAGCCCCCATGGGTAGAGGTGGTAGTAGTGGTAGGCATCCAGCCCCCCATGGGTAGAGGTGGTAGTAGTGGTAGGCATCTGGCACCCCCTGGGTAAGGGTGGTAGTAGTGACAGGCATCCAGCCCCTCATGGGTAGAGGTGGTAGTAGTGGTAGGCATCTGGCACCCCTGGGTAGAGGTGGTAGTAGTGGTAGGCATCTGGCACCCCCTGGGTAAGGGTGGTAGTGGTGGTAGGCATCCAGCCCCCATGGGTAGAGGTGGTAGTAGTGGTAGGCATCTGGCACCCTCTGGGTAAGGGTGGTAGTAGTGGTAGGCATCTGGCACCCCTGGGTAAGGGTGGTAGTAGTGGTAGGCATCTGGCACCCCTGGGTAAGGGTGGTAGTAGTGGTAGGCATCTGGCACCCCCTGGGTAAGGGTGGCAGTAGTGGTAGGCATCTGGCACCCCCTGGGTAAGGGTGGCAGTAGTGGTAGGCATCTGGCACCCCTGGGTAAGGGTGGTAGTAGTGACAGGCATCCAGCCCCCATGGGTAGAGGTGGTAGTAGTGGTAGGCATCTGGCACCCCCTGGGTAGAGGTGGTAGTAGTGGTAGGCATCTGGCACCCCCTGGGTAAGGGTGGTAGTGGTGGTAGGCATCCAGCCCTCCATGGGTAGAGGTGGTAGTAGTGGTAGGCATCCAGCCCCCCATGGGTAGAGGTGGTAGTAGTGGTAGGCATATGGCACCCCCTGGGTAAGGGTGGTAGTAGTGACAGGCATCCAGCCCCCCATGGGTAGAGGTGGTAGTAGTGGTAGGCATCTGGCACCCCCTGGGTAGAGGTGGTAGTAGTGGTAGGCATCTGGCACCCCCTGGGTAAGGGTGGTAGTAGTGGTAGGCATCTGGCACCCCCTGGGTAGAGGTGGTAGTAGTGGTAGGCATCTGGCACCCCCTGGGTAAGGGTGGTAGGGGTGGTAGGCATCCAGCCCCCCATGGGTAGAGGTGGTAGTAGTGACAGGCATCCAGCCCACCCTGGGTAGGGGTGGTAGTAGTGGTAGGCATACAGGCCCCTATGTGTATGTGTGGCATTGGTGAGGGCCATCCCGCCCCTATGGTGCTGCTGTTGCTGGTGTAGGTATTTCTGCATCCCTCTGTGTGTGATGTGTCGGGTACGTGTAGTTTGTTTTTGTTGTTGGTGTCTGACTTACCTTCTGCGCCGTACGCGTCCGTGCCTGTTCCGGTAATAGAGGTAGAATATTGGTAGGATCGGCACGAAGGGATTCATGGTTGGTTCGTCTCGTTCGTCTTTCTCTTTGCTTCGCCTCGTCCTCATCGCTGGCGTGTTCGTCTCGTAGCCGTGGATCGTGTTGTGGCGCGAATTGGAGCTTATGTACGCCTCGACCGGATGCTTTGACGTGCCGTGCGTAGCGACGGGTTCGGCGCGTACGGGAAGCGCATCGTACTTGTCCGGCCGGACGGGGCTGCATTTTTGCTTCCGTGCGGCTCGATTCTACGATTCCGGATCCGGCTCGGTCGGGGAACAGGACCTGGATTGGGTGAGTACGACTGGGTCGGAATCTATGCTGTTGTGCGCATCGTACTTGCTCGTTCGGAATAATGTGCGGCTCGGTCGGGAAACAGGCATTCGCATGGCTTTTTTCCCGACCGAATGGTGTTAGGTGCGCCTCCGACCGAGATCGGAATCGGCCCCTAAGTCTTTGAAGCATCAGGAGGTAGAATCTGCCGATGAGATCAAGCAGTGTTTGGGGGGCAGAGAGAGCCAGTTAGCACAATTTGCAAATCGCTGCGATGAGCTAGAACAATGAATCTCAGATTGCGAGGACAAAATGGAGTCTGATTCATCTCAGTCGATGCAGTTTGAGAAAGAGATTAGGCTCCGTCTTGAAAAGCGGGAACAATTGGAGAATCACTCAAGACGGTCAAACCTCAGAATCGTTGGGGTCCTGGAAAGAAAGGAAGATGGTGTGGGTTCAATTGCTTTTGTGGAGTTCCTGCTGAGGTCCTATGTCCTCCCTGAATTTTGACTATCATGCAGGCACACAAAGTGTCTTCACGTATTCAACCTAATGCTAGATATCCTTGTACTATTTTGTTGAACTTTGCGAACTATTGGACTAAAGAAAAGATCTTGACTAAAGCCATCAAGGAGGAATCTTTTGCTACGAAAAATGAATTTACTTTTCAGCTGTTCTCCAATATGGCATTTGAAACAGCTCAATGTCGGACAAAATTTAAGAGAATGATTGCACTATTTCATATGGCGGGGGACAGACTTCGATAGTCCAAGTAACAAAGTGAAAAGTCTTGCATAAAGTTCGGTTTCATCTGTTTGTTTTCGGACAGCAAAAGCACAGGCCTCTTTAGCAGGGATAAATCAAGAGTCCCCTGCTGTTTGAGTTGTGGGGATCCTGGGGATCACCTGTTCTAATTCTGTTTTGAATATAGAAAAGAAATTGTAACAATGGATGCTCGACGGGGAGTGGGTTTTCAAAAAAGAAGGAAGGGGCTTGCTGGGTGGGGAGCTGGGATCTATCTGGGATCTATCTCGGATATTGACAAAACCCTGTCATGGTGTTTGGCTGCCCCATGGCATAGGGAAGGGTGCTGGGAGTGAGAAGAAGGGTGGTTCTCCCGCGATGGCATGGGGGAAGGATGGGTAGGGTGTGAGGGGTATTGGAGTTTGCATTGAGAAAAGGAAGATACACAAGATAGGTTTATATATAAGATTTTGGAAAAATGGATTTGATAACTCAAGAGGAGCCCTGGTCAGATGCAGTTAGTACATTGACTATGCAAGGTGAAGAATGAAAATCGTGTGAAAGTTGATTTGGCTGATTTAACTTGCACAGTGTTACTATACTTTAGGCACTTTATAAGGTTTGCACTTTTTGCTGGGTATCAGTTGGGTAAGTGGTGGGCTTTGGGGAGTTGTTTATTGCTGCTTTAATAGGATGCACTTTAGGTGTATGCACTTTTTCTATATTGTATTTATTGCAGGGTGGATTAATGGTATTTATTAGAACTAGAAAATCCGCAAACAATCGCACCCAATCATAAATCAATCACCCTCCGATAAATACCATTAACCCACCCTCCAATAAATACAATATAGAAAAAGTGCATTAACCTAACGTGCATCCTATAATAGCAGCAATAAACAGCAACTCCCCAAAGCCCCACCACTTACCTGACTGATACCCACATCAACAGTGCATGTGAGGTAGGAGAAGCTCATCCCAACGGTCGGACGAACGGGCCTGGGGGTACACAGCAGCAGGTCCTTGTAGCTGTGGGCAGAAGCAAATGCCCAGAAGCAAAAAAAAAACATAGCAAAAGTTAAGAGGGCGGGCCAAAGGGCCAAAAACAAAGGCTGGCTGGAGTGGGTGGCTGCGTCCGCCCCCGCGGGGGTGCCGTGGGGTGCACGGCGTGCGCCAGGACATGCCCTGGGTATGGGACCATCTGGAAGTAAACCATAAACGACCCCAGAAGCAAAGTGGACACAAAGTGACAAAATTGCTGACAAAAGGAGAAAAAAGGAGAAAGGAGACAGAAAGCAGTAAAAGAAAGGAGGCACAGCTGCAGGCACCAGCAGAGGGCAGAGGTAAGTGGTTGGTGGTACCTGGGGGCACCTGGTGAAAGTGGACGGCGGGGAGAAATAATAAAGATTGTACCTTTACCTTTACCCAAATCTAATCTACTCAAACTAACACTGAGTTATACTGGAGTGAGAAGCCAAGGTGGGAACTATAAAGCTGTATAGCGAGAAGGGAAGCCTGGGTGCCTGATAAAAGGGGAGTTGGGCTCCGGACCAATAAATGGCACCAGGGAAAGGTAAATCGTGTAAGAGACAGAACAGCCGCAGTAAAATGGAGAATACAATGGCTGAGATAGAAAAAAATGTGGAGGAGAAAGGAGGGGTCGATGTAGTGGGAAAAAAAGGACAAAGCAAGGAGACCTAAAAAAGCAATCTACAAACAATAGCCCCGTGAGGACTGAGCAGGAGGTGGCATCAGTTACCAAATCAATAAAGGACTTTGTTGGGAAACATTTCAAAAGAAAACAGCTATTGTCAGAATCTCAGCTATGTGATGAAGGACAATCAGTTCAGGGCGAAAATTTTTGCCAGATATCATCTGGGGTACGACTACCCTTGTTAGACCACCGTGAGATATAATGAGGCACTCCTGGAACCAAGGGGGTGATTAGGATGCCGCCCGCCACCCTAGCGGTAACAGGACCGCCCGCCTACCATGCGGCGGTCCCGCCACCCTTATTATGATGCGACCGTCACCGCAGCGGTCGCATCTGCCGATTTAACATTGCGGCGGGTGCTGCTTGCTGCAGCACCCGCCGCAATGCTAAAATGCCATGTTGTGCATTTCCATGCACAACGTGGCAGGCACTGCGCGGTGCCTGCCACCTTGTGCATGGACATGCTGGGGGGTACCATGGGTACCCCCCAAGTGCACCCCTCCATCCCCCCACCCCCCCAGGGGCACGCAACGGGCCCCCAAAGCAAATTCCGCCAGCCTTTCCATGGCGGCATCGCCGCCATGGAAAGGCGCCTGAAACCACACATCCTAATATGGCTGCCGGTGCCTGCTAGGCACCGCCACCATATTTGGGCCCCAGCACCGCCCGGCCGGCAATCGTAACGATTGCTGACCGGCGGAAAAGCGGCAGATGGACTTTCCGTCCGCCGCAATACCCACCGCCATCGTAATATGGCGGTGGGTAATTCACGTTACGATGGCGTAACGGTCGCCACCGCCGGCCCGGCAGTGGCGATCGTTACCCATCGTAATGACCCCCCAAGACTGTTGTCATCACCTGGGATACCCATCTTTTTGGGTGATTGGTATGCACTAGAAGAAGGAGGAGAAGCAGAGCATCATAATTCTACATCTGGAAACCCCTTAAAAGAGTCACAGGAGAGAATGGAACAGTTTCCAACAAAAAGGGCGACGTTTAGAGGCATAGAACTATCTCCCTTGCCACAAACTGACCCTCCACATACTCCGCCCACACATTTATCTGACTGTTAAGATGCCCAAGATGAGTATCTCTGTCGTCTGTACTTTCACCTCTAGTCATATTGCGTCCAGTGAATTATGTGGTAACCTCTGTCAAGTTTCAGTTCTTGGGCCTGCCGTTCTGCAGGCTAGTTTGATGCTTAAAATTAATTGGTACTTGCTAATCCGAATTGTTTTTATATTGTATGCTTTGGGCTCCACCTACCAGGTGCCTTAGAAACTCAGTAAAATATGTTGTGAAAAAAATAAATAAACAAAGAATCAGCACAAAATTCCATCCTAAACCTTGAGATATCAGCAACTCCATCTGCCTCCATGTTGGATATAATGATGATATTACAAAAAACATTGCAAGGCCTACTGGAGGTATCAATGCTGAATAATGATGTCCTAAAAGCATAAAAGGACCAACTACAGGCAATAGTGGGAGAACTAAAACAAATCAAGGCCCATATGCCATCAATAATAAGGCCTGCGGAAGAAGAGAAATCATCAACTGGATCCCCAGGACACCAGAAAGCAGAGGAAGGGCTTCGGCTGCCAATACTGCAAAGCGTAAATATATCCAGATGCCCAATGATCGTAAAAAATATGGAGAGTCAACTAGATACAGACAATATATCCCCTGGATAAAAAGGAAGACAGGGGCAGGAGAATATGACTAGAAAATTGGAAATGGAGAAACAATCGAAATCGAGGTGGGGGTGAAGGATAAAAGAAATAAGTGCCTGGCAAAGGCAGAAAAAAAAATATACAGGAAGAAGTGATCAATCCAGTGATTACAACAATGAAGGGAAATCATGATGTAGAACGAACAAGATATAATAAAAGTGGAAGTAGTCCACATATTCAATATTTGAGAAATGACGGTGACCGGAATAAATTGTACAGTAAAAGAGAAGTAGAAAACCATAACATGAATAGGAGGGGAGAGGGAAGGGAACGGTCACTAAGTAGAAAGAGGGGAAGAGGAGAGTGCAGGGGGATGTCCCTAGAAACAGAAACAGGATGTAACAATGGGGGTAATCTATGGCTATATTTTTGAACCCTCGCAGTATGGAAAAGGAGGTAAGAAAGTGAGAAAAATACAACCATTAAATCGGTCTCAGCTACTTTTCTCCTTTTCCAAATGTAAAAGCTTGAGGGAGATAGGGACACAGACCTCAAAGAAGTGGGTTTAACAAAAAATAATAAAGGGAATGAAAGCACAACTATATTCCAATATGGAGAAATTGGCGATAATGAAGGCATATCAGGAAGTGCTGAAAGAAGGGATTAGACTAGTGCCGGAGGCAGAAATTACCACACATAGCAACCATCCAAAACCTTTTCTTCAGCAACATGCTGGGCTGGGACCTAGGCAGGTTAGGTTAATACAACTGGAATATAGAGAGAAAGAAAGCATCGAAATCACAGTGGAACAAACTGATAAGATTAAACAAAGGGGAGGGCCGATCACTAGAAATAGATATAGGGCCCTAGAAGTGCCTAATTATGTAGAAGATGGATGGTTGAGTGAGATAGATTAGGATAACGAGATGCCACACAGCCTCAGGGTATTAACATGGAATGTTAATGGTTAAAGAAAAATGATAAAATCGGAAAGTTTTAAAAGATACATAGAATCATGCAAAACTGTATGCCTACAGGAAACGTGGCTGTGTGGTGAGACCCCGAGGATTGATGGGTTTGTAAAGATGAATAAATCGGCTAAGAAGAGCCAACAGGGGCACCCATCTGGCGGACAAATAATGCTGGTTTCCACCAAAATAGCTAAGAACGTAATACCTCAGAAAGTGAAATGTAGCTGGTTAGTGGCAGGTAGAGTGCAACTCCTGGACCCAGGCCCAAAATTTGACTGCATGACTATAGTTAATGTGTATACGCAGGGGGGAGGGGGGAAAGGATATAGGGTAGAATTGGGCAAATTCAAGGAAGTCTGTTGGGGGACTTTAACCGAAAATTGGACCCATGTAGGGTCGACATATGGACTAAAGAGACATTGACAGCATATCGGATAAATGATGCTAGATTCCCCAATGTTGAAATGACTGTCCAAGATATGGCCTTAGGAAAGTATTTGGGGTCTAACTGGTTAATTTGTTTGAATAGAAGATTGGAGGCAGACTGTCCAGCTTGGCGAACAAGAGGGGACAACAACCCTGTCCAATAGATTATATCTTCATGCATGCCTGCAATATTGATACAGTAAGAAGGTTTGAGGTGCCCCAAGTTGAGGGAAGCTATCAGTTCCCCCTAAAACTTGAACTGGAATGTGAGGAAAAGAGACCAAGAGAAAAAGTGCTCCCAGTCCATATGGATTACCCGTGGCGCCTCACAACGAGAATGTCGGAAGAGAGCATGGTAAAATGATCCAGATACCAACAGAGCCAAAGGTTAAGCAACGCCCCTAGTAAGAACCTAGAGTAGTATGAAGAAACTATCAGACAGGTCATGCAGTGTTTGAGAGTTGAAGTAAAGTGGAAGAAAAATAGCGGTAGTAGAAATCAGAGTGCCCAGGTTAAAGAAAATGATTGGTTTAACAAGGAATGTCGGATACTAAAATCACAAATCAGAAAAGGGGAAAGAAACCTTAAGTGAGGTATGATTTGAGGAACTATAATAACCTGCAGAGGATAAAGAAACAATACAGAAAGTTAATTAGAGATAAAAAAGAAATCATAAGGAGAAATGATAAGGTAATCTTCTGAAAAACTTCTAGAAACGAAAAATTTAAAAAAAAATCTGGAAATTTGTCCAAGATTGCTCGGGCAGGGTACAGGGAGCAATAAATTGTGTGGTGACAGAAGAGGCTTGGAAGAAGCATCTGGAAGAGATATATGGGGCAAGGAGAGATTATGCGACAAGGACGGTTAATTCTTGGAATGATAAAGATATTCGGGGGTTTTTTCGACATGCAAAATTAGACGCATTATTGCTAAACTAAACTTAACTAGGGCAGCAGGACCAGATAATTTGCCAGCTGTAATCATAAAGAGGCGGCTAGATTGGTGGGCAGAATTTTTCTCCCAAATGTTCAGGGATATTCTTGAGATGGGACAGATACCGGTAAGCTGGAGAGGGGCGATTGTTATACCCATCCACAAGCAAGGTGATATAAATGCTCCCAAGAATTATAGATTAATAAATCTGTTGGATGTAGGGGGAAAAAAATCTTCTAAAAAATTATATTTAAACAAGTAAAAGATTGGGCAGAAACGCATCATATCGTGACCCCAGAGCTGGGGGGCTTCAAAGAAGGGAACTTCACCATTGATCATTGTTTCGCCCTTTGGTCCATTGCACGGAAGTCGGTGGAAACAAGGGGTGGACTATATTGCTGTTTCATTGACTTCCGGGCAGCTTTTGATCTGGTGGATCGTAAAAACGTATGGGAGACTCTAAAAAGGTTGAATATCCCAAAGTATCTCCTAGCTATAATCCAGGAGCTACACAGTTATAACTGGGTGCAAGTCATCAGTGACACCGAGGGAACCCTGACAGAGAAAATATTAATTGAAAATGGACTACGACAGGGGTGTGTTCTGGCACCTATCTTTTTCTCCTTATTTATAGCCGATCTGCCATCTGTATTGAGGGAAGCTAAGGGTGTTAGCCACAAAATGGATGGCAAACACGTTGCTTGCCTCCTTTACGCAGATGACCTGGTAATTTTCAACCAGACACAGATAGGCTCACAAAGAAAATTGGACAGATTTATGGAATACTGTAAGCATAAAAAATTGGTAGTGAATATGGAAAAAACAAAAGTTCTGTGTTTTGGTAGAAAAACAACAAAGTTCAGCTGGTACCTAGGCCCCACTAAACTGGAGACAGTAAAAAAATGTAAGTATTTAGGGGTCTGGTTCGACAAGTCATTTAAATGGGATGTCCATCTGGAAGCATTGAAAGGCAGGGCTTTGACCTCAGTTAGTGGCCTGAAGAAATTTAATAAGGATTATGGGGAGATGTCGGCTAGGCCCGCACTGAAAGCCTTTGTAGCCATGATCCCACCACAATGCCTATATGGAAGTGAACTGCTATATTTAAGATGGGTCACAGAAGAGGGCAAATGTCTAAAACATTTACTGTTACTACCTAGCTCGTCCATGATCCAGGCTATAAGAATAGAGACGTGTAGGAAGGTAGGACCCTTCTGCATGGTTACCCCCACTTTTTGCCTGGTGCTATGCTGTTTCTGACTAGTCTGACTGGAATCCTGCTGCTCAGGACCCCAGTCTTTCTGTTTTCTCCCCTAAATTGTTATGGTAAGTACTTAGGTACATCCCAGATTGGATACTGGGGTACCCTTATAAATCCCTAGTATATGGTACTAAGGTACCCCAGAGGTCCCGCATAGGCTGAAGCAGGTATTTTGCCTCCTATGGGAGACCATTCAAACTATCTCTACAGGCCTGCCATTGCAGCCTGTGTAAGCTGGTGATAGCACCACTTACGAAAGATATAGGTTTCCCTATATCTAAGGTCACTGCACTTAGAACCTATAAGGCACCCTCTACAGCAGGCATTTTCAATCCTGAAGGCAGGGTGCTTGGTTCTAAGTGTGAGGGTGCCCCTGCATGAGCAGGACACCCCTACAGCCTTCAGAGTCCATTCTCCCTAGTTGTAAGTGAGACAGCCATATAACTTATGGAGGGGCACAGGGTCATTACGCGATGGCCATCTCGAAACTGGCTGTAACGAACCCTGTCGTGTTTGGTATCAAACATATTGGATTCATAACCCCACACCATAAACGGTGTGGGAGGTATGATTCCAAGCACTGTAAAGGCCATCCGTTAGGTCCTTAGTGCTCCCGGTGACAGTCTTCTAGACCCGGACAGCACAACATGGCTGCTGCCGACCAGAGACACTATTCTGCCCTCCTGCTGCTGAGCCAAGCTCGAGTAGAGGAAAGCATCCTGTCACAGGGAGGTGTGACCACCTCCCAGACAGGGTTTAGTGTATTGGGGCAGGGTGGGAGCATTTCCAAACGCGCAACATAGTCTGCATGCAGGGCACACTTGGTGCCCTCCATGCATAGTCCAGCTTAAACCAGTTCAGGGAGCTGTTGGCTTCTGCTCTGGTGCGAAACTGGACAAAGGACAGGGGAGTATCTTCCCCCTTGTCCAGCCCCTCCTTACCTTTCCATAGGGTACTTAAGGGCTTACCTGAGGGTGGGTCCCTAGATTCATCGTGGGACACGCTACAATCCAGACACCACTTCAACTTTGACCGTCTGGGCACTCTGGACTTCGCTGGACTTCGCTCTGGGCATCAAGGCTGTAACCGGGAAGCCTCCTACCGCTCCTGATCTCGTCGTCCTGCTCGTCTGCTGCAATGTCCGTGCCTGTGCTCCATACCGGAACCCGTTCAAGGGCCTGTGGACATCCAAGACACCTGAAGGAATCTTCCTTGAAGTGAAGGAGTCACTTCCCTGCATCTGCAGGCACCACAACTAAGCTGACCAGTCTGCTCCTATGGACTCCGAAAGGCTCAGCAACACAGGTAGTGGTTCTTCATATCCCTCGAGGCCTGCCAAGTTTGAGGATATTATCCCTCGTCGGAGCCGCAGGAACTGAACCCCTGTGCACCGCATTACTTGCAGTTGCAAAGGCTTGTTGGCTTCCTTCCACCAAGATCTCTGGGCTCCAAGAAGACCCAACCTCAAGCATCTCTAGTGACCAAGATCTTTGGCCTCACCACATCACTTGCACCGTGGGCCTGCATCTTCGGTGAGCTGCTCGAGGTCTTCTGCGACTCCAGTGCCTCCATCTTGTGGGTCCTCTTGAGGGTCACTTTTGAATTCTTTTGGGCTCCCCTGATTGCTTAGGGCCTGCCATGACTCCCCTGCTTGTGTTGAGTCTCCTGGACCTTGTGGTCCCGACATTGCACCTTCTTCTACTTCCATGTTGTTTGCGGTTGCCAAGGCTTGTTGGTGCTCCCGCCGAACACCGACCCCTCTACTCTCGACATCCGAAGTGGGACAGCTTGTGTTCGGCTCCTGGTCTTCCACAGCATCGTCTGGTCCACACAGCTGCAGTTCCAAGGTCACCATCAACTCTTTTACAGCACCAGCATCAGTGGTCATTCATCTTCCGTGCCTCCTGGTCACTTCCAAGTGGCATAGACTCTGTCCCCTCTGCTTTCAGGTACTTTTCAACTTGAATCCACCTTTGGGTTCCACCGGATACTTTCGCCTTCTCCAGCCGCAGTACTTTCCTGAAGTCCTCCATTGGGTTCAACGGCGGTTTCCGGCGCCACTTCACACCTATGCACCCGGCTCCCCTGGGGCAGGTATCCTGGTTCCTATGGTATCCACGGGTGGGGTGGCTCTCCTACCTTCTGTCTTCCACGGGGTTTCTTCAGGGTCCACCGGGAAGAGTCCTTCTTCTTTAAAATTGCAACCGCGACTTACACGTTGATTTGTACGGAAACTGCTGTTGTGTTCCTACAATGCACACGACCTCCATGGGGCTCCTAGATACTCACCTTGGGTTGTTCCTTGGGTCCCCAGCACTTCTACGTCCTTTGACTATTGTCTTGACTCGAGCCGTGGGTTGCATACCACTATTTTAGAATATGGTTTGGTCCCCCCCCCCCAGTGACCACTGTGTATTCTGCGCTACTTACCTGTTCCTATTGCAAAGTATTGTGTGCATTGTGTATATCTCCGGCTAGGAGATATCTGTTTGTGTTAGTGAGTGTGTTATAACAAATACATATTTTTATAAATACACTGTGCGGTTCTTTTCACTTAATCTATACCTATAAGATTGTGTTCTTGTAAGACAAGCTGCTTTACACTCCTTCGGGACCAAGCCTGAAGGCTGCTCTCCACAGCTACCACTTAGAGAGCTTTCTACAATTGTCTAAGACCACTAAAATCACCATAAAGGTTGTCTGGATCAGTGCAAGGTGTCTACTTACATAAGTGTACATCATATACTGAGCCAGCCTCTCACAAGACGGAGCTGGTTTCATGGAACATAATGGCCGGTATGGCATTGATAAGATATTGGATGCACCTACGCTCTGGAGAAGAGAAGATCTCTTTGTGGTGTAAAAACGAAATACTGCACAGTGAATTAAAATAGGCCAAGGATGTTAAGAGAACTATGGTAAAAGTTTGTAGAGAGATGAGAATCAAGCTGCGCTTGGAAGATTTACAAATTGAGACTACCAAGAGTGAGTTAAGAGCTATAGGCCGGGAGCTATCCCGAGAAAACGACAAAGGGTACCTTGAGGAGAAAAAATCATTTCACTTTATGTCTGGTCAATGGAAAAAGGAAGTAGGCTATCCATACGTAGATATACTCCCAGATTGCCGCCTAGGAAGGGAAGTGTTAAGAATAAGAATTGGAATCAACGATTGTTATAGTAGTGAAAATATAAAAACAGTCATGGTTGATAAGAAGGGGAATTGTACATGTGGTCTAAACACTAAAAGCGATATATTGCACATTCTACTGGATTGCCGTAAAGTATTAACCAAGCGGAAAATGTTTTTATGCCCAAACTTCCTAAAATATGAGATTAGAAATCGACCCCAAGCTATGGAACTTATAACTGAAATGCGATCCTTAGATATAGCGTGTGCCATAGGGAGGTTTATGATTGCTGCTAAAAAGGTTTATATAGGTGTATAGATTTTAATGCAGAAATATAAATACGGCATACCTTAGGTGTTTACTGATGCATATAAAATTGTTATACATTGTATTAATTTATGGATGTTTTAAAATTTTCGTATGAATTAACATACACATTTGCAGTATTTTTAATTGTTTGTATTAATTGCTATAATAAGAGTATAGATCAATCAGAATGTTTTATTAAGCACGTGTGTATTGTGTGCATTCATTTATGTTTTCTTTTACTTTTATGGTCTAAAATAGACATAACATACTAACTGCATCTGGCAAGGGCTCCTCTTGGGTTATTAAAGTCATTTTTCCTAAATCCTATACAGAAATCTATCTTGTGTATATTCTGTTCCTCAATGCAAACTTCAATACCCCTCATACCCTACTCATCCTTCCTCCCCTTGCCATTACGAGTGAACCACCCTTTTTCTCCCTCCCAGCAACCTCCCCTATGCCGTGGGGCAGTCAGAACCATGACAGGGTGTTGTCAATATCCGCAGAGATTCTAGCTCTCCACCCAGCACCCTCCTTCCCCCTTTCTTGAAAACCCACTCTCCGTCGAGCAGCCGTTGTTACAAATTTTTTTCTATATTCAAAACTGAATAAGAACAGGTGATCCCTAGGCTCCCCACAGCTCAAATAGGAGGGTACTATTTATTTATGTCTGCTAAAGAGGCCTGTGCCTCTGCTGTCTGAGAAAACAGATGAAAACGACCTTTATGCAAGACTTTTAAAATTGCCACTTGGAATATCAAAGTCTGGGCCCCCGCTGTCTGAAATAGTATGATTATTCTCTTAAATTCCCTCCCACGATGAGCGGTTTCAAAAGTCATATAGGAGAACAGCTGAAAAGTAAATAGATTTTTCATAGCAAAAGATTCCTCCTTGATAGTTTAAGTCAAAATCTTTTCTTTTGTCTGATAGTTCGCAAAGTTAACCAAACAAGGGTATTTGGGTTGAATACATGCAGGCACTCTGTGTGCCCGCATGATAGTCAAAATTCAGGGAGGACATAGGACCTCAGCAGGGACTCCACATAAGCAAATAAACCCACACAGTCTTCCTTTATTTCTGGGACCCCAACGATTCAGAGGTTTGACCGTCTTAAGTGATTCTCCAATTGTTCCTGCTTTTCAAGAAGGAGCTAAATCTCTTTCCTCAAACTGCATCGACTGAGATGAAGCAGACTCTATTTTGTCCTTGCAATCTGAGATTCGTTGCTCTAGCTCATCGCGGCGATTTGCAAATTGTGCTGATTGGTTCTCTATTCCCCCCAATCGCTGCTTGAACTCATTGGGAAATTCTGCCTGTGCATTTTTCAAAGACTTAACTTCACCCAGCACTTTTCTGAGTAAAAGCATCAGGGGGCTGGAGCCATCTATTTGCCAGTCACCATCCAGAGACTGAGGAGGTTTTGACTCACCAAGTTGCATGCTAGTCATACTTTGGGTTTCCAAATTCATTACCCATTGGCTTATTGTTTGATTTGGTAGCGCTAAATTTAGTTTCCTGCCCAACATGCGGAGCTTCGACTTCAGTTTCTGATGTAGATAAAGCATGAAAATCAACCTCTATCCTTTCACCTCCAAGACACACACTGGAGAGGAGGAGTACCTCTACAGGTGGCATTGCGGATGTTGTACATTGTGCAGTTAGACCCGGTTCACTATCCGCATGGGCCTCAGAACTTGAAGCGCGTCAGGAAACATTAACACCGAGACATTGCCTGGTGGTAGTGTTTTGGATGAATTAAGACCGAGAGGTGCCTCCTTCAGCGACACCATAAGTCCTCCAATTCACTCTGACCTGCCGATCCAGGATTGACAGTAGCCTTACTTGCCACTTCGACCACTTTTTGTACCATCTCCCCAGGGTCTTTGTTTACTACTGTCAGATCCAAAGAGGAAATATCCTGTTCTTGACCTGGAATTTGCAACATCTGAGGTGGCTGCGGGGTAAGTTCTGAATCCGTCAAGGCAGCTGAAATAGTGTAAGCTGGAACTACAGATTCACAGGGCAGTATAGAGCACTTTGGATGAATAAACAATGTCTCCCCGAGGGACTTGCAACATTTTGTATTTCAATGAATCCCTATTAAGGGGCCGATTCCGATCTCGGTCGGAGGCGCACCCAATACCATTCGGTCGGGAAAAAAGCCATCGCAAGCCTGTTTCCCGACCGAACCGTACGCGGGTCCGGCCGAAGCGAGTACGTATGCGACTCGCCGACCGACTCGTCCGGGCGACCCGACCGCTCCGACTCGACTCGTACCCGGATCGCACCGCTCCGACCGACCTCGGTCGGACCCGAGTCGCGCACCGCGCAATGGAGACGTTCCCGGCCGGGTAAGCACGATGCGCACCTCGACCGCTCCGACCGACTCGCGCCCGTCCGACTCGAACCTCGCTGTCGGAGCCGCACTTGGGGGTCCGTGTCGGACCCCTGTACGCGCACTCCGTGCGAGGCGCACACAGGGGGGACCCATGGGTCCCCCCTACCTGTGCATGTACGCCGCGGAGCGCCGCGGCGCACTTCGCTGTAGGGGGCGCCCTTGTCCGCCTCGCACCCATTGAGGCAATGGGAGCCCGCGTACGCGTTGTGACGACCGGCTCCCATTGAGTTCAATGGGAGTCCGACCGACTCCGTGTCCGATAACATACGGACGCATCGTACTCCGCTCGGGTCGGACTGCACGGGTCCGATTCGGTCGGAAATCTCTCCGGGTCCGGCTCGGTCGAGAAATTTCCGCCCGAATCGGAATCGACCCCTAAATTGTTGTTCATACGTTTTTGTGACTGTGCTCCCACATGAATTATTCTTAACAGAGTTAAATTCAAAAGCATCCAGCTTCATGTCTGCACAACATTTTACAGACCCACCCTTAAATCTTTTACTTTCAATGCGGTATTACAGGCTTTTAGTGATTCCTAAACATGCAGTGTACATACCTGGACACACTCTCTCAAGAGCTTATTCCTTTCATATTTCAGTCCCAGGTCATAGCAGGGTCATTGACTCATCAAAATGCCAAGAGTCGTGGAAGTGATATCATGCACCCGTTGACCATCGATGAGGTCACAGGTTTGGCCCATATCCCATAATTAGACCTTCAACAGCTTCCTGATTTCTTTGTGGAGCAACTAGATGGGCAAGGAGTATTAACTGTCAACAGGTAACAGGACAGTAAAATCCCAGGTTATTGTGTTTTCCTGCTGCATTTATGACCACATAACCTAAGGCAATATGGAAAGGGCATACAAGGGGTACCAGAGAGCAAGTCAGGGGTAGCACATGATACTTCATTTACCCCTAAGTAACTTCCAGGGATCACACAGGTTCAGAAAGAATCCTTATGCAATGCTTGACACAATCATTGTTGATATATAGTTGTACATCGGGCACCTGCATTCATCATACACAAGGTACAAGTCATCCACCCTGCTGCTGCAAAGCTACTTCTCCCAAAAGAACTCACTTCTCCAGTCCAGCAATCACTCCACTGGCTATCTATAGCTAGAAGGGCAATGTTCAAGGCACTCTGAATTGTCCACAGAGCCTCCCAAGGAAAAGGACCACTATACCTGCAATTTAAATTCAAGCAATGCAAACAAACAGAACATTGCTCTGCAGGCTTGCACCACCTATCATGTTATGTTATGTTATTAGTATTTCTAAAGCGCAAACTGCTACCCGAGGGTGTCCTGGCGCTGAAACCTGATGTCCTACAGAGGCCTAAACACAGGGATGGACAAAAGAGGAGATTAGACAGTAAACAGCCACGTCTTCAGTGCCCTCCTGAAGTCCAGATGGTTTGTCTTACCCCTGAGATGCATCGGAAGTTCATTCCATGCTTTAGCTGCTCCGACCACAAAGCTTCTACCGCCCCAGTTGGACTTCTTTACAAAGGGCACAGATATCTGCTTTGCTTCTGAAGAACGCAAAGGTCTTCTAGGTATATACCACTGAAACTGCCGTCTTAGGTGGAGGGGACCACTTCCTTGAAGGGATTTGTGGACCACACAAAGAGCTTTAAACAGAACACGTTTTTTGACGGGCAGCCAGTGGAGCTTTTTAATCTCAACCGAGATTGAAGCAAATTTGGATATACCGGTGAGCAGTCTAGCCGGAGCGTTCTGCAGAAGTTGCAATTTTTTCATAAGACCATCCTGGATATTGAAATAAAGACTATTACAGTAATCCAGTCTGGACATAACTAAGGCGGTGATGACAGTTTGTTGGCTTTCTTTAGGTAGGAAAGGCAGAATTTTCTTGCAGGATTTGAGAGTATACGAGGTAGCTGAGACCACTGCATTCACTTGGTCCTTAAAATTGAGTTTATTGTCAATGTATACTCCTAAATTTTTCACCTTCCTGATAGGAGCCGGAAGAGGACCCAGTGTGTCCGGCCACCATGCCGGGGTCCAAAAATTTGGGTCATTGCCGAACAGAACCACCTCTGTTTTGCTGGAGTTCAATTTAAGGCAGTTTTGGGCCATCCAGTTCCCCACCGCTGTCATACAATCGTGGAAACGGAATGCCGTTTCCTGTACCCCATCCGGTAGTAGTGACACCACAATTTGGGTGTCATCTGCATATGAGGTCAAATCAAAGCCAAAAGATTCAACCAGGGGCGCCAGGTGTGATACATAAATGTTAAAAAGAGTCGGACTAATGGATGACCCCTGCGGGACACCACAGTATCATCATACCACCTTACCATAAGGAATCAATAGGAGGCACTGCTTTCTCAGTACAAGCTGCCAAGCTCTAGAACTCACTAAGAGGCAACATTAGAAGCACCCAGGAGCATATACACATCTGAAGACAGTTGAAAACATGGCAAGTTCATAGACAACTATGCCACTCACATCCTGACAACAGAGCCCAGAAGTCAGTTGTACCCTCAAGCGCAATCCTCAGCTTGCAACCTATGAATTGTAAACAACTCAACCACCAAACTGTTTTCGATCTGCAGGTAAGCTCAGAAGGGCTGACCTTTTGTATGCCGTTGCATTATATAGTTACTTACATATATAAAAGTTATGGTCCACAAAAATACTAAGACCATAATATGCACCAGTCATCAGCAAACTGCAACTTGCTCCTCCAAAATTCACATAGGACATATCTGCAATGAGGATAGTCCATCACCACCGGTGCAGAGAAAGAATCTCGATGGAAAAATATCGACATGCAAGAATATCGAGGTAAGAATATCGATGGTGTAAAATATTGAGGTAAGTTTTCTTGATGTTAAAAATATCGATTTTAATGTTATTTAGAAACATCGAATTTGAAAATATCGATGATAAAAATATCGATGTAAATAATATTGATTTTATGGTTTCTATTTTTTTAATGTTCTATATTTTTAAGTAATTTTGTATTAGTAATTTTATAATGTTTAAATAATTTTTTTCTGTTTAAATAATTTTCTTTTGTTTTAATATAATTTTTAGGAGCAAGATGTTTGGGTTTATAGGGGATAAGGGTGGGTAGTAATTTAAAAATGTTGATGAAAAATTTATATAAAATTTAAATTTGTATATATTTTAGGAGCGGGATGTTGGGTTTATAGGGGATAAGGGTGAGAAGTCATTTAGAAATGTCAATGAAAAAATACTATATTTTCAAATTTGTATATATTTTAGGAGTAGGATGTTGGGTTTATAGGGGATAAGGGTGGATAGTAATTTAAAAATATTGTGTTGAATTTGTTTTTTAAATTTCATTAAACTTTAGGAGTGGGATATTGGGTTTATAGGGGATATGGGTGGTGAGTAATTTAACAATGTTTGAATAAAAAATAAATGTTAAATAATAAAATAAAAATTATATCATTATAAAACAAATTACATTTACATTTTTAATTTTAGTAAATCTCAAAATTATTTGAGTTGCTAAATATTTTATGTAAAATTTGTGAATGTTTTATGATTTTTAATAAAAATGTTACATTTTTAATACATTTTAAAAAATTATTATAAATTTGTATTTGTAAATAACATTTTTATAACATTTTGTGATTAAATGAAAACATATTTTTAAATAATTATATATTTAAAAATAAGGAGAATTTGAAATTATTAAATATTTTTAAAAAATAAAACAAAATCTGTATTGTATTTTTGAAAAACTATTAAAAATGTTGATACTTTTTTTATTAAGAATATATTTTTGTTAGTTTGAAAGATAAAAATAGGGGGGGTTAATCAGTCCCTTCCTTTAATTTATTTGTATTTGGAGTTGGAATAGTAGATTATTATGGGTTACTATCCAGCATTTTCATTGAGTTTATTTGTATTTGGAGTTGGAATAGTAAATTAATATGGTTTACTATCCAGCACTCTCCCTGAGTTTAGTTGGATTTGGAGTTGGAATAGTAAATTATTATGGTTTACTATCCAGCACTTTCCCTGAGTTTAGTTGGATTGGGATTTGGAATAGTAAATAATTATGGTTTACTATCCAGCACTTTCCCAGAGTTTAGTTGGAGTTGGAGTTGGAATAGTAAATTATTATGGTTTACTATCCAGCACTTTCCCTGAGTTGAGTTGGAGTTGGAATAGTAAATTATTATGGTTTACTATCCAGTACTTTCCCAGAGTTTAGTTGGAGTTGGAATAGTAAATTATTATGGTTTACTATCCAGCACTTTCCCTGAGTTTAATTGGATTTGGAGTTGGAATAGTAAATTATTATGGTTTACTCTCCAGCACTTTCTCTGAGTTTAGTTGGATTTGGAGTTGGAATAGTAAATTATTATGGTTTACTATCAAGAACTTTCCCTGAGTTTAATTGGATTTGGAGTTGGAATAGTAAATTATTATGGTTTACTATCCAGCACTTTCCCTGAGTTTAATTGAATTTGGAGTTGGAATAGTAAATTTTTATGGTTTACTATCCAGCACTTTCCCAGAGGTTAGTTGGATTTGGAGTTGGAATAGTAAATTATTATGGTTTACTATCCAGCACTTTCCCTGAGTTGAGTTGGATTTGGAGCTGGAATAGTAAATTATTATGGTTTACTATCCAGTACTTTCCCTGAGTTTAGTTGGGTTGGAGTTGGAATAGTAAATTATAATTGTTTATTATACAGTAGTTTTGTTGAGTACAGTCATTTTTGTTGTTGGGATTGTAACTTTTTGGGGGGTATCATTCTGCTTTTTGTCAGAGTTTATTTTATTTGGAAGTTAGTAATTTTTTATTATTTATTATGTATATTTTTTTGTACAGTTTATCTGTATAATGTAATAAGTAAATGGATATATATGTTATTTTTTATTTTCAACATTTCTTTATGTGAAAACATTTATATTTTCATTCACAATTAAATTCTTTTCATTTTATTTGGTTAGAAAATTTATTATAATATTTAAAACATAAATCATAAATTTTAATGGTATGAATATTTTATTATAAAGCATAATATATTTGTAACATTCATTTTTTATGTATAAATATTAAACAAATAAAATGTAGTTACAGTTTTGAAAAATACTACGTTTTTTGGTAACATAGGGGGTCATTACAATGGCGGGTGGACTGGAGTCATTGTGGTGGGGATCGGGACCGCCCGACATGCATGCGGCGGTCCCGCACTACAAATTAGGATGCGACCACCATAGCGGTCGGATCTTGCCATTTAACATTGCTGCGGGTGCTGCTGACTGCAGCACCCACCGCGATGCCAAAAATGTAGGTTGTGCATTTCACTGCACTACGTGGCAGGCACACTTAGTGCTGTGAAATGTAGGGGGGTACCATGGGTACCCCCCCAGTGCACCCACACCTCCCCCCAACACAAGGGGGGCCCACAAAGGGCCCCCGAAACAAATCCCTGCCAGCCTTTCCATGGCGGTTTTGCCGCCATGGAAAGGCTGACTGTAGCCAGCATCCTAATTTGGCGGACGGTGCCTGCTAGGCACCGCCACCATTTTACCCTATCTGGACCGTCCGCCAGGCAATCGTAATGATTGCCTGTGGCGGTTCCGTGGCGGACAGTCTTTGCGTCCACCACGGTCGCAGTCTGGATCCCCCCGCCATCGTAATGTGGCGGGGGGAAAATTGCGGTCCGATGGCGGAAGGCCCACCACCGCACAGCTGGCGGTGGCGGGCCTTCCGCCATCATAATGACCTCCATAGTCATGTAATGGTAAAGCAAAATATTTCACATTTTTTATTTATAAACAGTCTCATTTTTATGGTTTATTAATTTTTCTACCAAAAAGAAAACATTTGTATACATTTTTTGTAACATTTTTATAAAACATTTTATATAATTTTCTTATTTTTGAAAAATTAAATATTATGTATTTTACAAGGTTATATTTTATTATTTATTATATTGAATATTATTTTTAATAAAATAAAATTGAATATGTTAAATAATTTACAATATTTTTAACAGAAATCGTTATTTTGTACAGTATGTATATTTTTTATCACATTTTTAGATTTTTTGTACATTTACATTGTATGAAATAAACATATATTTTAATATACATTAAATATTATATTTTAGCTCTTTTGAATAATATAACAGTTAATGTATATATATATATTTTTAAATGTATTTTAAACATTGGTAAAAAATATTGCAATATGCTGATCCGGTAAACATCGACCGACACGTACCAGTGGCGCCTCGACACGCCAAGTACGATGCAAGCCGCGATAAATCCGACCGACACGTCAGGAAACCAAGCCGACTCGACCGAGCCGCCGGAAAATAGCAATCCGGCCGGAAAACACGCGAATCCAACCGACCGACACGCACCCGGAACAAATCCGACCGAATCGTACCCGCCAACTCCAACCCGCAAAGTACGATGCAAGGCGCGAAAACACGACCGAGTCGGACGGAGGACAAGCTGCACGACCGACACGCATACAAAACCGAGCCGAAGCAACACAATACACCGCGACCGACGCGTACGCAGCATACAAAACTGCACAAACACAGCGTGAACGAAACGGAAAACACCGTACGAGACCAATGCAGGGTCCGACTCGGTCACAAGAACGTTTCCAACATACACAAACAGCACAAAGGAAAAATCAACCAAAAAAAGGCCAAACAAGCAATTACCAAGCCAATAAATACTGGGGGTGGGGACAGAGAACAAAGACACACCCACAACTCCACCTATATAAAGGACACAAATCACTACCATGAGCCTTTGCAAATGCCATTCCACTGCCAGCACCCAAGAGAAAGCAACCACACACCCACAGCTCATCCCTCACACAAGCCACACACCAGCAGCACACCAACAAACACCTACCTCACATACACCCAGCACAACACACACACCACACACCCTCACCTGCACACCAACACACACATCACCCACCATCACCACCCATCACCATGCCCCCCAAGAAGAATCCCAAGTTCCCAGATATGTGAATTGGAAGTCATGGCAGACGAGATCCTCGGTGGTGGAGCCACAGCTGTTTGGCACTCTGGTCCAACAGACCCCATGTCGCAGAAAACCAAGATGTGGGAGAGGATCATCAACAGGGTGAACGCCAATCACTCATGTCGGCGCACAAAGACGGACATCCAGAACAGGTGGTGATGACGTGCGCAGGAGGGTACGGGACCTTGCTCGAAGATAGACTACATCAACAGCCAACACACCGCGCAGTGGCCCTCCTGCCAAGCCAATATACTCCTCAGGCCCTGGGAGGAGAAGGTGCTGGCCATCCTTCCGCCAGTGAGCGTATATGGACTCAGAGAACATCCCAGAGCCTGGTGAGTACACAACAAATGTACACAATAAACTGCCACAAAACACACACATCACTGTCAAGGGGAGAGTCAAACCATGCACTCATAGCAATTACACAGCAACTAGAACAGAATCATCCCAAAAGTGTATGTCAGTCAGATAAACACAACACATGCCATCAAAAAGTCACATCCAACTGTGCCAACACATGTACAAACACAACCACTAACCAGCAGCTAGGCAGAGGCACAAAATAGAACTAAACACACACATCCACACATGTAGCCACCACAACAACACCAACACACAGTGAAGACCACTCAAAGGGGAAGGAATTCCGTGTATGCTGGCCAAGTCAGTGTAGCCAATAGCATCATGGGAG